>JAJKFI010000048.1:3975424-4054443 GCA_029204185.1 Lerista edwardsae
AAATAAATAAATAAATAAATAAATAAATAAATAAATAAATAAATAAATAAAATCAACATCAGCCCCTATGGCCACAGGATGGACAATCTGCAGAGATTTGCTTCTTTTCCCTTTCCCCCTCCCAAATTCTACGAAAAATGGGGACGGTGCTTCCCAAAGAGGTGGGTTGCAACCCACCACCCTGGGAAGCACTGGCCAATATCCCTTTAAGGGGTGAGAAGCGGGGAAGGCTGCAACGCGATCTTCAGGATTGCGCTGCTGCCCTTATATTAGTGAAGGGGCTTATTTTACTACAGCGCTACGCCTACAGCGCTAGCCTCGGGTGTGTGAGGAGCCCTAAGGACACCCCCGCAGGGCTCCCCAAGCCTCGCAGTATGTTAAAAATGTGATTGCAACCAACTTCCAGATTGCGACTGTGAAACCAGAAGTGGGGCACAATCACATTTTAAACACATTGTGAAGCTTGGGGAGCCCTGTGGGGGGGTGTCCCCAGGGCCCCCCACCCCAAAATAATATAAGCCCCTTCATCAAAGGTGGCAGCAGATTGATCCAGGGGATTGCGTTGTAGCCTTTGCCCCACCCCCACCACTACTTACAAGATTCCCATCTCCCTCGTAGGTGTTTGGGAACCATTGGTCTGGGAAATGGAGAAGCAAGCAGAAGCACGCTTTTATCATTGGCCAAAGGACTAAGAGGCTCCTGAGATATTTTGTATAGCTATAGTAAGCCGCCTTGGGGATTTTGACCAAAAGGTGGGGTCTACATTGAAAACAAATATATCAGAGTGAATTATGTGAGCATCTATATTTACATCACCAGGGCATTTCCGGAACAAATCTCAGAGTATATCCAGCCTCGTCTTTTGTGATCCTTTCTGTACATATAACCTTGTCTCCAAACTATGTAATTTTCATGCTCCATCTTTTCTGCCTTAGCTAAGAATCATCACATAAATATAAGTCAGTGTCAGATCACTGAAAAAAAATCCACATCAAAACCAAAACACATTTTTAATAAATCAAAGTAGAAACTACAGGCAATCCAAAAGCGCATACCAGCTCATTTTTATTATTCATTTTAAATTCACACCCATGGTGCATCAACTAGGCTCCAGCTCTTGAAACTGAAGTCTGATGAAATCAGGTCCCAATTTGATTTCCCTTGTGGTCTGTCCCTTTAAATTTAAGAGACATGAGTTTGAAGGTTCGTTACCCCGACATGCGCTCCCTGTCCTTGCTGCAACTACCCAAGCCCCATAGACCGGCGATCCCCCCCTCGGGATCGCTGCTATAGCATACCAATTGCTTAACGTGGGGGGGGGAGAGAGAGAGAGAGAGAGAGAGAGATACATACCAGCTGGACTTTGTTGTTGGAAAAAGGTACATTTTACTCAATTCAATTTATAAAACCTTTATTGGCATTAAAAAAACAACAACAACAGGAAAAAAAGAAAAGTATACACAGTATCAGTTAATGCCTTGATATTACGAACAAAGTACGAATAATCATGGAGGTATGAACTGGGAAGGTGTTGGGGAAAGGGGTTAGGGAAGGGGTTTGGACTTGGAGACCGCTAGTAAAAATTCCGCTACCAAATTGGAAATAGTCCCTGAATTATCACTTAAAAGGATAGGCAGGGGGTCAGCAAAAGAAGCAGAGAGAGAAGACAAGAAAGGTTCAAGGATATTGTTCCGTAGGTGTTGATGAGCCGGGCAACGAAGTAATATATGACCTAAAGTATCTGGCTCAGATGAGCAAAAAAGGCAAAGTCTGTTATTATGTGGAATATTTGAAAATCTGCCAAGATGAACAGCTGATGGGAAGATGTTTAGCCTCGCTAGCATGAATGCTCTCCTTTTACTGGGATTAATTAGTTTACTGAAATAGTTTGAGGGGCGACCAAGTGAGGGGGAAAGGCCAAAAAAGTGAGGGGAACAAGTAGGGTTTAAATTAGGGAGTAATAGATTAAGTTCCTGTTCCCAGAGTTTAGATTTAATAATTTGATGCGCTCTATGAAGGTTAATGTCTGTAAGAGATTCAGGGGAGAGGTCCAGAGATGAAAGCTTGGCATCAAGAAGTTTAAACCACTTGGATAGAAAAGGATCTTTTAATAAATCATAGAGTATGGAATCAGGGTGAATATTGAGATGCAATCGAAGCCAAAACTTAAAGGTGAGGGACCAAGCAGTGGTTGAAGGAAGATGAATGCCTAATTCAAGTATCATGGTGGACAATCTGATTAAATTTGGGACCCCAAGAATCCTTCTGAGGAAGGAGGCAGCTATTTTGTCGAGATCTTGATTTGCAGCCTCGATCCAGATTGGGACTCCATATAGGAGTTGGGAAAGAGTTTTAATTTGGAATATGTGGAGAGCAGCAGGGATGTACTGGTTGCCGCTGTTAAAATGAAAACGGGCAATTGCATTTAAATGTAGCGAGGCTGCAGAAATGGCAGATTTACGGTGGGGAAGCCAGCTGTGTCGAAAGTGGAAAGTGATCCCCAAGTACTTAAAAGTCTGAACTTGCTGGAATGATAATTTGCCGATCTTCCAGGCAGTCGGGGCCCAGGACTTCGAGAAGACCAAAATTTTGGTTTTCTCAGAATTGATCGATAATTCATTGGAAAGACAGTATTCCTGAAAAGAGGATAGCAGGTGACGAAGGCCAGATTTAGTGACTGACAGCAGCACTGCATCATCTGCATAAAGAAGAATGGGGATGGGAACACCATTAAGGAAGGGGGGGGAGTTTTCCGAACTAGAAAGAAAAGGAGGGAGGTCAGCAAGGTATAAATTAAAAAGGGAAGGAGCAAGTATACAGCCTTGACGAACTCCTTTGTTGATGGGTATTTCGTCAGTCATGGAGCCTGTGCCGTCAAGGCGAATTCGACAAGAATTGGAAGAGTGGAGACGTTGAATCAGGAAAAGAAGACGGGGGTCGATCCCCCAGTTGGCCAATTTCTTCCACAGGATATCCCTATTGATTGAATCAAACGCACCTCTGAGATCTATAAAGGCCGTATACAATTTAACTCCATGATGGTCAGAGTATTTTTCGGCCAGAAAGGATAGCGTGAAGGCGTGGTCGACTGTGGAAGCACCCGGGCGGAAACCTATTTGTTCCCTGCCCGGGAGGCCTTTCGAGAGGGCCCAAGATGTAAGTCTATTAAGAAGATATTTAGAATAGAGCTTCCCAATGAATGATAGGAGGCTTATTGGCCTGTAGTTGTTTGGAAGTGCAGGATCGCCCTTTTTAAAGATGGGTACAATAATTGAGGATAGCCAAGAGTCGGGGAAGAGGCCTGATTGGTTAATTAGTGTGAATAGGTTGGATAAAGGTTCCGACCACCAAGAGGGGTTACTAGTGAGAATTTCAGTTGGAATTTCGTCTGGGCCTGGAGCTTTCCCGGGTTTCAAGGTATTGATAAGCTCTGCCACCTCGTCAGGAGTGACTGGTGGCCATTCCGGTAAGTCAGGTAGATACAGAATGGGATCTTTATGTGTGACCGGGGCTGAAAAGATTCTGGAAAAATGAGTAACCCAGGTAGGAGCAGGAATGGTGGGGAGGACATTACGAACTAAGGGGGAATATGTGCGAGAAACAAGTGACCAAAAAAATTTGTGATTGTTGGAATGAATCGCTTCATAGAGTAATTGCCAATTATGTTGGGCAAATGAATGCTTCTTTTCTTCTAGAAGGGTTTGACATGATTTCCTGATCTGGAAGTATGATTTTAAGAGGGCTGGGGAAGGGTCACGGCAGACTGTGAGAAAGAACTGTCTAACACACTTCTTGGCGATCCAGCATTCTGTGTCAAACCAAGAAGGAGAATGTTTATGGGAGTTAGTGGGAAGAGACGCTCTGAGAAACTGTACTAGTGCCTTGGAGAGAGACTCATAAATAACGATGGCAGTAGATGGCAAGTTGGACTCGGTCAGCTTTCGATTTAAATTTAAAGATTCGCTCTTTCTAGACCAAACGTTGAAAGCTTCCTCAATCTTAGGGGACCATTTAAGGCGTGCAAATTGTGGCTGGGGATAGTTTGGCATCATGTTGGGGGAAGGAAGAGTTAGGACAAGAAGAATGGGCAAGTGATCACTATCAGACCGGGAGTCGATAGTAAAGTCCGAGAGAAGGGGCAAAACATCTGAGGAGGTAAGTGCATAATCTAGGACGCTAGTCCCCCTAGAAGAGAAATGAGTTAATCTACCTGGGATGTCACTAGCGGTAGAACCATTGAGTATATGTAAATTGAATTCAAGACATAGGTCTATCAAATGTGAGGTATAGTTATTAAATGCGGGATCTTGTGAGAGTCTTTGGCCTTGAAACTCAGGGGGGATCAGTTCTTCTGAGTCCCAATTCATGTGTTGAGCCAGGACTGAGTTGTTAGGGCCCAGTCTGGAATTAAAGTCGCCCAAAAAAAGAAGGGAGACAGAAGGTTTGGACACCAGGTATTCTGTTGTAAAGGACATCACCTCGTCCCAGGGGGTGGGAGTACCTGAATAGGAAGGGGGAATGTATATGTTAAGGACTAATACCTTAAGGTCTTTGCATGAAAGCAAAAAAGCTTGAAAGAACCTAGATTGGGAAGCAAGGGGGGTTAGAGAGTACCAAGAAGAGGAATTGGACAAACAACAAAGACCGGCACAAGGGCGTCCCATCTGTTTCAATTTGAAAGCTGGGAGGTGATGGGAAGTAAACCCTGGTATGTATGGAGGAGTTAGGGACCAGGTTTCTTGGAGAAGAATGATGTCGAAAGACGATAGATAGTTGATGAAATCATGATCGGTTTTTTTTTCCCCCCAGCCCGCTATATTCCAAGAAATTAACTTAAGAGAGGATGCTTGGTTTAAAGGGGCCTGAGAGGATGCGGGTAGTCAACAGGAGGTGTCAGAATTGGTTGAACAGCAAGGAATATCAGTGTTGGATGAGTAGTTGGTAGCCCCAGAGGAAATTCTGTTATTAGCTAGAAGAGATGCTCTCACAGATGTTCCATCTAATTGTTGGTGGAGAGGTTTGGCAGAAATGACAGGCAAGGAGCAGGAGGGGGAAAGCAATGAAGGTTCCATGATAGAGACCGAATTATCCCCCTTGGAATCAGAGTTTATAAAATTAAATTTCAAAGGAGGAACAAGTTGTGTTGAGGCATCCACCAAAAGAAAGGAGCCGTCATGAGAGCCTCTGTCCACAATACAAATAGGAGATAGAGGGGTGGGAAAACCACTCTTAACGGGGAGAGGTGAAAGAGTTAGATTTCCACAGTCAGGCAGAATCCCAGGGGAACATTTGGGTACCCTGGGTTCTGACGTGGGTTCCAAAATAAGGAAATGACTGTTGGAAGTGGGTCCAATCGTTCGGCCAGCTGGGTTTGTCTGGAGCTTTTCCTGGCATACATAATTCACATCAGCGTCCATCAGAGGAGGGGGGAGGTCAGATGGAGGTGACTGATCTGAGAAGCAATCCCTGGAGATGGAAGAAGGGTTGGGGATCTGGCCCTCGCCGGGAGGAGGTGCTGGTGCAGGGACCGTCATCCTGACGTCTTGTAGGTTAGGCTTGAGTGGAAGAAGGCTCGCGATGGTAGTATTCCTAAAATGTCTTTGGGGAAAGATGCCAATTCTTCTCAGACTTCCTGCACGTGAAAACAGCAGTCCTGGGATGCGATTGGAAGAAAAGTACAACAGAAAACGGTCCATAAAATATGAGGAAGGCAATTTCTCGATTTTGTGAAGGTCAATAGAGGAAGAGGCTTCTTTTAGTAGTTTAGCCAGATGGATTTTAGCCTGCTTTATTCTGGTCCAATTAGAGTGTTTCCCTCTGTCCGAAGATATTGAAATCGCTGCACAGTTAGGTTCATAGATTAATTGGGCAGCCTTTGGTACATGGGCAGGGGTAGGGAGATTCGTGGATGAAATACTGGCAGCAGTCTTCTGAGGTATACAGAAGTTAGAGCCTGCATGAGAACTAGGATTGATTGGCTGCATCGTAGAAATTATTTGGTAAAGTCCCTTTAAGAGTTCAACTGCTAACTTAAGTTCAGAAAATATCTGATTCACAGTTTGGGCAGTCAAGAGGGCGTGTTCCATAACCAAGTTATTAGACTCCTGGTGCAGGAATTCTTCCTTGTCGGACGTTTGAAGTTGTTGTTGATTCCTACAAGGTCTATTAGGGGGAGTAACAGACTCCGAGGAGGCAAGCTGGATGAGGGGGGAGGGGAGGCTCGGCAATAGATCATCAGATGCCAGAGGTTGGGATAAAGGGAAAAAAGCCTCCAGTTTTGTCTGTTTGAAGTTGGGGGTCACATCAACTTCCAAATCCCCAGGAGATAACGCTCTTTTCTTCCCCATTGGGCCAGGGGAAAGAGCTATATAAATTAGCTGTAGACACTCACTCACAGTTCAGGAGAAATGGCGTCTGGCAAGGCAGGCCAGCTGGTCCTGATAAGACTCTTGTTTATCTTGAGGGACGAAACAAAGTAGATACAACAGGATTCCACAGGCTCAGGAGTTATTCAATTAACTTGTGATAAACACAAGAAGGAAACATTCGGTCCAAGGCTTAAAAGATACAAAGAAAGGACTGGAAGAGTGTTGTTGTTGTTCAGTCGCTAAGTCGTGTCCGACTCTTCGCGACCCCATGGACCACAGCACGCCAGGCCTCCCTGTCCTCCACTAGCTTCCTGAGTTCGCCCAATTTCATATTCATTGCTTCGGTGACACTATCTAACCATCTCATCCTCTGTCGCCCCCTTCTCCTTTTGCCTTCAATCTTTCCCAGCATGAGGGTCTTTTCTAAAGAGTCCTCTCTTCTCATCAGGTGGCCAAAGTATTGGAGCTTCAGCTTCAGCATTTGTCCTTCCAGGGAGCAATCAGGCTTGACTTCCTGGAGAATTGACCGATTGGATCTCTTTGCAGTCCAGGGGACTCTCAAGAGTCTTCTCCAACACCATAATTCAAAAGCATCGATTCTTCGACGCTCTGCCTTTCTTATGGTCCAGCTCTCACAGCCATACATGGCTACTGGGAAAACCATCGCTTTGACTATGCGAACCTTTGTTGGCAGGGTGATGTCTCGGCTTTTGATTAAGCTATCTAGGTTCACCATAGCTTTCTTCCCAAGAAGTAAACGTCTTTTAATTTCATGGCTGCAGTCACCATCTGCGGTGATCTTGGAGCCCAGGAAAATAAAGTCTGTCACTGCTTCCATTTCTTCCCCTCCTATTTGCCAGGAAGTGATGGGAGTGGTTGCCATGATCTTAGTCTTTTTAATGTTGAGCTTCAAACCAATTTTGGCACTTTCCTCTTTCACCCTCATCAAAAGGTTCTTTAGGTCTTCCTCACTTTCTGCCAGTAGAGTGGTATCGTCTGCATATCTGAGGTTGTTGATGTTTCTCCCAGCAATCTTGATTCCAGCTTGTGAGTCTTCCAGCCCTGCCTTCCTCATGATGTACTCTGCGTATAAGTTAAATAAGCAGGGTGACAATATACAGCCTTGTCGTACTCCTTTCCCAATTTGAAACCAGTCGGTTGTTCCATGTCCAGTTCTAACTGTTGCTTCCTGACCCGCATAAAGGTTTCTCAGAAGGCAGATCAGGTGGTCTGGAACTCCCATCTCTTCAAGAACTTGCCACAGTTTGTTGTGATCCACACAATCAAAGGCTTTAGCATAATCAATGAAGCAGAGGTAGATGTTTTTCTGGAACTCTCTTGCTTTCTCCATGATCCAGCGAAGGTTGGCAATTTGATCTCTAGTTCCTCTGCCTCTTCGGAAACCAGCTTGTACATCTGGTAGTTCTCGATTCACATACTGCTGAAGCCGAGCTTGTAGGATTTTGAGCATGACCTTGCTAGCATGTGAAATGAGTGCAATGGTGCGGTAGTTCGAGCAATCTTTGGCATTGCCCTTCTTTGGGATTGGAATGTAAACTGATCTTTTCCAGTCTTGTGGCCACTGTAGCGGAGCTCTTGTGGCCAAGAGTAGCGGAGCTCCAACTCCTACGTCCTTCGGCTACATTTTACTCATGTGTAGGACATTAGCAAAATGGACACAAGAGGCTTCCAAGGAGATTACAAAACTTGTGCCTCCAAGGAGGTACAGAACTTGTGCAAATTGTACATCTGCGTTTGGTCAGTTATACAATTGAATATGCAAACTATGGGTTTGACAACAGCAAATAAGAACATTTGCCCAATGTCTTGGTGGCTCTTGCCAAGGAGTGTTTTTCCCACCAGAGTTGCCAGACTTCATGTTGCCACTGTGCTACGTTACAAGGGTCTTCAATGGTTCAGGCCTGTACTGTTGGAGGAGAAAGAGCTTAGTGGTTTCAGCATTGGCTAGAGAGCCAGGAAAGAAGCTTGGTGGTTCCACGTGGCTGCTGCAGTGTGCTGTGAGCCAGGAGAGTTCGTGATGGTTGCAGACATGGCTGGGGCAGAGCATGGCCAGCCAGGAAAAGCCTAACAAAGTCTGAAAGAATCCTAGGGGGGGGTGTCTGTTCTCACAACAAAACAAATCCATCTAAAATACGTTCTGCCACATAGGTAGAGCTGTGAGTAGGCCAAATAGTTTGGGGTTGGTGTGAAGGAATATGGGAAATCAACTTGTTTCGTTGCAGGCCTGACTCCATCTTGAACAGAGCTAGGCAGGTTGGGAGGGAGGAAGAAGGATTCATAAAACAATCGGTACAGGAGGTGTCAACGTTTGGCTTAGCTGTTATCAGGAGATGGTGGGAAAGGAAGGGAGGATAGTTCTCCCAAGGCCGGATGACCAGATGGCCCGCCCTAAAAATGCCAACCAGCTGCAGTAAGTCTCCTGATGAGACCTTCTGATGTTAAGCGGAATGGTAATTAAGGAAACCTGTGCCTGGTACAAGCTCTATAAGAATCTCTAAGTAACTGGTGGGGTCATTCAGCCCCTTGATTGGGGACTGTTTCAGACATGCTATTTGGAAACTTGAATTGATCCAAGCTGACTTTGCGCAATGAGGAACATCCAGCTAAGGGAAGTATTTTAGTGATAGCCTGTGTTAAGAGTCTGTGAGTGTAGCATGCATTTAGCTTTGTTATTTTATTTCTACTATACCGGTATGCTCTAAGTGTCTTTTGTAACCAAGTTTGAATATGCTAACTTTTTAAAATAAAGCTTCTTTTGTTGGAACTATCTGGGAGTACAGTTTGGTATTTCTGTTTGGGGATAACAAGGTGCTGGCTAACTCCAGGACGCTACCCAATTGGTTTGTACTCCAGGTAGACTCAGAGGAAGGATTGAAAGTCAGGCATTCGCCTGGACTTTGTTGTAAGGATTAATTGCCTTCCTTGAGCCTGCCTATGACAGTTGGTCTAGATCAGGGGTGGCCAACCAACAGCACGGGTGCTACTAGTGGCACACAAACACTTTCTGAGTGGCATGTACAACGTTGCCAAATATTTTTGAAAGACATTTAAATAATAACAAAGAAAGCACTACAGCAGTTTACAGGTTGCTTTATTTCTTTCCTACTCGTTGCACAGCACATAATCAAGTACAGGCATGCACTGGCAACTGCTGGGGTTCCATTCCAGATTCCCCCATGGATACCTGAAACCATGGATACTGGGGGTGCTTTTTTAAAGATAGGGGAACATCAGTGGTTTTGCTGCAACAAGGTTAAACAAAAATTTGTTTCATGTCCCCCTATCTTTTTAATAGGAGTCCATGGCTAACTGAAAACCGTGGAACGCCTGTATCTAATGCTATAGTGGAAACACTCAGGGTGGCCACACACCTACTGTGCTTGATTTGCTCTGGTTATATGGACTTTGGAATGGATCCTTCAGGGCCAGACTAAAGGTCTATGCATTTCACCTTTCTGGCCTCATCAGCAATTAGCCAAGTGTCTTTGGAAAGCCCCAAGTAGGCACAGAGTCCAACAGCTTCTGGCCAGTCTAGTGGTGGAGACCAAAGGAAAAACCTTGATAAGCCTGCCAGGAGGCAGGAAGCTATCTTGCTCATTTTTTATTTTCAACTGGCCTATAAACAAATAAATGACCAGGCCAATTCTAACAGAAACTCCAGAAACCATCCAGTAATTCTGCGTTTTCCTCTCCAGCATCGACCCTAATAGCTGCTCTAAAGCAGCGACACATGAGCAACGACCCAAAAGTCAATCGAGTCTCGCTCCACTGTAAGCCACGCCCACCGCTTCCCGCCCATTAATTTCGCTCCCTGAACTGGGGCCCTTCCTTGGTACGGCTTCATCTGGACGCCTCGAGAAGTGCCTGTCTCCAAAGCACATCACTACGCCTCGAATTCGAGCCCTTTCTTGCACAGGTCGTTCCCTTATTTGGGGATTGCGTGCAGGACGCACCATAGCAGCTGGATGTTAAGAGTTTGAGGGTGGCGGGAACGTAAATCTTTGCAGGCAGTTCCGAGCGCAGCCCCAGAGAGGCAACATGTGCGTTTGAGAGCAGAACGTAGACTTGACATACACAGACTCACACACGGTACACAGCCTCTGGGAGAAGAGACTGAGAGCACTGTCAGGCGGCGCCAGAAGGGGGAGACGGGACAAGCCCCCCGCTAGACAAGTATCCTCCCTCCCCCCAGCTACATACACACCTTTGCTCCATACTTTTGTAACCTCAAGGGAAGGCTCTCTACGCATACCGAGAGCTGTTTTGCTTACATTGCCTTTAAATATATATACTTTCATACACAAGCCCCCCTGAATTCACCTTCGTTTATATTCAGGTTGGGAGCATTAAAGAGAAATACACTGGTGTCTGAAAGCCCTTTGCATGTCTACTTAGAAGCAAGTCCCATTATAATCAATGGGGCTTAAAGGTAAACGTAGCTATAATTGCAGCCTTGTTTTCTTCCTAAAATCTGAAGACATCGTGTCCCCCTCCCCATGCACTTGTCCCCTTCTGAGCCCGCCAATATTTATCGCCCGACATCTGAGGTCGCCCCTAGTATGTAGTTTTTCATTTTTCAACCACCTAGCGGTGTTTTGGAGGGGCGTTTTTGTCCAAAGATGCAAAGCGGTTTCTAAGCTGTTATATTAGAATTGGACTACACTACAGGGCTTTTCGAATTATATTGTTGGAGAAGACTTTTGAGAGTCCCCTGGACTGCGAGGAAATCCAATCGGTCAATCCTACAGGAAGTCAAGCCTGATTGCTCCCTGGAAAGACAAATCCTGAAGCTGAAGCTCAAATACTTTGATGACTCTTTAGAAAAGACCCTCATGCTGGGAAAGGGCAAAGGCAAAAGGAAAAGGGGGCGGCAGAGGATGAGATGGTTAGATAGTGTCACCGAAGCCATAAACATGAAATTGGGCCAACTCCAGGCGCTAGTAGAGGCCTGGCGTGCTGTGGTCCACGGGGTCGCGGAGAGTCAGACACGGCTTAGCGACTGAACAACAACAACACTGCAGGGCTGTAATGTGCCTCCACTTAGCCATCCTCCCTCCTGCCCCGCCTGCAACATGGAAACAATGGACTGTATTAGTTCTGGCAGAACAATCTTCAATAATATTTAAAATCACATTTTTCATAGGAGATGGGCCTTACATTAAAAAAAAAGGAACTCCTTTCTTGCCAGCTAACTTTTGTTTGTGGACAGACATGTTGCTGGTCTCAATCACAGCTCGCGAGAATCGTAGATTTTTTTCCCCCATTCTGCGGCTTGGAAGGGAGGAAAAAAAGAGGAGGAAGATACAAAGAAACCCGGAAGTTCCACTGCATGACAATGGAGCGAGTTACTCCAGTTATTTGCCATGTCTATGGGTGGAGTCTGAACGTGTGCGCGGCTGTGCGTTCGGCATGGCTATGGGATAGGAGAGTTCGGCTCGCGGAACAGGCACTAGGAGGGCGCGACGAAGGGAACCGCAAGGGGCTTGTCTCGGCGACATGGAGGAGCTGGATGTGGAGCTGCAAGTCACTGTGCGTGATCGCGCCTTTCTCTTCTGGATAACTATCTGCGGCGGGCGGGCTAGTGGGCGGGGATGTTCTGCTGAGCCTCCGCAAATGGGCCGGGAAACCTCGCTGCAAGTCTTGTATAGTTATCCCTAATCGCCCAGGAGCTGCAATTAGGTTATGCATGAGAGCTGCGGTGGAGATTTTGCCTCCTGGAAGACTTGGCAACAATCTCCGAAGAAATAGGGTTAAGGGAACTGATGAGAGGTGGTGGGCGGGATCTGCAAGGAGGGGTCTGTATGTCTACTATATATCGCTCAGTTCAGTTTAATGCTTTTTAAAGCGTAATTTGGTGAAGATTGTGTAAGCAATGTTCTTGTCAATAATGTCTGTACAATAACGCTCCCTTTTCTTAAACAAAACAGCTGATTCCAGGAGTGGACCCTGACAATAGACAGTTATGTTTTGAGTGGGGACCTGGGGAAATGCTGGTGTGTGAAACGCTCCTGGGATCAGCAGGTTGGTAACTTCTCTCAGGAATATGCATCTCTTTGGTCTGCTTACTTCCCCCAAGCAAGGTGGCATAGTGCCCTGTCTCTTTTGGTCCCGACGTTTTGGAAGGTTAGTGAAGAGCTGCGTGATGGACAGAAGGCATTTCATTTCAAGGCATTTAGGAAAGTCAGTTACTTGATTAGGCTTTGTTTAGGTGTATACTGTATCACCACATTGGAGTAATTTGTAGCCCTTACCCCCATTACAAGTATTTCTGTCTCCAAGCAGCTCCAGTTTAAGTAATTACAGTGGCTTGAGGAATGAGGCTGACCAAATAAAATAAACATTATTTTTCTTGGGAACAAAATGTATTATAAATTACAGTATATCATGCACGTAACTGGTCATCACAGGACAAATGCTGTTTGCAGGCCGCCACTTGCTAAATAGCCATTTGTCGAAGAATTGATTCTGAGTGGGGATGGGGGGACTAGAACTCTAGTGGCGGTGGTGGTGGAGGAGTCTTTGGAGCTCTGCCCAGGAGGCTGATAGATTTTGGTGACTAGGCTAGTTAGAGTTGGGTGTTAGAGAAAAGGGAGCATAAAAATAGAGATGTGGGGCAACCCAATCCTAACCTTCCCAGTGCCCACAGCTCTAGCGGCACTGAAATGGGGACCACCAAATCCAAAGGGCACTAGGACACTCCTGGCGTAATAAACCAAGAAGAGCCCCATTGGATCAGGTCGTAGGCCCAACTAGTCCAGCTTCCTGTGCATCACAGTGGCCCACCTGATGCCTCGGAACACACAAGACAACTATTGAGTGGGCACTGAGTGGAAGAAGCCCATGTTGGACCCTCTGGAGGGGGGATAAGGTATGGCAGGCTCTGCTGCCCTCCCCTCCCTCTGCCCAATTCCACTTGCTCGCCCCTGCCCCGAGAATGCTTACTGCTGACTGGTGTTGAAAGAGCACCAGCTGTCGTCTTTGCATTGCAGCAGGCCAGTGCTTACTGGCACTGGGGCCCCTCCAGCAGTTCCTCCTTGCCAGGTGCCACGGATGTGCTTTCTGGCACATTTACAACACCAAGCGCCAGCGGTACAAAAGTACCACTGGCACTGAAGAGCTCAGGATTGGGCTCTCAGTTTATATAGTCTTGAGATTTACTACTTGAGTTCTTTATATATGATGGAGTTATTGGTGGATAAAATAGCATCCAGTTTAATTTTTTTGAACACTTGTTCACTTACCTCGGGGCTGCATTGCGGCTGCATCAGTACTGGGAAGTTGGATAGGATTGGGCCCAGAGACGGCTACCTGGAAAATTTCCTATAACTCAACCTGCATACGACCTATGGAAAGCTTGAAAAGTTTCCTCAGCAGATAAATCAATGTGGGAAGAGTTTCTAGAGGGAGGAAGTTCGGTTACTTCTTTTTACAAGACTTGCATTTCATAGTAAAGGTTTTCATTCAGTCAGGATAGAAAACTCTTTTGGAATGTGGATGCTTCAAGGTAATTTCAGCACACCTACCAGGTCCTACTGTGTAATGAGGTTGATATGCATTATGCATTCCAAGTATAGTGAGCTAACAGCCCAAACCCTACATTTTCACATTACAAATTTCCCTGACATTTGTTTCAGAGCATAAAGAGAAAAGACCAGGCTGCCCCAACATCTATGTTGTTCGCAAAGATCAAGATGTATATTCTCAAACCTTACGGAAGCTTTTCAACGAATCACATGGGATCTTTGTTGGGCTTCAGAAGGATGAGAAGGAAAAGAGCGGAAAGTCAAGGACTGCCCAGTAAGTGCCCATGATGCTATGATGACACTATTCAAACAGGGTCAGGGATCTTCAGTAACTTGTCTGCTGATTTGCAGTGTAATCCTATGTAAACTTGGGCTGCAATCCCATCCACATTTACCTGGGAGTTAGCCTCATTGACTATAATGGGACTTACTTCTGAGTAGACATGCATAGGATTGGGCTATTAATCAGAATTCAGCGTCACTATGCTCAGTGTGGTGAGTGAGTATGCATATGATTGTGGTCAGTCTATGAATAAGGTTACTTGACCTGGATGTTTACCTTTAACTGTAGCCAGTGATGTCATTCAGGGGGAACGGACCAGAACGGGCGTTCCGGATCCTAACGGGCTCTGTGGCTGTTTCCGTTTTTTTTTTTTCAACATTTGAATTTGAACTCAAAAGTGAGTTCTGTTCCTAAATCATTTGAATGACACAACTGACTATAGCCTCTTCTTGGTGAATGTTTATTCATTAGTTTACATCAATGCAGTGGAGTCAGTTCACAACACCTGTGATTCCAACCAAAATTGCTTCTGATTCTATGATTCCAACTAAGCAGGGCTGTGGAGATGGAGGTGTGGGAGTCAGAAGCAATTCTGAGTGTAGGTGGAGGCTTTGTGTGCTGACCTCACAGTCCTGGTTTACGTGTGATAGAACTGAAGCACCCATGTGATGGGATTGGGACTACAACTGTGACAACCGAGAATAATATTATGCAGTCTTCTATTGAAGCAAATGGTGTTTTGCAAAGGAGCTTGGGATAATCTTTCAAAAATTCATTCTAAACAGATTCTTTTGCTTCTGACAGGTTGGTTCGAGTGAGCAAAAACTATCGCTCAGTCATAAGAGCCTGTATGGAAGACTCACACCAGATGGCTAGTAAGTTTATTCTGCGCAATGTATTTGGAAAAGGCAGGGTTTGAGTCCAGAAAATCATATTTTATGAGTACAGGCAGACCCGCATTATCTGTGGGAATTCCATTCCAGGCACCCCCACAGATAAGGAAAACCAAGGATGTTGAAATCCATGGTTTTGGGGTCCGCCCTCACCCTCTGAACTCGAGCTGGGTTCTGGTCGGGCCCAGAGGCTCTTCTGAACCCTGCAAAGGTTACGCCTGTCTTCTGGGGGTCTGAGAATGACTCTTTAAGCGTGAGGTAGAAGGTTCGGTTCCACATACAGTATATGTTCGTCTGTGTCCTTCAACCAACAAGATTTTCAGAGTGGCTTCTATAAAATCAAACAATGGGAAATAATTGCAACAGAAAAAGTATGGGAGAAGATTGGTAGGATATGTCTGCCTTTTTGATTTTTCCTCCATGCAGGACGGCTGGTGTTTCTGGTGGCCACTGTGAGGGGGAAGGGGCACAGTCCAAGCTTAGACAGACACCCTACTGAGATGGCTGTGGCAATAGTGGCCTTTCGCCTATCCATTTGCTGGTCTGGGCTGGAAATATTTTCTTTGTGTGGTATCCAAAGAGCTGCTTATCTAGTTCCAGGCTCTTGTAAAAGAGTCAGACTTGTGCCTCTTGCACAGCAGCCTCCCATGCTGTTTGGCAAACCTCTTTTGGAGCTGAGAGAAGTTTGAAAAGTAGTTCTTGATCTGGCATGGGGATCTGCTACTTGAAAGGACTCCAGTGGGCGTGCTTGAGCAGTTCTTTGGAGCCAAGCTGCTCAGATTTAGTATCGGTGAATAGGGCTGGCACCAGGTTGTTGCAGGCCCAGGGGAAAGCCCTCTTGTGCCCCCCCATCCTGTTTACCAGCAGCAGCAGATGATGATGGGAAGTATTGGCAGCAACTCCCACTCTCACCATTAGTGACTGGGGGGAGG
The DNA here is from genome assembly GCA_029204185.1 of Lerista edwardsae. NCBI lineage: Eukaryota > Metazoa > Chordata > Lepidosauria > Squamata > Scincidae > Lerista > Lerista edwardsae. The sequence continues at coordinate 3,991,445 of JAJKFI010000048.1, forward strand.
AATCTTCATTGGTGGCTTTTGGGAGAAAGTCTGCTGGCTTTTGGGGAGCATGGGAGGAGGAGCTGCTGTACAAGGCTTGTCCTCACCACCAGCCAATGGGAACAGCCCAGAGACCCTGCAACGACTATAATGCCTCTGGAGGATATTCCCATTTGTAGATGGGGGAGCTGCATGCAGCAGTGATGTAAGTTGACCAACTCACACTACTGCTCTTGCAGTAGTGCTCAGGGGTTGGCCTGATGGGTGGGCCCTTTGGGTCAGAGTGTGAGCTCTCAGGCTTGCCTAGTCTGGCCCGACACTGGCCCTGTTGGTAGGATTGGACAAAGAACCATTTGACTTCTTTAATTTTCTTTTGTTAGTTTCTACACGGGACCCAGTCATGCATATGCAGCACAGTACCCAGGTAATGTAATTGGTTGTTGTGGTTGTTGTTGAAACCTAGTCCTGTTTGAGAATAAAGTATTGCTAGCACCTGGCACAAATGTTTTTTTGGGAATTTTTTTTGTATTGTGATTTTCAACCAGGAGGGTCTTCTAAGGCAGCTTACAATTTAAGTAATAATCAAGTTGTATAATACAATGTACTAGGTAAGGGTATTTGTGAGCATCTAGAGAGGGCAGCAAAGGAAGCTTCGGACGAATTCAGGGGTTGGCTGATGCTGAGCCTCTGCATTGCTCTGCAGTGTCTTCTGGTCCCTGGCAGTTAGTGATGTGATTCACAGGTCCAGGTTCCTCGAGAGGGAAAGGGCAAATTGGGGGTGGCCCAGCTGAGCGGTTCTGCCCTCAGTACTCTCCCTGCCAAACCATTTTACAGAAAACTGATGGAGCCGGAGATTGGATGAAGTAAGCTCTCCAGGAGAACAGGGCTTTCTAGCAGGCAATAGCCCAGCAGAGGTGGTGGGTGGGCCTGCCACATCCAAGAGTGCACCATCCGTGGGGGGGGGGTGCAGACTGTGTGAGTGCATGTGATGGCATGTGCTGGGATGGTGTACATCTGTCCATGCCAGTGTAGGGTAGGGGGTTGATGATGCGTATTGGGTCGGGGGTTGGTGGCAGAATTTGGGAGTGGGTTCATGCATCAACTTGCCTTGGACCATCCCTAAGCGGAAAGAGTTACAGATGGCGTGAGCCCCAGATGGGCATGGCAGTCTCACAGCTGAGAAACAGGGCTCCGTTGATCTGCTGGGCGAGAGAGCCGCAGCTGTTGACATCCTTGGTTGCCTCCTACTCTCAGTTGTTAGCTGAGACGGCTGACAGGTGACAGCTGGCCAGGGCAGGGCCAGCTCCAGCCCTGGAAATTGCATCCTGCAGCAGAGATGGGAGTGCAGGAGTGGGGGAGAGGCAAGGCAGCAGAAAGGAGACTGACATTGGAGGCTGGAGGAGGGTAAGAGGCGAGGAGGAAAAGGCAAAGGAAGAGAAACAAAGGAAGTGGGGGCCAACCAGCACCTGAAAGTGGGGGAAGAGATCGGGGCCCAGCAGAAGGAGAATCCTGCTGCAAGGACCTGGTAGACAGCCATAGGAGGAGAGGGAAACATCCAGACGCTTCTCTGCTCAGGGGTGAACCAAGGATAGGACCTGGGAACTAAAAGAAGGTAGAAGATGACTTGGAACCCTGCATACCCCTGGAAGCCCCATCTGAGACTCTTTCCATCTAAGCTCAGCTAAAAGTGCAACCCCCCCCAAAAAAAAAAGTAGGGCAAGGGTGATGATGACTCAGCAAGCGGACGGACAACCCCCTCCCCTTTGTCAGTTACCCCTTCATTTGCCAATAAAATACTCCAGACAATGAGAGTTACCTATCCATGGCATTCCAAAAACCCCTGGAGGTGAAGCTTCCCCGCTTTGGAGGAGGAGGCAGAGATGACTCATGATCTCAAGGGCTGACTGATGTTCAGGCTGCCAGCCTGCAGAAACAGCTGTTCCACTGCTGTGCAGATTCTTCTGGTCCCTGATGGAACCCTCCCAGGACTTCTGAGTTCTTCCCCTTAGAGGGACCAAGGGAGCTGCAGCTAAACGTGGAGTCTGGCTATTGTTGCCAGTGCCCAGAAGTAACCCCTCATTGCTCTCTCCTTCCAGTATTTGATATGTTCTGGCGAATTAGCTTTTTTGGTTTTTATTGGTTTGTTGGCCACAAATTATTGCTCCTGTTCCAATACCTACTTTGAAACAACTAAAATGTTCTTGTTGAAGAAAGCTGTGACTGTGGCATTTGAGAACATATTTGATTCTACCACTATGAAGCAAAAGTACTGTTATCTAGGTAAAATGTTTCATCCCGTGCAAGCTCCTGACCACCTGACACTTCCAATGATGAATGTTGCCTTCCAACGTATCCTAATGTTATGCGCATTTAATCTGGACTTTGAATACGGACAGCCTGACTACATGTTGCATGCAGCTTTGTGTAACTAAAACCTGCGATTCCTTTTCCAAGGGAAAAAGCAGGATTGGGAGGGGTTTTTGGAGTGGAAAGGTAGCAGGAGGTGGCTGCATAAGCCTCTTTCCATCTCTGTTCTCCAAATCCCATCCTCTAAGCTGCTTGCCAAGCTCCAAATGCAGGGATATTTCTACAGCATGTGTTTGGAGCCCTGTGGTGGGAAAGATGGCTTGGGGAACAATTCAAAGGGAAGAAACAGTAGGTGTAGGAGGGGCTCAGCTCTCCCTCCTTCCCACCATTTCTCCATGCCAAAAGTAGGTGTTGGGCTTTTTTATATGTGTATCTATTATGGATACACATATATGATATATATGTACCCTATATATATATGATCATATATGATATATGTATCGTATGGCTCCCCTAACAGCATTTCCCAAACTTCTGGGGTTGCGGGAACCCTTCCTTTGTGATGGCATCTTCTCCTGGCTCTCCCAGGCACTGCCGTCTTAGATTGCATGAGATCTGGCATGTTTTTCATGAGATTTTGCAAAAATCACATGAGATTTTGCGCAATCCAAGATGGTTGCGGTCAGAATAGCCGAAAGAAGAGGCTATTGGGGACATCCCATTGTGTCCCTGCAATTTCACTTTGGGGCACAGTTTGGAACCACTGCCCTAACATAATGCTAATGGACTTCTTTCTAGTCAGAACAAGTACTGTAGTAGCTTTTTGTGATCTCTGAAGTGTGACCATCTTCAGCCAGTTATAAATTCAGACCTGAATTTTGAGAATTGCAGTACATTCTATAACATAGAGTTGGACAAGTTGTGAATTGTGTGCGGCCCCTATGGTTTTATTTTTCGGCCCAACTTTAATAAGATGTATGCTTCGTAGAAGTAGTTGTAATACACTGTGGCAAATATTTATGAAATAACCCTCTGTGCCATTTGTGCACCTTTCAGTTTGGATGTCCTCCCATGTTCAGAGGTCCACAGATTTGGTCTGTCCTTGGTCCATGAGCTAAAACTCATGCTTACCACTGACCCCACCCTGCCCCTGATCTCATGCTAATTTTCAGAGGCACTTGGAACATCTCCAAAATCCAGCATAATTGTAAGTGAACTCTTCCCCAGCTCAGGAGAGAGGAAAGAAGTGCCATGTTGGTTTCATGCTTGCCATACGTGGGGAAGACACTCCACTCTTAACATGACGAGTGAATCTGTGGTGCCCTCAACCAAATGTTTTCCTTGCCTTCAGATTTGGACTTGAACTCTCTGAATTCAAATAAATGTAATATAATATAAAGACAGGGGCCCAAAGTCTGATTTTAAAAGGATCTTATTTGTGCACAGCAAAGCTTAAATTATGATAACTCACAGTCTGAAATATTAGAATAATTATTACTCTTCAATTGGTGCCTGTCTCTTTCAGGTTTCCATTCTGTCTGCTATGGAGCTGATCTGGAACTTGTGTGAGATCATGTTTATTGAAGCAGCACCAGGTGAAAATTGGACTACTGTATAACAAAGCCAAAATGGCATATTTATATTTAGAAATGTGTGTGCTGCACTAGCAATTAGTGTTACAAAAACAAGATGAGGGAATGCCTTCGCAAGAATGATCTTCATTGCTCCTCTTTCTTCCTTGTTCAAGTGTTCATTGAATGTTGTCAAATGTATACCAGCAACATTAACAGCATATTTCATGTATGTCTGCAAAAAAAAGTCCTACTGAGTTCGAGATCACCTACATTAAAATGGTATCAAATCTATAATGGTAACTATAGATAATTTGGTATTTTATACTTAATGAGATGGAATTCTCTGCTGCTCCATCCTTGTTTTCATAGCAAGAGCTGTCATACTGATTGAGGCCACTTCTGCAAGATTTAATTTTTTACATCTGCATTTGCTTCCATGTATATACTCTGCATGTCTACCATTGTATATCATGACAGTACATGCAATTGTTTCCCATAGCACAGTGGTTTTTGAACTGGTTAGCACTGGGACCCAATTTTTAGAATGACAATCTGTCCAGGATGCACTGGAAGTGATGTCATTAACCTGGAAGTGATGTCATGGCAGGAGTGCCATCATTGTAATGCCAGAGCCTGCTGCTTTCCTGAAAATGCAGCAATAAACTGGGTTATTTCTCAGCCATTTTCCAATAACAAGGTGAATCAGAAAGAAAAGCCTATTTATAGCCTTGACACAAATAAAATAACCACACAGCTCTCACCCTTTTCATCTTCTCCTATTTTCAATAATGGCTGCCCTAGGTGCTGCACGACCCATGACCCACCTAGTGGGTCCCGATCCACCATTTGAGAAACACTGCCATAGCATGTTTATCATGTGAACTCATTACACCTGATGGTGTGCATACTGGCTACCCAAAGTTTCCGTATGAAGTGATATCTGTGTAGGGAATTAATTGTGGCCCTTAGTGACCACTAAGGGCCACAATTAATTCCCTACACAGATATCACTTCATACGGAAACTTTGGGTAGCCAGTATGCACACCAAACAGGAATATATTTGAAAAAGAGTGACTTTCTCTGACAATGGGATTTAGTGGTGCTGCGTGTTAAACCACTGTTGCTGAACTTGCTGATCGGAAGGTTGGCAGTTCGAGACCATGCAACAGAGTGAGCTCCCATTGCTTGTCCCAGCTCCTGCCAACCTAGCAGTTCGAAAGAGCGTAAAAATTTGAGTAGATAAATAGGTACCACTTCGGTGGGAAGGTAACAGCATTCCATGTGCTTTGGCATATAGTAATTCTAGCCACATGACTATGGAAACTTGTCCTTGGACAAACGCTGGCTCTTTGGCTTAGAACTGGAGATGAGCACTGCCCCCTACAGTTGTGGGGAAACCTTTCTCTGACAATGGTGATGATGCAGATTTGGAATAGGTCAAAAGATGGGGAGTAGAAAGATAGAAGGCTGAAAGCTGCCTCAAGCTGGGAAAGCAAAATCCTTTTAAGTTCAGGTAGTGAGTACATGCCCCAAAACGTAAGGATTTTGGAGCTCAGATTTCCCGGCTGACAAAGCAGGGAGATCACGGAAATGTATTTCTCTTTCTAGCCGGTCTTCTCCTCCGTCACCTCCTTGACTGGGTTCGTCTTCATGTGTGTGAAGTGGACAACATGGTTTGTGAAGTTCTGAGGAACGACAATCCAGCAAATCATGAAAACTTTTGGAATGTGGTAGGTGTAAAGAAAATGTGGTTTTGTTTATAAACCAAAAAGCCTGTGTGCTTGCACAAAAAGATGTGCACTGGTATCTGCTGGGGTTCTGTTCCATCCCCCCTCCCCACCGTGGATACCTGAACTGTGGATACTGGGGACGCCTTTTTAAAGATAGGGGAACATCAGTGGTTTTGTTGCAACAAGGTAAAAAAAGAGATTTGTTGAATGGCCCCCCTCTTTTTAATAGGCATCCCAGTATCCGTGGATAACAAACTGTGGATACTGGGGCATACCTGTAATTGTATATAACAGAGTGAGATTATTTCCATTTTAATGAAAATCTGAGGAAGGGAGGGTTGTGTTGCTATTTGAACTATCCATAGGTGTGGACTATAATAAACCCTATCCACCAAGCATTTTTATGGTCTGAGATTGGGGCCTCTTGCCAGCAAATAACTGAAGGACTTTTGTAAGTATCTTAAAGCTTTGTGGCTACAGTGTCCAGACCAATGGTTCTCAAACGTTTTAGCATTGGGACCCATCTAAAAGAAGTTTCACTTTACCAGCAGCTCAAGCTTCTGTGGCTGTAATGGTAGCTGGTCAGCAGTGCTCCTCCAAAATAGCAGGATGTTTAACACTTGATGTGCAGAGACTAATCTAACCTGTCAGTTTCACGAACCACCAAAAATTGGGTCCTGACCCACTGTTGAGCCACATACCCACAGTTTGGAAATGGCAGGTCTAGATCTAAAATGCTTGTTAAAGGTGCATTGTTGGTATTCTAGCAACAACCGTAGCTGTCAGCTGTGCCTAGCAGCATGCCATGATCGGAATATTTTCGGCCACTGTTTGTCAGTAGAACTCTTTGTCTGCTAGGATGAACTAGCTCTGCTTGGCTTGTTTGAAGATGCTGCTCTATCTGCCTTGACACACACAACCATTGATGGCTCATGCAGTGACTTACCGAGAGATGTGGGGTGTTAGTCTTAATGTATAGGCAGTTTCTCTGGTTGAATTCCATAGTGCACAGTTTGATGTTTGGCTTTGGTTTTTTTTGCAGATAACCATCTTTGTGCTTCAGGGCCGGATGGATGAAGCTCGACAATTGCTGTCTAAGGAAGCCAATACCAATCCCGCTTCTGTAAACATGTGCAAAATTTTGGATGATTTGATGAAGAAGATGCCTGTTATCAGTGTATGTAGGCTATCTGTTTCTTGTACAGTTCTACTTGTATATTGCAATTATTTGCTGTGGTGTGTTCATAAAGATGGCTTTTAAAAATTGTGTTTCATCTTATGAAGCTACTTTATTGTAAGGCCAAGCCATCCAGACATGTCAGTTCTGTCTCCCTTGACTGACAGCAGAAGCCTTTCCAAGCTGTGCTGAGATCTTGTAAAACTGAAGGTGCAAGGGATTCAGGCTGGGACCTTCTGCATGCAAAGTATGTTCTCCACACCAAGATGGAGCACTAATGAGGTTTAGAGTTTTCATATTAGTTTTTTTTTTACTGTAAGGGTCACAAAAATTGCTTGTCTCTGTGGAAGTAGTTTTTTTTTTTTTAGTAGCAGCCTTTTAGATTGCTTCAGGTGAAGCGTTTCATCTGGACTTCAGTTGTGATCCTAAGCTCACAGGTTTGCAAGAAGGTCTGGTTAAAATGAATGGGTTGAATCTTAAGGTTTTCTTGCTCAAGAGGAAGCTCCTTGGATTGAATCCGTGGAATGGATTCAATCCTGGATTGAATATTTTCTTTCCTCCGCAGGAAAGAAAGCTTGGGATCCAACCCAATGAAAGTCATTCTATGTGAAATGTGGACAGAGCGGTATCAGTCGGTGGAACATTGACCTAATTTAGTGCTTTTTACCAAGAGTAAAAAGCTCTGCGGGGTCTCATACAAGGGACATATTAGTTGAAATGCCAGAGCAGACACTGTATAAGTGTCTGCTTTGGCATTTCAATTCATATGTCCTTTTTCTGTACGCAAGACATTCTTGTTTTTATGGTAGGTTGTTTGAAAGCACTGCAGGGATGATTTTAGATATGCTCTTCTGGAAGAAAAAAAATTTGAATATTTGTGCGTCCCTTTCAGCCTGGCAACACCCAGACTTTGACAGAGATGGAGCTGAAATGGCAGCATTGGCATGAAGACTGCCAGCGGTTCCTGCAAGACGGAACATTTGTGTCTAACCAGCATATGGAAACCCTCTGCAAGGTGTGAAGTGTTGTAGAATGAGGGGCTGTGGGTGAACCAAGGATGGGTTTAAGCCATTTGGGATGGGGAGTCTGCAGTTGAGTGTATTGTTCTGAGGCATTCAAAGAAAGATTGTGTGTGTATTTGATTGGGCCCTTGTTTTGGGGTTGGGAGAATGAATAGCTCTGCGGGGTGGGCTATGAAATGTTTAATGTTTCTAAAGTTTGAATGTTCAGGAGCGAGTACTGCGTATTCTGAGATGTATCCACTTATGGCTGCTTATTAAGTGAGAGCCTTTGCTGAAAGGTTGCATTACTAATACAGCCATGTTTGTTGCCGTTCTAGTGCAACAGCATGCAAAAGACGGGTAGCTCTGCACTCGGCTTGTGTACATGCAGCTGTTCATTGTTCCAAGGAACTGAAGTCTGTCTTCTGCCCTTGTGCATCTCTTGTAAGGAAATCTCTTGCCACATCAACCAAATATTGTGTGTTGCTAGGAAAATAGCATTTCCCACTCAACTAGTGGCTCTCTGTTGTAGTCTACAGAAGTGCTTCTCAAAAGTCTCTGCTGTGGCAGACCAGCAGTTTTCCCCCCAATGTGCCAGGGTCTAGTTCTCTCTTGCATCCGAGTCCTTCAGCAAGCCACAGCAGACTTAATGGCTCTAATTTCTTGAGAACCCGGAAGTCATACAGGTCCAGTACTGCGGACTGGCAGCTAACGACTGGCAGACTGGCATTGGCCTACAGACCACAGTTTGAGGAGCATCGGTCTGAAGTACAGTCCAGCATATCATGGGTGCCAAGGGTGATACTTTCTTTCCTTCCAGTCCATGCCTGTATCAGTTTATGCTCGCCTAATAACATTTTGTCTTCATAGATTCAGCACTTGGGATCATCCCTGTGCAAGAGAACTTACAAGCTTTTCTTAAGGGAGAGCTTACTGAACACTAGACAGTATAATATGGTTGTGCAACTTAAGAAAAAAAGACTTTTTATCTCCACCACAGAGAGAGAATTTAGGACAAAGGTTTCTTTGTGTGTGCAGGACAGCAGATGGTGATAGGGGTTGGTCAGGTAGGGCACTGACTGAGTACTGACGCCCATCAGAGAGCCTACTGGTCCTGATTTACACTGAAAGCCCAGGACTGATTGAGGAGTAGTGTCCAGCCTATCACCATGGCGTGGACGGGGCATGACCAATGCAGGCCTTTGTCCCAGGGCCCCAGCTGCCTGGTGCTGACACTGGTACTTTTAATGAACTGCTATAATGGCTGGTTTTTCTGCCACCATCCCCTTGCACAGCCACCCATTTCTTCCAGAACCAAGCAATGTGCTATCTATTGCATGGGACAGAAACGCCTACTAATAGCATTTGATATTGGGAAGCTCGTATTAAACCCCTGCCCTGGAAACGTAAGTGGCAATACGTGGATACATCGTAAAACAGTTTTCAGGAGGTGAGAAGATCTAAGTAGCGTTCTGTACAGTGACGGTGCTTCTTTCTCCTCTGTCCCTAGATCCTTCTGGGAGACGAGACCACCCTTTTGGAGAAGAAAGACCTCATGAGTACGTGGTACCACTTTCTGGTCACCAGGCTGTTGTACTGTCATCCCACGGTGAAGCATGTGGAACTCCATCTTTACGCACAGGTGACTTGGGAAGTGTTGCTTTGAGAGTATAGGCAGACTCAATCTTTCTGTCACTGAAACAGGAAGGCAACTGATAGCGATGCCTCTTGCCTTCCCCTGTACATTTTGCCTTCCGGCGCCTCGTGACCCTGAAAGGGAGAGGGATGTTAGAAGGACTGCATGTGAGCAAGGCACATGTACGTTGGGCAACTCCAAGGCCATGCCATCCTCCCCATCTTGCCATCCCTACTTTGGAGAGGTTTAAGGTGCACCAGGCATTTCCTGATGTACACCAGGAAAGGCCTTTTGTCACTGGACTAGCCTTAACTTGGGAAGGTCTGTTACTGTGATGACTTCGCAACCAGCTGTAAATGGTGAACTCTGGCTCGGCTGCTTATGGATATACATATCCATGGCTTGGCTTAAAAAGGCCAGATAATGGTGACAGTTTCTTTTGTTCATATACTTCTGTTTAGTCGACTGCCTTTTGCTGAGAGAGTGAAGGAAATTCTGTGTGCCTGTCTATTGTTGGCCCTGTCTGTGTATCCTCCCTGCCATGTGTGTTTCAAGAGCATTAAGGCTGATGCAGTGCACACCTTTCAACATCTGTCTTTCCTCTCAATGTGCTCCACAGTCCAGCCTGGATCTGTTTCTGGGTGGAGAGAGCAGCCCTGAGCCCTTGGACAGCATCTTGCTGGCAGCCTTTGAGTTTGACATCCATCAAGTCATTAAAGAGTGCAGGTGACCGTCGTCCTTGTTTTTAGAGCACTTGATATGTTCTCTGTTAGCTTGGCAATCTGGAAAAATAGGAAACTCTTAAAAAAAAATCTAAACTAGTGTGGCATAAGTATGTGCGGAACAAATCAGTGAAAGTAGATGCAATTGAAGTTAGCTAAAGTGGGTGGGAAAGCTGCCTCCCTTGTGAGAACAGAAAGAAGCCTTGTACTGTGCCATAAATGTATAATATTGTGTTTCCCTCCTTTCATCCTTTGTACATACAGCATTGCTCTGAGCAACTGGTGGTTTGTATCCCATCTAACAGACCTGCTGGATCATTGCAACCTCCTCCAGTCTCACAACCTTTAGTGAGTCCTCTTGCAGTACTTTTTGTTGGTTTGCTTGTTTGTCCTGTTGTTTGACTGATTGTTGTTGTTGTTGTTGATACGCTGAGCTCCAAGACAGAGAAGAAAATTCCTTTAGGATATCCCCTATGGCACAAAATATCCATGACTATACAAATAGAAGCTGCTGCTTCGTAATGGTTATTCTGGCTCTTACCATGGAGTGGAGAACTTGAGGTCAACCTCATGTCAAATTCTTATGTTCAGAACATGAATTCTTCTATTTAAAAAGGCTGTTGGCATAGAACAAGATTGGGTGTTGACATTTTAAAAACAAAGCAAAGTTTTATCTGAAACTAGGGCCTTTGCAAGTGATTACATAAAAATGGGGAACCTCTCACAGTGTGTTCTTCTTTCAGTTTTGGTTCCAATATGCGTGAATATCTCCTGCTGGAGTATGCGTCTGGACTCTTCTCTCATCATAGGTAGCCACCTTTTTTTGTTCTGCTCAAGTATGTCATATTTAAGTGTGCAAGAAGAGAGGCCGGAGTGACATGAACACTGACACCCATGCAATATATGTAAATATTAACATTTATGTACTCACAAAGATACTCGATTTGCATTTTTTTTATTTTGCATTTGCACTGCCTGTTAGCCATATTGCATTTTAGACTGGTGAGCACTCTTGATGTTTCTAGCCATAAGGTATTCCAAAATAAGGGAGAAGATGGAAATAAAAAAAGGCAATTCGATGAATTCAGGTACGGACAGGTTGTGTCAAACTATTGTATTCTCTTGTGGCCAGGATGTTTCTTAATTTTGAGTCACTTGATGTCCCAAGAACATGGGAACATAATGAGATACCCAGCTTGGCTTTTGAGAGATCAAGGAGTCCAGTTTGCCAAACACTTTGGAGTCAGGCTTTAAATGCAGGAAATATGACTCTCTGATATACATAGCTTAAGAAACACAGCCACCTGTCTTGTTGACAGGTGAGACTCATCCATTCCCGCTAACAAATACTGTAATAACATGTCATCCTTCTGCCCAGATTGTTAGGTAATAAAGATGTAAGGAATTTTGAGCAAAGCTCCTGTTCCTTTGTACAATGTAGCTTCAAAAGTCAAATAGCATGCAAATAGCATGAGGGAGGAGGGAGGCAGGTCTTCTTCCCAACCCTGATTCTGATCTTGATCCTGGCTTCTCACGTGCTGTGTTTAAGGACGAAGAAAAGCTTCCTTTGGCTTTCAGTGAGCACTTTTTCCCCCATGTAAAAACAGCACATGAGCGGGTCTTAACCAAGCTGGCAAGTGCAGCAGGAGCAAAGCTTCTCCACTCCACCATGGTTCTGGCCCATTGCATCAAACCCTTCCCCACCACCCACCCCCACGGTATTTATTTAAAATACCCACATCCAGGAAGGAAACTTGCACAGTTATGGTCACATCTAGTTTGATTCTTCTGTGGGTGTTAAGGATTGTTATGGGAGCTGCCTCCAATTTGCAGGTAATTTAATTGTTCCTTCTCCATAGCTTGTGGCAGCTTGCAGTCGACTATTTTGACTACTGTCCAGAGTATGGTCGCGCGTACTTGGAGCTTCACATTGAGCGGATCCCTCTGGACACAGAACACAAAGCTCGCAAAGTACTGAGGGTCTGTGAGCAGAGAATGATGACTGAACAAGGTGACTCTTCCTGAATTTGAGTACGAGTGTGTAAAATGTGTTGGTGTAAATAACAATCACTAATTGTATCTTCTTCTTTTCCCCCCCCCTTGACATCTTTATGAAGTTCGTAGCATCTGTAAAATCATGGCCATGAAAGCTGTCCGGAACAACCGCTTAGGCTCAGCACTGTCCTGGAGTATCCGAGCAAAGGATGCTGCTTTTGCAACGCTCATATCAGACAGGTTGGCTTGGGACTGTTCTGTCAAACCGTGTTAGCAGCAAAGGAGTAGAGAGGATCATCTTAAGGTTTTGGAGAGGAGGTTTTTTTTAAAAAAAAATCTTGATTTTGAGTTCAGTGCTTTTGCATCATATTTATAATCTTGCTTTCTGTCAAGGATATTTCATGGTTGTACAATTGCTGCAGTTCAGGCATGCCAATTTGCATTTCAGGAGTGTAATTTTATTATGTCACGATGACAGCACTTCCTACCTGATGATAGCACTTCCTGTCACAACATCACTTCCATGTTAATGACATCACTTCCGGCAGGTCCCAACATGAGTGCCATTCTAAAAAGTGGGTCCCATTCTAAAAAGTTTGAATACCACTGCTCTAGAAGGTCTCCAGAGTAGAAGAATGCCAATCTGCCATCTTTTGTTTAATAGCAGAACTGGGCAACACAGATCCTTCCCAGTAACTAATACAACTTACAGTGCAGGAAGGCAAGACTTATGGAGTGCTAGACTGAAACATGCCTCTAATTTTCAACGCAGGAATAAAAGTATGCTTTGACTGTCAGAAGTTTGGTAAGCACTGCCAAAAGACAGTTCCTGCATGATGGCAAATTTTGAATCTGTGGAGTGAGTACTTGCTTAGAAAGAGTAGTTCTGTTGAAATGAAGGAATAATATTTGCGCGTTGAGTGATTTGAGTGCTCCTCTCCTCCACTCTACTTTCTAGGTTTCTGAAAGATTATTGTGAAAGGGGCACTTTCTCAGACTTGGACCTCATTGACAACTTGGGATCGTCCATGCTGATTAGTGATCGACTGACCTTTCTTGGTGAGCTCCATTATATGCTGCCTTATAAAGTGCACACACACTCTAGTGTTGGGACAGTTTTGTGATGGCGTCGGTGCTTGCACAACCTGACTGTGGTGTACCCTGACGTGTGGGCTTTGCGTGCTGAATCTCACTGGCTAGAAAAACTAACAGTTTAAACATGTGACTGGAATGGTGCGTCTCTGGCAGAAGCACCCCATATTTAAGTCCACAAGTGACCTTCTGAGCTGTTTTTTTATTACAAAGGGACCTTTGCTTTAAAGATCTCTTCATAAGAAACCAGTGTGTCCAGATGTACTGACTGTATATATTGTTGGCTTGGCTCAAATTGCCTCTGGAAATTATTCTACTGCAATGAGCTGGCATCAGTTTGACATGGGCAGTGCAATCCTGCCCCCTTCCTTGAGCCAGCGCCTGTCCCTTGTCCCCGAGTGTCTGCCTGAGTGTTAGCAAAACATGCTGTAAAGCATATTTGCGGCTACTCGGGAGCAGGCTGGGCCAGTGCATGAATGTGGAATGGCCCAACAGCACCAGGACTCAGCAAATTCATTATTATGGCCTGGATAGGCCATCGCATGGGGTGGGGGTGGGGGCAGAATGGAGGTGGTTTTGGGGGGAGCAGGGGGTGGGTGATCCGGGAGGTGGATCAGGCCCGAGGGTGGGGTGGGACTGGCCTGGGCTCCATAGGGCTGGCTGTCATGCAACAAGGGGTAAGGGGAATAAAATCCGCTTACTCAGAGTTGAGCCCCAGCCTGCTCCGACAGCAGTGCTGGATACAGCAGCAGGCCTGCCTGTTCGAGGGCAGGTTAGGCTTGTGCCCTAAATCTATAACTTATCACTGGATCATCCTGAAGTAATTCCAAGCATTCGGAGGAAACCGGCCTTAAGACATTGGAGAGGCGTCTGGGATTGCCAAAATATTTTAACAGAAATAGTGGAGTAAAAGAAATATGGCATAGCCAAAGCCTTTTTCTCAGCATCCAGGTACTTTGTAGAAAAATTAGTATCATTGGAAGTATGTTTTCACCTGGTACAGTAGCTAATGCTGAAGTCACTGTGAAGGTGTAAATGACTCAGTGATTCCCAAATTGGTGGGTCGCAACTCACCAGCCAGGGAAGCACTTGTCCCTGTCCCTTTAATGGGCAGGGAGCAGCGAAGGAGAAGATAGCAATGTGATTCCAGCTCCCCAAGGAAGGGCTCCCCAAGCCTCCAAAATAGTTTAAAAATGTACACACATGGCATTGAAAACCACTTCCGGTTTTTGATCAAAACCAGGAAGTGGTTTTCAATTTTTACTGTTCAGGTGGCTTGAGGAGCTCTGCAGAGGCATCTGTGTCATCCCACCCACCCCCCCACTCACCCACCCCCACACACACCCTCTGGAACCTGGCACTGGCAGAGGCAAGTAGGGAAAAAAAACCTCTTTGTGCCTGCAGCAGTGCAATCCTGGCGATTGCATTGCTGCCTTGGCATCTCCCCTGCACCCACTTACAGTACTCCCACCTCCCTTGTAGGAGTTTAGGAAGCACTGCTCTAACTCAATTAACACTGACTTCCTCCCTTCCTGTCTGTACATTTTTTACCTTCTCCATAATCATAAGCTGAATATCTTTGCTTTCTAAATAAAGCCTGCAGTTCTCAGAACTCTGAAATCCGTTGCAGTGTGCAAACACTTACCATTCTGTGTATTTTGGACACAGTCCAGCATTGGTTAGTTATGACTTGGCTTAATTAAATCTAGGACTTAAGTCATTTGATTTCTGCTTATCTAACGGCAAAAATGTTTGTTCGTCCACCTTTCAAAAGGCTCTTAGATACATGGCTTTGCGAGCCAATAAGGTGGCACCCAGCAAAGATGACAACTGACTTTAACATTTTGATACAGGGAAGTATCGGGAATTTCATCGGCTGTATGGCGAGGAGCAGTTCTTTGCAGCAGCGAAACTTTTGTTAATGTTGATGACGGCTCGTATTGCTCCTTGCTCCTTCTGGATGACCCTGTTGACTGATGCGCTTCCTCTCCTGGAGCAGAAAGAGGCAAGTTGGGTATTTCTGAACAACAGATGACCTGTGGTGGGGTGGTCGTCTTCCAAGGAATCGGATACCAAACAGTGGCCTTGGGGACAGAGCCAATTGCCCACTGCATCCCATGAGCTATAGAGTGGAATGACCTGGATATAAAAGTACAAATCTACATCTGGGGGCACAATCCTAACCTGGAGTTAGGTTGGCACAGTTAGGCCAGCAAAGTTTGGCTGACACAAGGTCCACTGTAAAACATGTGTGGACCATTTTTGGAGAGGGAGGATGGCACATGTCTGTGTGTTGGCCTCTCTGTCTCCGAGAATGGTCCAAACATACTTTACTGTGTCACTTGTGCCAGCCAAACTTTGCTGGCCTACTTGTGCCGGCCTAACTCCAGGTTAGGGTTGCGCCCTGAGTTACTAGAAATTAGGAGTCTTAATGACAATAATAATTGTTGTCATTAACACAGGCTCAGAAACCTTTGCTGATCTTCTGCTGTAATTACCTAGCAATTTCCTGATCTACCAGACTATCTGCCCTTAGGTTACAGAAGACAATTCTGTCTGGTCCTAGCCTACAGTACGTAACTGTCTTTAGAAAGATGCTAAAGGAGACATCATGCCACTTGTGCTTTGTGCTACAGTGGGCTTTCCTAAAAGTCACTACTAGCCAGAGAGATGCACAGAGGGTGCACCCAGTGTAGATCTTAGTGCCTGCGGGCGAGAGAACCCTGAAAATAACACCAGTCATGCTAAAGAGGCCTGTCATGCCTTGTAAGCCCACTTCCAAACCAATGAGGTTTGAGAAGAATTGCAATTGTATGATGCAACTGCTGTTTTTTTCCAGGTGATATTCTCTGCTGATCAAACATATGAACTGATGAAATGTTTAGAAGATGTGACTGCCACAAAATCCAAAAATCAGAAGCTTCAGGTAACTTAATGCCTGGCAAATGCTCACACTGTGAGGATAATGACTATCTGGGAATCTGACACGTTGTATTTTTAGGGTACAACTGAACCAAAGCTGAACATCTAGTTGGAGAAGGTTAAAGCATGTGCTTAGTTTTCTCACTGAAACCTTCGAGACTTAACTTTGACTTGATAGTGCCCATAATTTTATGTATATCTATAAAAATGTATGTTGCGCATGTATAAGATGCAGTTACTGTTGTGCACAGGGCTGATCCATTTGCACAGGAGTAAGCTGCTGGCCACTCCTTAGGGCTTCTGAGTAGGCACGCATAGACAAGGCTAATAAAAAGGCTCTGTGCCCCACCAGCAGTGTCATCACCATCCCCCTGCCCTGCCCCTTAAGGCGGTGAAGGCTTTTTGGCTTGGTAGGTCATGACAACTCCTGCTGTAGAAAATGCCTTTCTGCATTTTTGGTCTGGGCAATAACTCAAAATGTGTATTTCTGAGCTCTGACTTGTTAGGCAGAACTTCCTATTACACAGAGATTATCAGTATTAAGTATTATAACCACCCTGGGAATATGAATCTGGCAAGATCTCCGATTGCCCCTCCTAGGATAGTTGCAAGATGTTATTTTGATAAAAATCACTCCTACTCTATACTGCACTTACAGTGACACACCAGTCTGACAACGATTATGCTTCCTGATTTCAGTCTCCATTCAATGCCAGTAGAGTTAAAATTCCTTTATTCTCACTTCTTCCAACTCTCATATTCAGTTTTTTTTTCCTGCTCTTTGCCCTTCTTTGGCATTTCAAAAACAGCTCCTGGTTGGCTACTCTAGCCTGTGCATTCCAGCCCTGAGTGGATTAAACATTTTGGCTAGGAGGAACATTGCCCTGGCCACACACCTACATTATTGCTGTGAAGGGGGAAGAATGTATACTCAGCCTGAGCTCCTTGGAAGTAGGGTGGGATAGAAATGCGATACATTAGATGAAGTCAAAGTTTCTTTTTGGTTCTAGGATGATGATACTGAAACAATCAAGGTGGAAATGCTAAGACTGGCACTGGCGCGCAACCTTGCAAGAGCCATTGTGAAAGAAGGCACAGTGGAAGATGCATGAAAGTGGCATAGGGAGACACACTCAAAACTTTGGCTTCATTGATTATTGTACATACTGTATCTTTTTTCCCCCCTAAGGAATAAATGTCTTTTGCATCTCTTGTAAAATTTTGTGTATACAATTGTAGAAGGTATTCCTTTCTTTGTTTTGTAGTGAATTCAACAGAAATAGGGTATCTGCTGTCCTATATTTTGTTACTTACCATAAACAGTAATCACCTACAACACATTCCAATCTACAATATACCAAATATAAAAATGTCCTTTTTATGTATTATTCAGTTATTTAAGTCTTCTATTTGATGGGAGATCCTACAATCCTAAACACTGTTTCGATTCTCCCATAAACTATTTTAGTCACAAATTTATTCTTGCAGCCTGTAAGTTGCTGCACACCAGAGCCTTTAAAAGAACCTGGGTGTGTTCATCCTTTTCCCTCCTGAATTTGTAGAAGGCAAACATATTTCCTGAACCTGTGTTTACAAGAAGTTTCCACTTACCCACTAGAGATAGTATGTCCCTTTCAACAGTTATACAGTCAGCTGTAATAGAGGGAGCTCCTGAGTCTTATGGTTTGGAAGAAAAATACCCTCGGGTGTCAAGTGACTGAAAGGCAGCGGAAGTAAGAGTAAGGAAAGCAGCTTTATTGAACGTGCAGAAAAACAAATACCTCTGAGCTATATTTACAGTATTGAGTGTTTGGTAGGAAGCTGCAACTTCAGCCTATGAACAAATAACATTCATAAATAATTTCTGAAGCTTGTAACAGTACATTTCCACACAGTGAGACAATGAGATCTTTCTGCTGGAGTACGGGCATGACAGCACTGCTGACACCGAGAAAGCCAGTCAGTAGAAAGCACTTGTGCTTTTTTTCTGGTTTCCACAGTCAGAAAGAGTGTGAGCTGCTTGTAGGCAAGCTATAGTAGTGAAACCTACTCTATGGATAGGCTATGGTACTTGGGCAGACTTCAACAGCCTAAGCAAAAAACCGATGGCGACAGACTTAAGTACTAGTGAGGACTAGGTCAGCAGGCAGAAGAAATACCTTTCCATTCTCATTATTTTTAAATATGGCCAATGCTGCTCTACCCCATCTTGCTTGTTCAGAATCATGTCTGATCCTTTGTAGACAGCTATAGTTATGTACATATCTGAGGCTTAAAGACCTTTTGAAAGGTCACTAACTCAACGCTAGCAAGATCTCTTATCAGTGTAGCAAGGAGGACTGAAAAATACACTCTAGCAATTCTTAATCTACGGCAGACTTTTCCACAGGGCTTCTTCCTCCAAACCAAGCAGAATTGTCAGGACAGAAATATATATTTCATAAAGGCAACCTGCTCAAAGTCTGAGTGGACATCTAGATAAAAAAAAATACATGAGGGTGGATAGGAAGCAGCAATTACTAAACCCAAAGCAGTGATATTCACTCACATGAATACCACTAATATTAGAAAGATCTGTCTGTCTGAGCACAGGGAGCTCTCCAACTGGAGACAATTGCACTTAGCCACTTAATACTTGTAAGAATAAAAAGTATAAACAACCCAGCACATGCACTGCCATGACTTCTCTGTGCCCTTATCTATGGGTTCCTCTGATACTTTCCTACAACTATGCACATTGCCTATTCCTACCAAATAATACTGCCTTCAGGAGAATCAAGGCCTTAGCTGCATCCCCCCCTCTCTGACCCTGATTTATGGTTGCCCCAAGAGTGGGTGCCCTTTCTAACTTCTCTCCACGTTTCTGACTTGAGCAATGGCTAAACCGTCCCCTTGTGCCTCCAGTTTTACCTAGCAGAAGTAAAGGTGATTGTTGGATGTCAAGGGAAAATCACCACAGAGTTGTTTGCATACAAAACTGAGCAGCTGCCTAGAAAGCACACACTGCAGAGTCAGCTGGAAGTAGAAAATCAAAGGCAGCAGCTGGAGAGCTGTGTGTCATGGTCACGTGTGGCAAGTGTAAAATACACAGTTTCCTGTATGGCCTGTGCTGGCTTTAAGATAAATGTCGCTGAAGAGAGAAAATGGAGTGTCAGGTCATGGCAGAAATCTCCTTTTCTTGGAGCCCATGTTATTGCTCAGCAAGCCTACAGGTGGTCCTAGTTCTGGCACCAAGGAGGTAAAAAAATTCAGCATAGGAACATCTGCTAGGGCTCTGCCCCAAATGAATTTATGAAGGCATCATAGCCCTTTGTAGACACCTGGCCAACCTCAAGAGAGCAACACCATGCTCCCTTTTGTGCTGACAATGCTCTCTAGAATGATCAGATTCAAGTTTAACAAAGTGGAAGATAGAACCAGAGTGGCCAATGTGAAGAAGCCAGGCCTCTGTTCTTGGCTGCCCGCACTAGTTCATGCTTGGCATTCATGCCCCGGATCCCTGCACGCCAGAGTGCAGGAGACATTCTGAACTAAGCTACATGTGGAGTGGACAGGACATGTAAACAAAGCTAAATATCACTGCTGGATACCGCGTATGCCCCTTCTGCTTCACATTCATTCCAGTCCATTTGAAATGCCTCTGGGTCATAGATTCCCCCACTGTTCAACAGGAGGAAACTGATCTACCTCCCCAACTTCTGTGCTGGGCTGATCTCCCAAGGCAAACGTCAGTCGATACCGCAGCCTCACCTTCTCCTGCAACAAAGAAGAAGAAACAATAAAGCGGCCAAGCACAAAGCACAGTAGAAAAAATATGAGCATGGAATGAGTCTGATGCATGTAATGGAAACTCTGAATGATACTTTGGAGACCAGGATTAAGACATACCAGAGCAGAAGCAGGACTAAGCAATGGCTTTTATCCAGTTCTTGGAGAAAGAACAATGCAAAAAGCCTGTATCCAGTTCAGGACCAATAGAAGACTGAACACTGAGGAAGAAGTAAAGCAAACTCTGGACATCTTTTTCATGTTCCTCTAGGTTGGAAGTATGGAGAAAAGAAATCTGCTGACATAATGGTATGGTATGCCAACATGTACCATATATACTTGTGTATAAGTTTTAAAAATGCCTTAAAATTGATACTGAAAACATGGGTCGACTTATACATGGGTCAATACAGTAAAGGTTCTTAAGAGCAGCTACTTAGTGAGGTGGGGGGGACTGGTCGGAAAAGCAAGATGGAAGGGGGTGGTGTGGGGGGAAATGGAGCAATTTTACTTACCAGTAATAATTGTTCTAAGGCAGCACCACATAGCAAACAAAAACAAAAAAACGTTAGCCATTTTGCCTTTTTCCCCAAGCAGGAAAAGAAGTGAAGGCGCTTACAGAAATTATGAGGGCTGCTGCTATGGAAGTAATATACTGTATTCCTCACAAAGCCTGTAACTCCCACAAGCACTTTCATCTCCCTGTGTGGAGAAGAAGGGAAAATGGCTCTTTTTCATTCTTTTTTTCTCTCTTTCTGTTGCTGTCTCAGAACAATACCAGTAAGTCAGTCATTTTCAAAGAATTTTATACATCCAACTGCGCTTCTACTCATGGCAGAACCTGCAGAAGGGCCCCTCCAAGTGACCTCAGGGCAGGCAGTTTCCCAGCAGAAGAAGCAGCCCTGGAGATGCCACAGTTCTAAGCCATTCAGGGCTTTCAAGATAATAACCAGCCCCTTCTATTTCACTTGGAAACCTACCACGGCCAATTCCGGGGTGGAGGGTCAGCGCTGGGGAGCACACCTTGAGAGGCGCACCCCCGAGCAGGTGCTTCTCCGTCGTCGTCCCCTGCACATGGCTATGTTTCATAGCTGTGTCAGGTTGCTTTTCAGAGTGACCCAATGTGGCTACAAAGCACTGCTTGCTCCTCCGAGATAGGCCATGCACACCCCTCCGATGGGTGGGCCAGCGCTGCGTACCCGCCGTGTCAGGTCACTCCGAGAAGTGCCTCACAGAGTATGGGTACGGAGGGCCGCCCCGCTCCTACGAGGCGGCTCCTCAGAGCGACCCGACATGGTGGGTACAAAGCACCAGCCCCTTCTTGGAGGGGCAGGCAATGCTTCATAGCTGCATTTGGTTGCTCTGAGAAGTGGCTTCCGGGGAAGCTGACCCGGACCTCGGGGGAGGGCAGGGGGGGCAGGCAGCATCTTCTTTGCCCCCCTTCTCCCCACCTTACGTCAGCCACTGAAACCGACTGCCTCTGACACACAAGAGCAGTGTCTTCAAATCCAGAAATGACTAAGAAGCACTAACACTTGCTGGATTTTTCATCTGATCTTAGAAACCGTATTCTGTTTCCAACAGCGGATGTCCAGAGGCCTCTGGAAGAGCACAAAAAGAGTATGAAGAGGTAAGCCGTCATCAGCCCCTGTGATCTGTACACTGTTCTGGAACACTGGTATTAGGACAAAAAAATCTGAATAATGTTATCTCTGTCCAAGATAACAATGAGGAGGGAGGGAGGGGGAGAGAAAGAGAGAAAGAAAGAGAAAGAGCTCAACTGATCTGCAAAGCCAGGTTGTAGAAACATGATGGAAATATTCATCCCACAAGAACAGACAAGAGTTACGGACTGCAAGTCAGAGCATTTCTCACCTTTCTAGGATTTGCCAGCAGCATGACCTGGGTGATAGCAGCTGGTGCCTGGATGGGGTTGAATGGAGCTAGCTCTGTTCCGGAAGGGGGCTGCAACTTCACCTTCATGGACTGCAGGTAAGACACCGAAACCAAAGTCTTAAGTAGTATTTGACTAAAGGTAACAGACAACTCAAACTGAACTGTGTTACTGAGTACATGTGGATTTAAATATATGTCTATCTCCAGCAGAAGGAAGGTTCTGGTTTCTCCTTGTTGGAACATACTCAAGCGTTGACCAACCCATAAAAATAAATACTTCTGAAAAACTGAAAATCCAGCACTTTTTCCAGCAGGGAAAAAACTGAAATCACAATTCCAAACTCATTACAGGGAAATAAGTCAGATTCAGTCAGTTTAATTCCATCCAGTTTAGTTTAATTCTGTCCACAAGTGCTTAGGGCTGAGGACTAAAACAAAGGTTTGGAACAATGACCATGCTAAGTGGTGGCAGGAAAGACTCCCTGCTTCTCAGGAGACTGAAACGAAATCCTAACCTGGAGTTAGGCTGGCATACCTAGGTCAGCAAAGTTTGGCCGGCACAAGGGACACCGTAAAGTTTATTTGGACCACTCTCGGAGTCAGAGAGGCCAGCACACAGACGTGCACCATCCTCCCTGACTCAGAGAGTGGCCCAAACGCACTTTATGGTGGCCCTTGTGGCAGCCAAACTTTGCTGGCCTAACTGTGCCAGCCTAACTCCAGGTTAGGATTGCGCTCTGAGTTTGAAAGTCATTCACACAGTCTGTTCATCAGCCTTCAACTGAGCAGAATTCCCTGGATGAGACATTCTGTTCTCTTCTGCCCCCTGCACCAAGTCGACACTCCTCACTGGCTCCAGGCAATTCCCTTCCTGGGGCCTCTACCTTTGGCACTGCAGCCTGGAGTACAATGTTCTTGAGAGGAAGGGGCGCTGTATTTAGCATGGATACCACCACTACCAGCACGTCTGGCCGACCAGGGGGGCACTCCTTGGCAAAGTGCAGTAGGATGCGCAAACCGTTCTTGTCATAAGCAGTTACAGGAAGAGCGCTGCCTGCAAGGAAAAAAAAAAACCACACCGCTTCATTTATTCATATTATAAGAGATACACCCATTTTCTGCCCCCCCTGAAGCAGCATGCAAAAAGAATAAAAATACGATACAATTTATAGTAGTAAGAGAGGCACAAAAATAGGAGCAAAAGCAGCACAGGTTATCTAATCAAAATGACACCGTGGCACGAGACTCAAGTCATGGAAGCAGGCAGGATTCCCCTTGGAATGCCAGTCTCTCCACTAGAGACGCTCCAAGGTGTCTATTTTGAACAGCAGAGTGGCATGACTGCCCCAATGCTGCACTGGGAGCTTCATACTGAAGGCCAGCTCACATTTTCAAAATGACACCACCATAGTAATTCTGAGCAGCTGGCCATAATATTAGCTATAGCAGCAACTTCCAGTTTACATACCCTCCACTGCTAGAGCAGACCTGGTCCAAAAGGATTCTTATACCCACCTCTGAAATAAGTTAAACTGTTCACCCTTCGTAGGTACGACTCTCAGTCAGGGAACCTGGGGCAGCGCAACTGATGTTCAAAACCGTACATACTGCCAGCACCACCAGAATACATGATGTGCATAATGTTTTCTCAATTTCCTGAGTTTGTCTGAATACTAAAAGGCACTCCTGAATCTCTAAACTGCGAAAGTAAAAAGGGTTTAATGAACCGAAACACACGGTCCAATCTCAAGAAGGAGAATACAAAAGGTCTGTGGTGCCTACTGGGCTTAATGGACTCCAGTGGAACATGGACATTGGCTAAGGAGATCTCCGGTCCTTTCAGAGGACTTCCTTGCTGCTGGAATGAGGCTGGCTGGAAGAGGGGGCTTCCTGACCCTGCCGTGCAGCTGCTGGGGAAGGGGACTGGAGGGCCTCCTGGAGTAGCCGTCAGAGGCACGGAAGTATTAGCAGGCAAGGCAGCAACTGCATGGAACACAGCTATATTTGCTGGAGTTGAAGGCCTGGAATGGAGAAGAGGACAAATACAGGTTAAAACCTTCCCTATGCAGCAAGAGAATCTAAACATCTTTTGATCAAGGTGCTGTTTTTTTCCCCTCTTGCTTTGTTATCATCCACGCAGATTGAGCATGTGCCAGCCAGCAATTCCTGTCCCAAGCAGCAACTGCCTTTTGAAAATTTAGGGGCTCCCACCTTCGCTATTGATGCTGCTGAAGGAATAAATACATTCTGATTCCGCAGCTGCACTAAGTGCCAGCTTGCTAACATTCCTCGAAACTTGACCTCCAGGAGCACAGCACTGGGACACCACAGGGCAGGGAAACGAAGTGAAAAGCCAAATCCCTGGTTACAGCACCCTTCTCCAAGAGCAGGAGACTGGGATGCGGCTCAATCTACACTCACCTACACTTAATCATCACATGCTGTGAAACAGCAACTGTGCCCGATCATACAGGGACATGCAAGGTCCTGGCAAAGGACAGTTGTGCTTGCCTGCAACTAACACTCTTATCTTCCAAATTGCTCTCTGTGCAGCCACGCATTGGCCTCCACAGCTCCCCTAATGTGGGACTACACAGAAGCCCCAGAAGATGATCAAGATACCCTTTCCCCCATGGCTATGTGTCTGTGCTTTGTGTTTTGGAAAGAGAGGAAAATGCTCTCATGAAAAATGCCTTCATCCAACTCGCTCTCATCCATGTCTTACCCAACCATTCCGATTATCGAAGTATACTGCATGCCAAACATATCTTTTTCAGCTTATTATTTCTTAATGAACTTGCACTTTAAAAAATCTGATTACAGGATGAGAGAAATCCAAATCCAAAACCAAAATAACATTTTTGCCCTAGGACAATAGTGCCTATTTAGGAAACTCCATCTACTCCTCTGCAGAACTACCCACTTTATCCTAATTAGTTTGCGACAATCAAAGAACTACAATTAATATGGTGTGCTAGGCCCAGAACTGCTCCCCCCATGTAAAAACAAACAGTAAAATCACCCAGTTGGCTCAGAGCTATATGATACCAGGGAAATCATTCTCACTCCCTGTTCTAATCAAAAAGGGAGACAGGAAATCTGTTCAGAGTAGTAACCGTGTCTATTTTCAAACAGAGATACTAAGAAAAATCCCTTACCCTTTGGTCTCATCCAGAAGATGTCCCAATGGATCTATCTTGTGCAGGCCATTGTTTCCCATGGCAGAGCCAAGGTATCCAGGCATCGCATTAGGAGGGCCCAGTGGTGGTCCAGCAGAGAACATGAAAGGGGCTGAGGTAGGGGCAGGGAGACCGGGCACAGGCTGAGGGGTGGTGAATGTGGAGGCCAGGGGCGCCGAAGTCCCACACACGGGCTGTGATACAGCAGGAAGAAGAGGATTCACTGCAGAGTTGCAGGCAATGGAAACCGGCTTTGGATTCAAGAAGTCCAGATCTGCTGGTTCATTCTGCAATAGAGGAAGTAGATGAACCACAATCACCCCTACAGCACTTTCTGAGGAATTCCCCACTCGCTACAAATCTCTATGATGGCTCCATGAGGAGGGGGTAGTGGGATACAGCCTTTGGTTGTTGTTCAGTCACTGTCGTTTCCGACTCTTTGCGACCCCATGGACCACAGCCCGCCAGGCCTCCCTGTCCTCCACTAGCTTCCGGAGTTCGCCCAATTTCACGTTCATTGCTTCGGAGACACTATCTAACCTCTGCCGCCCCCTTCTCCTTTTGCCTTTGATCTTTCCCAGCATGAGGGTCTTTTCTAAAGAGTTCTCTCTTCTCAGGGATGAAGCCTTACAGACATCATAAAAGGCACCCCGCAATCTAGGATGGCCTTGCCACTTAGATAAGCTGTTATGGGGTGGGGAGTGTAAAAACTGCATCCCTCGTAGATAGTAGCAGAGGCCAAAAAAAGCAAAGCTCATTCCGCTGCAGGTTCACACATTCTACCAGTCGCCCAGTCCAGAGAACATTCTAAAGAACATCATCCTCAGTAAAAGTTCATTCATACCCAGCATAAAGTAAAGTACCTGAAATATGTTCCACTGGCTGTTCTCAGCCGGTTCTTTTGATATAGTGGGAGGTGGATCATTCAGACCTGGATGCAAGAGACAATATTAGGGAATGAAAACAGAAAATGGTCATGGCCAACTCATACCAAGGCACAGAGTACTTGTGGTTGTCCATGGAAGGCCACTTAGTTCTCCCTAAATATCTTTTCATATGTATTAGGACAAGATCCTTCACACTGTTAAACACCCATCACTTCCAGACTCACTCCAATTCTCCAGG
The DNA here is from genome assembly GCA_029204185.1 of Lerista edwardsae. Lineage (NCBI taxonomy): Eukaryota > Metazoa > Chordata > Lepidosauria > Squamata > Scincidae > Lerista > Lerista edwardsae. The sequence goes on from JAJKFI010000048.1 coordinate 4,017,549, forward strand.
GATTCCAGATGCCCCGTCAAATCCTTGGCCCTGCTAACTGGGCAAGAGGCACTTTTTCAAGTGGTGTTCCTCTTATATTTAGCAAGGGGAGACAGTGGCTGTTCCTGGTGGTGGTCTGCATTTTGTCTAGATTGTGAGCCCTTTTGGGACAGAGAGCCATTTAACTTTATTACTATTATTTGCCTGTGAACTGCTTGGGAACTTTGTGCTGAAAAGTGGTATATAAATATTGTTGACTGATTGATGGGGCTGGGGAGAAGCAAACGTTGCTACATCACCAAAGGCCTGAGACACACCCAGCCCCACCCACTGTTCCCTGGGGCACCACGGCACAATGCTGGAGATGACTCCTGGCTTCCTGAGAATCTTCCCAAATATGAGCCATATCTCGGAAAAGGGCAAGACAGGGCAGCAGAGGAGGAGGATCTTGACATGCAAGAGCCAAGTAACGCTGAGGAAAGGGCTAGGGAAGAGAAGGCCCAGGAACGGATGGACCCCCCAGGGGAGGGCTCAGAGCTACATACACCCAGAACCGATGATGTGGCAGTCTCTGGACAGGATACCTGAGGGCTACTGAGTAGCAGCTCCCCTGGGACTGAGATCAGGCCAAGCCCAAGGAAGTTGCCAGGAGACTGGTGGATGAGGCAGGAGAATGAGGCAACCCCCTCCCCACTACTGAACTCTGAGGCCCAACTGGGGCCCTGTCACTCAACTCCCTTTTTCTACTGCATTGGACCCGAGGGTGGGGGGGTCAAGGCAGAACCAGTCACCCAAGGGGCACAGCCTGCTTGTGACGATCCTTCCCAGAGGCAGAGAGGCTTACAAACATATTAGCCTGTTCAGATTATGTTCATTATACAAGCAAGCACAGAGGTGAAGTAAGCCAACGAAGTAAGCCAATCAGATACAGAGAGGGAGAGTTCCTTCCCAATCATAAAATGCGTGCCTTAAAGCCATTATAACATTCCAATTGTCTCAACTTCCTCATATTCAATACTGTACATCCAGAACAGGCAGTGCTGTACATGCCTCTTCCCATGATGTTGTGGTCCAGGGAACTCATATGGAAAGGCTTTTTTAGGGCAGAGGAGAAACTCGGAGGCAGCAACACAGGCAAGTCAGAGTGCAGTTCCCTGGCAGTGCCTTCCACAGCAAGAACACCCAAATCCACCAGCCTTACCTAAGCACAGCAGTTCTTCATCAAGCAGGGAGAGGGAATTGGTGGTGGAGCCTGGTTGAGCAGGAATGGCTTCAGCTTGACTGGACGAACGACTCCGGGAGTGACCGCTGGTCTGTGGTGGCGGCGGGAGGATGGGGATATCTGACGAGGCCAGAGCTGGCGCTAGCACCGGTGCTGCTGGTGTCAGTGTTGTGGGAGGCATTGGTGGTGGTGGGGCACTAGAAACGTCCAATCCCGTCAAGTCAATGAGTGTGTTGATGTCATTGGCAGAGTCACTTCCTGCAGTCAGAAGAGAGAAACCAGAAAAGATGGCAAGGGTGGCGCCAAAAGCCAGAGCAAGTGAGCATCTTCTCCCCAGCCACAAGATGAGCACAAGTAGTGAGACAGCTATGCAGGGTGTGCCATGGAGGGGCAGCAGGGCCGGAAGGAGGAATGGAATTTGATACGACCCGCTTGCTTCCCCATGCTTCAGGGTCAGGCCAGCTGCAAGTCAACCTACACTCCCAACCAGTGCAACCTGCACTCAGTCTCTCGCTCCTTGCTACGGTGTCCGAGAAAGGCAACTCACCATCTGTTGTAGGCAGCACAGCGACATCCACTTCACCATTGATGACTTGTCCCTCAATAATTCTTTTATAGGAATTTATTACTCGCGATAAGTTGTCACTGGCCTGCAGGATATCTCCTATTGGAGAGAAACACACACCACAAATGTAGATCATTTCATTCTCCATAATGCTTTCTGAATCTAGGAACATGATCCATTCACTTGATTCGTTCTTATCACAAATAATACAACCTCCACCTAACAGCACTCCTGCTCCGAGCACGTGTATATTGCAGTTATACACACAATTGCTATATATCAATTGGCAGAGGATCTAAATATGTTTTATAATCAACCGCTACTCATTTGGGCTCAGATGCAGTAATAGTAAATGCTTCCTCCACTACTACTTCTGTTCCCTGTGGCCGTCCACGCAGGATGATCTGTGAAAAGGATGTGCGAGGCCTTCTCCAAAGACAAAAAGTTGGGAAAGCTCCAGGCCCGGATGGGGTGACTCCTTCCTGTTTGAAGGTTTGTGCTGTACAACTGGCCCCTCATTCTAACCCAGATTTTTAATTTGTCATTGGAGTTGTGTAGAGTCCCTTCTTGTTTTAAGCATTCTACCATTATTCCGGTACCCAAGAAAGCTTCTGTTAAGGAGCTGAATGATATAGACCTGTTGCTTTTACATCTGTGGTGATGAAGATCTTTGAGAGGTTAGTGCTGGCCTACTTGAAAGACATCACTGACCCGTTACTGGATCCTTTGCAATCTGCCTATCGAGCAAATAGGTCAGTGGACGATACTGTCAATATGGCACTGCATTATATCTTGCAACATCTGGATTGTTCAGGGACCTATGCACGGGTCCTTTTTGTGGACTTCAGCTCAGCGTTTAACACCATTATTCCAGCTACTCTTTATTCTAAACTGATCCAGCTCTCTGTATCTGCTCATGTCTGCCAATGGATAACCAGCTTTTTGACAGACAGGAAACAACGGGTGAGGCTGGGGAAAATCATATCCAATTCTCAAACAACTACCGTATTTCCCCATGTATAAGACGCACCCATGTATAAGACGCACCTTAATTTTGGGGCCAGAAATTTGAAAAAAAATGTACCACCACACATAAAGTTACTGAACTCAAGTTTTATTAAAACTACTCGTCACTGTCAAAACTCTCATCCATCAGCTTGTCCTCATCTGTGGTTGATGACGAATCGCTGTCATCATATATTGCATCGTCATCAGTTCCATCTAAGGCATTTGAAATGCCACATTTCTTAAATGATTTGATAATGATCTCGATCTTAATATTATCCCAGGATCTTTTCACCCAGGCACAAACTTCTCCTATAGTTGGTTTCTTCACTCTTCCTGCTGGTGTCAAATTGTCCCCAGAAGACTTCATCCATTTGTTCCATTCATCTCTCATGGTAGCTTTGAACGGTTTGTTAATGCTGACATCGAGTGGTTGGAGCTGGGATGTCAAACCTCCAGGTATGACGGCAAGTTTTGTTTTTTGCTCTGCAGCAATCTGCTTTGTGTTTGGTGTTATGTGTGCCCTGAACTGATCAAGCACCAATAGGGCAGGTTTGCGTAAGAGCCCACCTCGTCTCCTGCTCCAAACTTTCTCAAACCAGATCTTCATCCCATTCTGATCCATCCAACCCTTTTCATGAACGTGGACAATCACTCCTCGGGGAATGTCTTCTTTTGGCATTGTTTTACGTTTGAAAATCAGCATAGGAGGCAGCTTGGTTCCATCAGCACAACAAGCTAGAACAGCTGTATAATGGCTCTTTTCATGTCCACTTGTCTTCACAATTACAGTTTTCACCCCCTTCTTATCAACAGTTCTGTTACTTGGGACATCAAACTGAAGGGGGACTTCGTCCATATTTGCAATCTGTCCCAACTCAAACTGATGTGTCTTCCGGCATTGAATGACAAACCAATGAAATTTGAGTACCTTCTCCTCATAGCTTTCAGGCATCTTTTGGGCAAGTCTGGTGCGTGTGCGCATGCTTAGTCCATTCCGTTTCATGAACCTGAAGCACCAATTGTGTCCTCCTTTGAAATCAGTAACTTCTTTTTCATCAGCAATTTTTCTTGCCTCATGCTGAACCATCGTTGTGGACACAGGAATTCCAATTGCCCTTTGCTCTTCTATCCATATCTTCAATTCCGTCTCTAAATCAGGCCATTTTGCTGACTTGCCTCTCATGGCCTTCTTCCGCCGTGGCATTTTGACTAAGGTTTCTTCTTCCCGTAGCCAGTCTCGGATGGTTTTCTCAGTTGGAGGAGGACCAAATCTACGTTCAGCAGCACGATTTCCATTCACTTTTGCAAACTTGATCACTTGTAATTTGAATTCAGCACTGTACGAAAATCTTCTCTGAGCCATTTCTGGGCAGAACGTGTCTTTAGGTTACAATTTGCCAACAAGCGGGAAAAAATGCCTCCACCCCCCCCCAGGGGCGGACCTAATGTAAAATGGCGCCCAATGATAACATGCTGCCTGGCGCCCCGCCCCCTCTGAGAAGCGGCAGGGGGCGTTAGGAAATGCTGCGTTCTCCATGCTCCTGACGGCTTTTTAAGGGAAGCGGGAGCACAGATAACGCGTTCTCCGTGCTCCCTCTTGCCTTAAAGAGCCGAGACCGCAGCGTTGCCCGCTCAGGCAGCGCTGCGTTCTCCGTGCTCCTGTTGTCTCAAAGAGCCTGCAAGCGGCAGCGCTGCCTCCGGCCCTTTAAGACAAGCGGTAGCGCGGGGAACCGTGCTCCTGCTTGTCTCAAAGGACGGGTCTTTCAGGGGATCGGATGCACGTGCATCCGATCCCCTGAAAGAGCCGGTGGCAGCGCTGCCTCCGGCCCTTTAAGACAAGCGGGAGCGCGGGGAACCGTGCTCCTGCTTGTCTCAAAGGACGGGTCTTTCAGGGGATTGGATGCACGTGCATCCGATCCCCTGAAAGAGCCGGTGGCAGCGCTGCCTCCTGCCCTTTAAGACAAGCGGGAGTGCGGGGAACCGTGCTCCTGCTTGTCTCAAAGGACGGGTCTTTCAGGGGATTGGATGCACGTGCATCCGATCCCCTGAAAGAGCCGGTGGCAGCGCTGCCTCCGGCCCTTTAAGACAAGCGGGAGCGCGGAGAACCGTGCTACTGCGTGTCTCAAAGGACCGGCGAGGGTGCACGTGCTCACGTGCCTTGTATAAGACGCACCTAGTTTTTAGCGGCCCAATTGTTTGAAAAAAGGTGCGTCTTATACTTGGGGAAATACGGTAATACAGGAGCTCCTCAGGGATGTGTGCTCTCCCCGTTGCTCTTTTCTCTTTACATGAATGACTGTACCTCAGTGGATCCCTCTGTTAAAATTTTGAAGTTTGCAGATGATACAACAATCATCGGTCTTATTCATGATGGCAATGAATCTGCATACAGACGAGAGTTTGAACAGCTTGCCCTGTGGTGTGGATGAATACACTAAAAACAGTGGAGATGGTAATAGATTTTAGAAGGCACTACTTTATCTCCACTGACCATATTTGGTAGTATAGTATCGGTGGTGGAGTCCTTCAAATTTCTGGGTTCTATAATCTCCCATGACTTGAAATGGCCAGTTAAAATCAGTTCCATTTTAAGAAAGCACAGCAGAGAATGTACTTTTTGCGCCAGCTTAAGGAATTTATAGAGGAATCATTGAATCTATTCTTTCTAACTCTGTAATGGTCTGGTTTGGTTCAGCGACTAAACAGGATAAGAATAGACTCCAAAGGAGAGTCAAAACTGCAGAAAGAATAATAGGAGCCAGCTTGCCTTCTATGGACGATTTATATATTGCTTGGATGAGGAAAAGAGCAGGGAGGATTGTTGCAGATCGCTTTCACCCTGCCCATAATATGTTTGAACTTCTTCCCTCTGGACGTTGTTACAGGACATGGTAAATTAGAACAACCAGGCACAAGAACAGTTTTTTCCCCCGTGTTATTGGGCTACTGAATAGCTGATTGTGTTGTATTTATTATATGTGGTATTTATATTGATGTTTTTATTTGGATAAATTTAGAGTTAGTGGTGTCAAGGTGGAAAGGGTTAAATAGAGAATTTAGAAAATAAATTGTAATTCCACATCCTTGTGAGTAAGAAGGTTAGATCAAAGAAACCGTGAGAAAGAAGCCAGGCTCCCAGTAAGTGATGTTGTTCGCACTTGCAAAGTGAAACTATGCAGAGGCAACCTTGAAGTGCAGATAACCCCGGAGATTTGCAGCTGGGGCATAAATTAAATCAAAAGAGACTACTTGTAGGAACATCCTTGAACAGGAGATATCAGAAGGGAGCCAAATTACCCACACCTGGGTCAGAACCAGTAACTTTCTACCTACATGACATGAAACGGGATTGGTTAGTTATTCATTATTCAAAATGTTGCATGTAAGTTATTGGTGGGTGTCCCTCGTGGGGTATCGTGGAAGCCCTATAATTGGGAAGAATTCTTGGTGTTAGAGGTCCTAATCCACCAGCTTTTTGACAGCGCGGGAGGCTGCGCTTCGGCAGTTTGATGTATGGCGTAGGCCGCGGGAGCCTTTGTCACTCCGAATCCCAAGGATGGTGAGAGTTCTTAGCAGAATTAGAATAGGTTTTGTTATGTTTGTGCTGTGTGTGCTAACCGGGAAAGCCCTTGAAAAGCTCCGCCGGCTTTCGGTGGGAGTGGCTTTCCTCTTTTGTGCTTTATTCTAAATAAAACCATTTCTGCTGAAGAATTGATGTTTGACTTTTCATGGGAAATAGCGCCGTGAAGCAAGATTAAAGTAGAACCCAAGATTGAGGTTGATGGTTGAGGGATAGCTGAGACTCTTTGGGGCAATCTTGCTAGTTGCAGGTGCCTAAACCTAAAAGCTGAAATACGTCTGTGAGCCAAGAGTCCAGGAGAGACTAGCTGCGCAGGACGAGAAGCTCAGGTGTTGAAGAGCTCAGTGTAAACCCTGTCAGACCTGCAACTCAATCACAGTGGGGTCTTGTTAATGTGATGGTATATTTTGTTGTATTATTACTTATTAGTTTAAGGTATATGTGAGAGCTTTTGGGCCAGAGTAAAATTCCATGTATGGTGAAATTCCATGTATGGCCAATAAAATTCTATTCTATTCTATTCTATATTGCAGTTATAGACTTCCCTAGCTCTCACCTCACCCATTTCTACTCTCACAATTTACATTCCTGTGTGCACAGAAAATTTTAGATGCAGAAAGGTTTTGTGATATTCTAATCTACCACCACTAACTCAACCATGTCAATTACAGCACAATCATGTGCATGTCTATTCAAAAGTAAACCCAGTTGAATTCATCAGAACTTACTTTCAAGTAGGTATATAGAGGCGACCCAGAGTATCTGCAGATTCGGTTATCCGCAGTTCCCCCTGCATCCATTACATTTGTTTATCTTCATTAAATAAGTGTGAAGCAATAATGTGTCTTGCTTTAACCAAACGCTATAAGCAGATAAAGTAAAATAGTCCCCTTTGCAAAGCGCCATTACTGACCCACGGGGTGACATCATCTTGCGACTAGGCAGTTGCAGGGGATGCCACATAGTGAGGCGGACTTGTTGTATGGCGTGATGTCAAGAGATCCCCCTCTATTTTAATCTATGTTACAGGGCCGACCAATTACAAAGGGTTCTTCAACCACCTCTCTAGGCACACTACCATAAGCCCCAAACAAGACCAAATAATTACTTTCCTTTAAAAGGTTAATTTTAAAGACCAATTCAATAACAAGAACAAAAATGCCCAATTTGCTCATAGGAATGCATGGAGTTAAAACTGCTAAATGCTCTTAGCTCTTGTCTTTTCTAACTCTGTGGTCTTTTGCAATGCAGATGGAAGCGGTCAATTAACACCTTCTCCTTATCTCTGTGCTTTCTCTTGGTCTCCTTCCAGCAGAACAGAGTATTTGCAGAGTGCAGCTTCCAGGAAAACTAAGCTATTTGTTCTCCTTTGCTTTTTTTTTTTTCTACTTACTTTTTTGGACCTCCCAATTTTTGCACATGGCTATCCTCATTTTGCTTAAGGGTTCTCACAAGGTCCAATTTCAGCTCTTCTTTCCCTCAGTTGCACCTCAATTGGTACCAAAAGTAAAACATCTGCAATAAGCCTGAATGGTCTTAAAGGTATGGTACCCATTTCTCCCCTTAAACTCTTCAGTGCCTTCCAACTGCTTCTGCAAGCCTGTCACTTGGTTCCTGAAGCTAGGAAGAAGCAAGGCATCCCCTGCCACATTCCCAGTCCTGGATTCCAGGCTCTTTTACATCCCTTTTCAAAACAGTGAACCTTTAAATTGTGCACCTTGACAGGTGGTTTGCCATTGCCTTCCCCAGTCAGGTCATGGGGATTGTTTTTGACCACTATACTGCAGCCTAACACTCTGTGCCACACAAAGCTCATGGTGTGTCTTGCTTTATAAGTAACCATAAGCAGATAGCTTATAACAAGACAAGCAAGCAGTCAGTCAGCAGGCTAGAGAGGAGACTAAGAGTGATTGTTAGCAGGAAATTAACAACTGCTTTCTAACCTGCAGGCTGCCTGCCTACTTATCTTGCTATAAGCTTTCTGCATAAACACATTATTGTTTTGTACTAATGTAATGAAGATTAACCAAGATAATGGGGGGAGAGATAGGTATCCACAAGGGGCAGGAATGTATCCCCTGCAGATACTGGGGGATACCTGTATAGGATTGTAGCCTTCAAAATGTTTTCATCTGTTTACAGGTAATAGCTAGGTTTCAACCACTCATTATTCCAAACCACATGCTTTTCTGTACGCATCTACAATTACTACTTATTCTGTGATTCCAAAAAAGTCTTCCATCTACACCATGATATCAATCCAGAATTTATATTAAGGTCATATTTTCTTCATTTCATGCCATGCACGCCAAGATATGATGTCAGTTAGGAAAAATTGTTTTGCCGTCTCATTTGAGTCACTGGAAATTGTGACATATTAAGTGGAAGCAGGAAAGGATTTAAAGATGGCGAGAAGGAATATTAAGATGAACAGAGAGGTCAGTGAGCAATGAGTGGCTAGTGAGGATATGCCGATTATCAACTCTATTCATGCATTGAATTCTGAGACTTGGCTGATACTTCAAAGAAGCACTTGGGTGACTTTGGACTGTAGGTTCGATAAGGGGATGAAGGTGTTGCAGTTTCACACCACACACTCCAGAACTGGTGGAAACTGGCATTCCGTCTCTCCGTCTCCAGATCAGATAGAGCACCTGCGTATCCTTGAGGTGGTCAGCTTCCCAGCTTGTTAGTGCAACCTGCTACACAGTAGCTGAACTCCCTTTAGATAGTGTAACATAAGCAGGCAATGTTTCTCACGGGAAGCGCTGGCTAGCAAGCATCCACTTTCTCATGAGATCATGATGTTCAAAGGGTCACCCCATTGGTTAACATGGGGCACAAGGGTCTTCAGGTATCCACCTACCAGATATGCTCTGGCTACACCCCTTTGTTCCTATATAACTTATATTTTTACTGTGTGCGCACTACAAACTGCAGACTGAGACTGTAACTGAGAATGTAACAACATGCGTTGAAAAGCCGCTTGTACGCGGCAAGCCTTCGCCGGCTTTCGCTGACCGGCAAATAGAACTTCTCACTTTCTGACTATCGCTACTGTAACCAATAAAAGACTTTGTTATTGAAATGTAGCGATCGCTTCGTTCCTCCGCTCCGATCGCGCTAGGCAAGCGCTGAATGGGTCCACAAGCCCCCAACTCTGCTATAAACACTCCAAATAAACAACAGAAGGCACATAGGCATAAAGATTGTAGGGCGTTTTAGCCACATTGATTGTGCCCTGTGTATTAACTGGTTTAAGGGTGAGTGTGAAATGACAAGAAGATTATCTAAATATAGTGCAACCTTTGGGCCATGTAATGCAAATCCCCTTCCAAAATTTCTGCCTCTTCCCTTTTTCACCTTGTTCCTCAGGGCCTCTGACACTGGTCATTAAGCTGGATTTTTCCACTGTCCCATGGCATACAGTGGCCAATCCTATCCAACTTTCCAGTGCCAGTACAGCTGCAATGATGCCCTGAGGAAAGAGAACAAATGTTCCCTTACCTAGAGGAGAACTGCCTCCCTACTGCAGGATGCAACGCACGCCCCACTGGCATGGCTGCACCAGCACTGGAAAATGAGATAAGATTTGGCCCACAGTCGGTTACAACCAGCATGCCTGCAGTCACCTGCTCCCCAGCAAAAAGACATTTCCTGTTTTACCTAAACTGCTGTCATTATCCTCTGTTTCGCTGGCCAGCTTGAACAGTGTTCGCCTCTTGGTTTCACATCTGTCATAGAGCTCCTGAAGAAAAAGGGCAGGAGAAAGGAGCCGGTAAGCCAACAAGCACATAACCTTGTTCTCCCTTATCCCCTGCTTATTCTTTCAAAAAAAAAAATTAATAATAATCCATGTTTTGATTCCAAAGGAAGGCATCATCCTGTTTGTGTTCTGAGCTATGTTTACTGAGGTATTAAATTGGTTGGGGTACTAGATGGAAAGCTGGGGTATTAGATTGCTTTGCTTTGGGAGAAGAAGTCAACAGAGGCAGGCGGTAACAAGCATTAACAATTTTAGAGGAAAAATCTCACACCCACCTTCATGAGTTCTTTATCTGCCTCTGAAGAATCTTCTTTGCTGTAGTGAACCAACATCTCGTTCAACAGTTTCACATTGTTGTTCACCTCCTCCAAGGTATGCAAGCGCTTTGTTACTTTCTGTATTCGTGCCTCATCCTTCAAGTTTGAAAGCAAAAATAAAATAAAATCAGTCTTCCCTTTTTGATTCCACCACAAGCCAGAGCAAGGCAGCTTGAAGATCCCAAGCATCTTACCAGGAAAGGTTTTAGAACTGTGGCTACAAACTTTCTGCATGTTGATATATCAGAAAAGGAAACCTTTTTGGAATGCCTTAAACACAAGTCTCAACTGCAGGCCCATCCTATGCATGGATGCACCTAAACAAAGCAAATCGCCCCCACAACTACCAGGTATTCATGCTGCTCCTGTGGCTTTCAGAGCTTTTATGAAATGCCGCCAACACTTTTTCGAAGAAATTTTCAAGTTCTGTAAAAATGAAGGCTAGAAATTTGTTTTGTGAGTTTGATCACAACTCACAAAACAAATTTCTAGCCTTCACTTTTACAGAGCTTGAAAATTTCTTCGAAAAAGTGTTGGCAAAACACAGACCAGCATCCACAGAACTACAGACCAGCATTCCGCACCCAATGAAATTAAGGAGTGTCGGGGGAAAAAACTAGGGGCAAAAGGAACTTCTGTCCTTTCAACTTACAGCTCCACTCTAGGCAGAGTTTGGCATGTCTAAGCCAATTGATTCCAAAGCGCTAAAGCACACCCAACTCTGCATAGGATAGGAACTGTGAGTGGGAGAACTAACAGGTAAACCTAAATCAAGAGAAGCTGCCAAAGTCAATAACCCATACAGTCCAGAGTTGGGAGCCAAAATCCACTTATTGGCTTGACGTGACTTGCTACCCAGACTCTATCCCAGCCTCAAATCCAGATAAAAACCCTGGTCTTGCAGATGAAGGAAATGAGAGCATGGTTTACAGAGAGCGAAGATTTTTAATCTTCAAATATCATACAATATAACAGTATGAATCAAAAAATGTATAACATACAGACAAGCCCCCATATCCATAGATCCGGTACCTGCAAATGCAGTTATCTGCAGATACGGAGTCGTCTGCCCATTATATTACCTTATTTTTGTGCAGCTACATTTGGGTTTCTTGCGTTAAACTTGCTTAAACAAAGCAACGTGCCATGCAGGCAACCAGCCTGCAAGCTAGAGAGCAATGAACAGGAAGCAGAACAGTTCCTGGTTACTGTTAGTCCCTGTGAAGCATGCAAGTTGGTTGCCTGCACATTGCATTGCTTTGTTTAAGCAGGTTAAAAGCAAGAAACACCCACACTTCCAGTGCAGCTACACAAAAATTAATGGGTGCATGGGGGGGGGGCAATTATTTATATCATTCTCCTATATCTGTGATGTCCTTATCCTCAGAGGGCCCAGAACGGAACCCCCATGGATAAGTGCCACCAGTAATGACAAAGCAAAACCATTACTACCTCCACTTATGTGCTATTTAGTATGTAATCTCACCTCTTTCACCATAGATTTAATAAGCTTGTTTGCCTCTTGTAAATCATCTGGATTTTTGCTTTTCAGCAGTTTAGCTAAAAGCTGTATGAAAAAGATGGAAAGGGTGATTAGGATTAGTGACATTTTCTTGGTTTTGTAGAGCTTCATTTGACAGACTGCCACCTTTATGTTTACATTCATGAAATTTGGATTTCTCTTCGGTGCAGCTAACTCAAGGCTCTTGGGATTCCAATCTTGAGTACACTGCACAGAAGCAAGAACCATAGATGCTACTGAACCATACAGGATGTCTCAAAAAATCTACACACATTTTAATGAGCTTAATTCATATGTATTTCATTATAGAAAAACTGCTGCACTCAAGCATCTAAGGGAACAATTGAAGAAATGTGTGGAACCATCCCAGCACACACATTGGTGGATGTCTGCAGTTCCTTTACTCAATGATGTCAGTGATCTGCAGACGCCAACAGGGAACAATTAGAACACTTGGTCTAATTCAGTGTTCTTCAACCTGTGTGTTGGGACTCCAATGGGGGTTGTGACCTCATCTTGGGGGTCATGGCAGACTTTCAAAGCCTGTGCATGAGAGGGCTTGGGTCCAATTCAATAATGGTACTACCTTAACAAAACAGTTCTTTACATAATCCTGCACAGCATCATCTTGCTGTCTTGCCCTGCAGCTCCTAAGATCAGCCGGGCTTCGGCTGCTACCTCACAGGGTTGTTGTGAAGACACAAGAGTTAGGGGGAGATGGGGCAGGCTGGGGCAGGGGATGGGCAATGATGGGGGGCAGATCAGATCCTGGGAGAGGGGTGGGATTGGTGGTGGGTCCCCAGTCTCATATTCCAGTTATTTATTTATTTAGGTAATGGCATAAAAAAGGTTGAAGACCACTCGTCTAATTCATTACATAATTAACTGGGTCAAACAACTGCTTCTGTGTACACCATATTCAGTATATGTGTAAATTATACTATATGTGTGCAACAGAACACGATACATTTGGCACTATTTAAAAGATTTATATATTGCTTTTTTTTAAAGCAGTGTGTTTTTTTAAAGCAGTCTCATTTACTTGAGGCACTATTTCATGCAAGTGTGCTTAGGGTTATGACAGAGAAAGCTGAAGGCAGGTAATCGGCAGGGTCAGTACTAGGGCTGGAGGACCAACACTAGATTCTCCACTGGTTCCCTCCAACCTCAGCTTGATGGGTGTGGGGGGATTTAACCTGGGAACAGCCAAGATTAGGGTCGGGTTTCATGTCACAACAAGAGGATTTTAATTTTTTGAAGTCTCAGTATACAGGTTTTCTGCCACAATGCTCTCTCTGAATGATTTGCCTCCATTTTAGATTGTACACTTGAACCCTTCCTCACCCTCTTTCAAGAAAGCAATTGTCAACACCAATACTGGTAGATTACAGACATCCAAAATCCAGACTATTTCAAAATCCTGACATTTTTGTCCATGATCTTTTTTTAAAACTTTCTGTAGTGTGAACACCCGAAGGTCTTGTGCTCATTCCCACATACAGGCTGTAAATTCTATTCTCTGCTCTGTGGCATGTGCCATTGATGAAAGATGTCAAAGAGGCCAGCAGACACCCAAATGGGGAACAGTGAAAAGAGCAAGAGGAAGCAGTTCTCATTATATGTACTCAATTACTCCGAAATCCAGACACTGTCCCATCCCAAGCAGTCCAGATAAGGGAAACTCAACCTGTAGTACCTTTATATGTGTCAGAGCTGGTGTTCGCATAAAGTTCAGCAGTGTGTATTGTGAACTGAAGATCCCTAGTTAAAATCAAATTTCAACCTTAAACTCACTGGCCTTAGACAAATCATCATTTCTTAGCCTCCACTTCCCATTGGCATAACAGGGATAATACTACTAGGTTCCTTATAAGGTTATTTGAAGGAAGATAAAGATAAAACAAGGGAGGCACCTCCAGTGCAAGACTATCCACACTTGCTCAAAAGTGAATTGTATTGTGATTCTTATGTGGCTTAATCCCTCATTTATCCTCAATCCTTATTTATTATTGCAGTCTTAAGTACTCAGCAAAAATGATACGTAACTACCAAGAATTTATTAATGACTGTCTTACTGTTCTACTGTTCCCATATACATCCTATGCCCTACATTTTTTCACAAGGAGGATTGCCTTGGTGAGATCTTGCCGAGCTTTCCCAGACTTCACTCCTGTTATATTCTGTCATAAAGAGGATCACTCCTACCCCTTTGTCACTTTAGGGCTACTTTCAGCAAAAAGTAACATAAGGTAAAGGTTTCCCCACGACCGAATGGTCTAGTCGTGTAGGGGGCGGTGCTCATCACTGTTTCAAAGCCTGTAGAGCCGGCGTTTTGTCTGAGGACAAGCTTCCATGGTCATGTGGCTGGCATGACTCTACGCCGTAGCGCACAGAACACCGTTCCCGTCCCATCGAAGTGGTTCCTATTTATCTACTTGCATTTAGGTGCTTTCGAACTGCTAGGTTGGCAGGAGCTGGGACAAGCAACAGGAGCTCACTCCGTTGCGCAGTCTTGAACTCCCAACCTTCCGATCGGAAAGCCCAGCAGCAGCGGTTTAACCCGCTGCGCCACCACGTCCCATGGAAAAAGTAACATACATTATAGGAAATAATGGTTTGCTCAACTATTCATGAGAATTTCAGCTGAGTTGCATTCTATATTTAGAAGGAGCAACCCTAAGTCTCTACCCTCAACTTGTTCTGCTTTAGAAAAAAAGGGACCAAACAAGAGGAATGCTTTCTGGAAAATACAAAAGCACCTGGCAAGATGCTGGTCTATAGCATTGCAGGGAATTAAGAACGACTTAAGATTTTGAACTTTCACAAGCTTTTTCTTTTCTGCAGTACACTGCCAATTTGAGCAGAGATTTCTGAGACAGAAGGCTTCATTCTCCCATGGCAAACTCTACAAGGTGCTTATTACAAGTGTAGCTCTCAAGTTACCTTGGACTTCTCATCATCATCAAACACAGGGTTTTTGGGGCGAGGTGGCGGAGAGGGGATGAGGGTTCTCTCCACAGGAATGACAGGGTCAGACAAAACAATGCCTGCAAGCAGAAAGGAAAAAGAAGGTCACTCCTTGCAGGTCAACTTTCCGAACATTATTGGTTTTTTTAGTAGTTGCCTGTCCAAAGAACAGACAGCTCCATCACACTAAGACACCGAATCCTGAACTAGGCTTTGTTGTATGCTGATGGTGCTCAAATGGCTATCCCAAGAGGTTGGCACAGGCTACCATAATTAGTGAGCAAGCTCCAGGCATTCCACTGAAATGTGAACCTGAACATCTGTACCCAGCTAACCTGACAAACTATGATGGTTTTTATGGATTCAATAGCAGATGTAAACTCACCATAGAATGTTATTGTCTTTAGAACTGCTTCTTTCCATAATCTTGACTAGTGGCTCCCAAGCTGAGGGTCAGGACCCAGTTTTTGGCGGGTAATGAAACTGACAAGGAAAATGTGTTGAGCCCTATGCAAATTGAAACGGTACCACACATGCATGTTTACTCATGAGTAAGGGACCACGCCTCAGCTCTCATCAAAGGCCAGATGGAGGGGGAGGGGCAGCTAAGCCACCATAAACGTCCTGATCCAATGAACACGGAGCTCAACAAATGCTCCAGTTAAAAGTATGAGTGGCTGGCAAAATGGCGATGTGGGCCCCAATATAGCGTTATTTTAAAAAGTGAAACGCTTTTAAAAACATTTTGCTAAAACGTTTGGGAACCACTGCTCCAAACGGTGTAAGTACATTTTTGCCCTTGAGCCTGTGAGAGTACTGTGAATTCTATTACTTGCCTAAGGCTTCCTGATATCAGCTGACTTGACTATACTCAAAACGAGTTTTAGGACTGAGTAGCTAAATGAAAGTGTATGCTGAATAAAATATTGCTACTTCATCACTATACAGAACACTCCACAGTAAAGCTAGAAATTCTACGGTGGGTCTTATTTTTGACTGAGCCAGTTCTCTGACCTGAGGGTGCTGCCTTTGATGCCTCAATACTCTGAAGTCCTATCTAAATACAAAGATGAAGAATGAAAGGCTAAAGACATAACTCTCCACCTTGTCTTTTCAGCATGTAGTAAGCATCTTTGATTTTGGATTCATCTGGCAGGGCCACCGTCCAGCTGTACAGCAGCTCAATTATTTTGCTTTTGACCTTCTCTGACACTCTGTCTCCCAGGTACTACAAGAATAACCAAGAAGGGGAAAAGATTTAGTTTCCTCTGCTCTTAAATAAAAGAATGTACAGTGAGCTAAGATATGTGAGATGTGATGAAACTACATTGCTAGAAATGTCTAACTGTGCTGGTCTGACAAATTATTTTCTTAACAATAAAAAACAATTGATATATTCATTAGGAAATTTAAGGGCCAGCTGCCAGGCTAAAAATCCATTTTCTAAGAACCCCTGCAGAGAATGTGGGAGTTTTGAGATTTAAAAATAAACTTCGTTTTTTACTTTTATGTCCATCCAAAACATACTTGCTTGTAATATGAAATCAATATAGTACAATATTGGTTATCCC
This sequence comes from Lerista edwardsae, assembly GCA_029204185.1. NCBI lineage: Eukaryota > Metazoa > Chordata > Lepidosauria > Squamata > Scincidae > Lerista > Lerista edwardsae. The sequence goes on from JAJKFI010000048.1 coordinate 4,034,046, forward strand.
CAAACTTCTAGTTAATCTGAACTCAGATTTCTGTGCAATGACTTTTATAAGTCCTATTTGTGAAGCACTCTTGTCTATCTAAACATTTTGGACATTATCTGCAGGCTATTCAAATAACTGGCCCAGACAGAGTGGGGCATTTTTTTAAACATAGGATTTTTGTTTGTTTACAGCCAGCCTTGTTCCAGATCAATCTGCATGAGCAACTTCTTTAATCAATTTGAGCACAACAGATACATTATATACAAGTATAAGACAAACAAACTCAGTACTAACCTTTGGAGACACAACTTTAATTAACTCATTTAAAAAACGAAACTTCCCCACTTCATTATGAAACCTTCGGCCACAGTTCTTCATACAAGCTTCCAGCACCTGCAGTCAAGCAACAAAAGGACAACATCAATCCAATGATCAGCATGAACTAACCTGAACGGGGTCGCCCAGCCTGTCACAGGTGAGTCACAAGTTGCCCAAGAATCCCTGAAATGTGATCACCCTTTCCCCTATCCACAAAAATCCTGCTCAAGGCCTTTAACGTACACATTTCAAACTCCTCTTCAGAACTATGAAAGTGACAAATTTACATTTAAATAAAAGCTGAGATTCCTGCAACCTAACCCAACATATGTTTAAGCAGAAATAACTTCACTCTGCTCAACATATACTCAAGAAAGTGAGTACAGGATTACACCACTAGGAACCTTGATTCAAAGTCATGAAACAGAACCATGTGTAGGTACAGCAAATGTATAATGGACAACTCCCATTACACTCTTAGGACTAGAAGTCATAAACATCATTCTTTGATGAAAAAAGTCGGACAGAGTCAACCATTTAATGAGCCTTGAGACGAATGTTCCAAGGCAGTGCATTAAGGGAAGTGGCAAAACACTCCGCATTCCCGAAGCCATGCTGACAAGGCCATTATAGCTGCAAAGGCTAGAAACCAGAGGTTGCTGACCCTTCTTGCTTGCACTACTGCTCACTGACATCATGTCCTCCATGTCCTCCTTTGCTCCTTACATGTGTAGTATATGCTGTTACAACAGCACTATCTGGTCTCAGTGGGCAGCAGCAGAGCAGGCAGAGCATCTGCTTCTTTGCCCATGGGCCACGCAGCTGCTGCTCCTCCTATGTTGCCAGCAGCCAATCAGTATCAACGACTTGAGAGTCCATGCCCCCTTCCACACACGAAATCTTATACTGTACATATGAATGAAAAAGCTTGGTATGCAGATCACACAGGTGGGCAGAGTGGGTTTCAAGTCTCAGAGGGAGAGTTGGGGAGTAAAGTGGTCCTGTGTGCGCTTTTGAGTGTGGCAACTTCTTTCTGAGAGTTTTTGTTGCCAGTCCAGTAGTAATATGAACATTCCTGCACAGGCATGCTAACTTTCTTGCTTGCTTTGGAGGAAGTCATTGTTCGTTCCTTCCTTCACTCCCCACTCCTTCCGTTCTTGTCTATTTTTTTCTCCTTCCCACTCTCAGAGTCAGTGAGTCAAATGAAATCTGACACAAAAGGGGAAGTGTTATAAATAGAATTCAACTTTTATTCGTAATTTCAATCTTTCGATCTCTCTCTCTCTCTGTGCTGTGTGCATGCACGCGGGCATTCTTTTAACTAGAGAGGAATTATTCGACTTTCTTGTCTATTTTTAATGCTTTTTAACTGGGGGGATTATTAATGTGGTGTGCGTGTTTGATTAAAACAGTTGAAAGTTGGTTCAGAACAGTTGGTTCTGAACTGGGAGGGTGGGGGGGGGAAGCAAAATCCTATGGTATTAATTCTTGCATTGGAAGAAAAAACCTAGTCCCAATTATTAGTGACCCAGGTGCCTATATTTCTGAAGTGGTCTGCATGTACATGTAGAATGTAGAATTAAAAAAAAAAAAAACAGAGCTAAGGAGACCTACCGTCAAGGCCTGGATGGCCTCCCATTCCTGCGGTGATTGGATCTTATGAGCCAGCAATCTTACAGCTATCTGTGGACTGAAATAAAATTTTATGACGGACTTCCATGTGAAGCAAAATAAAAATAAAAATTCACTGGGTAATCAGAATAGACTATAATTTGCCTGGCCTTCATTTCCTCAATGCTAGAAAAAGTAATACTCCCTAATTTTACAAAAAGGCATGATTCACAAGGTTTAATTATAAATATCTGAGAAGTGTTCTTATACCCTGCATGAATTCTAGATGTCGTGATTGTTATGATGGCCATTTTATGGGAAACAGAAATCTTAGAAAAGTTAATGGATATTTCTCATATTTCCAAAGAATCTGAAAATGGCAACTGGTTGACACCCCTTCCTCAAATTTCACCTTTTCATTTGATCGTTTTATCACAAACTATCAGAACAGCTTACCTATTTTATATTCAGAACTTCCTTGCAACTTTTTCACAGTTTAGAACAGGGGTCTCCAAACTAAAGCCTGGGAGGGCACATTCAGCCCACCACATGATTTTAATTTAAACATGACATTGTTTCTGTGTAATTGTCATACTCTGTTCTGCATCATACCATGCTGATTAAAAAAAATCCAAGTAAAACTTATTCATTCATTCAATTTCATTCATTCATTTTTAAAACTGATTTTTTTTCATCTTGCGAAAATGTATAGAGGGACTATATGTCCCTCATACTGAAAGGTTTGGAGACCCCTGGTTTAGAAAAATGCAAAGTAACAAAAGTATCAAATGCATATCAAATATATGTTACGTTTCTAACTATCACATGAATCATATTAAATGAAACAGCAAGACCTGCAAGTTTTAATAAAACTGTCTCTTTTATAAAACCTTGTGATGTAGCTTGAATGGTTTTGGACACACACCCTTCAAGTTCTTTGTTGATCTGATCACAGAAGCCAATGATGTACTCCCAATCTTCTTGTCGATTCAGAGGGTTGGTAGCTTTATCTGATGAAGAGAAAAAAATATGTGCTTAATCCAAGATGGAAACAAAAGACCTCCAGTACTGGACAGGGCAATGTTTGAGAAGTAGTGTGTTATGCTATCCTTTCCCCTTTAGAAAAAGACCCTGAGAAACAAACAAAAACTTTACTGCTCAGTAGGGACCAGACTCTAAAGCATATTCAAAGCTTTCAAGATACTCTAAATCAGTCTAAAAACAAGTTAGCAAACAGTTAAGCCTTGCCATTTCTTCAATGCTTGCCAATTTCTCCAGCAATGAAGTGGCAGATTTGCAGATTTTATTCCACGGGGAGTACTGTTGGCCTAATTAAAGTACAGAAGCCTTGAAAATCCTCAATGACACAGTTGGTAATTTTCCGAGGAAGGCAGCCCAATCCTATCATTGGCAGCGCCTGGAGAAGCAGCAGCACCAAAATGGCGACTGTTGCATCCAGAGGTTGCACCTGAGGGCACTGCCAGGGTCTCCTTGGGGAAATGCGGCTGCGGCACCAACAGTTCTCCTTGGCTCTCTGCCTGCTATTGAGCCCAGGAAATGGCACTACAGTGGCACAGGGTGATCCACCCTGCGGTGCTGGGGCCCAGTGCTGCACCAGTGCCGGCGCTCCCTCCTTGCTGGGTGCCCTAAACTTGTTTTAACGGCACTAGCCTAGATACCGCCTCTGAGAGTCCGATCCTATCTGTAACCAAGGGTTACAAGGTTGTAAAGCCAATCAGAGTTAAACATCATTGTCCTATTCACTTCAACTGAACTTTAAATTTTTTCTTTTGGCTTGGTTCTGTATTGGAAAAGGCAGGAGATACCCCGAGGAGATAGGGAATGGTATCAGCAATGGCCCCTTGTCCCAGATAAGCCGGGGATTATAGGGTTAACCCCCAAGGTCTTTGCAAGCCTCAGGAGCACAGCTGTAGGTTGATGAGGCCCCTGGCAATGAAGGGAGGCCAGCACAGGTACAGATGGTTGTGGCTGATGCTAGAGCCTGCCTAGCAACAGACACTGATTGGCTGGCCTCAGTATAAAATGGGAGGCAGGAGCTGGAGTAAAGGACCCTGGTAGGTGCTGGAGGAGGGCACCGGGTAGGTGCTGGATTGTTCTGATGGAGTGCTGGCTGGACTGCCTGCTTGAAGGACTGTTGGACAGACTGAAGGAAGGACTGGCGAAGGTAAGGTTATTGTGGGGAATAACCATTGGAAGTTGTATGGGTGCCATGCCCCTGGAGCCACCAAGTGGAGGAGGCAGTTGTGGCTTAGGCAAGCTGATTGCCTATTGTTTGGTGGTGGGGTTTGCCCCAGATTAGGTTTAGGGTAGTTTGGAGCTAAGCCAGTGCAGTCTGGAGGAGGCTGGCCAGCCGGTGATCCCAAACAAAGCTGCTGGAAGAGAGGAGGCCGTGGGTGACTGAACCCCCTCCCTCTTGCCTATCTCTGAGGCCGCTCTGGAGGGGAAACTAGTTGGCCTACTGTGGGCATTAGGGCCCTTGGGGAGGCCCGGCAGGGAATTTGGCAGAACAGGGTCACATTCAAAAAATCATCCTACTAGGTTCAGCCCATCTGTACCTTCTCGTATTTTATGAGAAAGCCATCACCCATGAGAGCTTCTGCCACAATCAACTAACTCATCTCTAGGGTGCTATAGTGCTTTTCTCTCATTGTTCCTCCCGAGTAACAGGGCTACTCTTCAAAAGCAAGTCATCACAAATAACCGGTTTCAAAATTGGATCCTAAATATTTAGAAGTTCTGCACATTTTTTTTCCTGCTTAAATGGGTTTAAAGGATTCTTTCCTGTTTACCTTTTAGGCCAGTGGTTCTTAAACTTTCCTGGCCCATGGCTTCCTTGATCCCCTCATGGCTGTTGGCCATGGCTCCCCATCATGTTACTGAGGGCCAGAAGCAACATCATTCAGCAGGAAGTGATGTCATTAAGAAGTGGCCAGGATTATTATATTAATTAATTTGTTATATTAATCATATCATTAATTATATCCAGATCCGAAAGATATACAAACAAAGCATAGTAATATATAGTTATAAGTGATCAGCTGCTGATCACTGTTGGAAACAGGAAGCTAGAGACCAGATTTTGTCTGGTCTTTTGTCTGGTTTTTAACTTTGTAACAATGCTAACAGACTCGTTTCACCAAATAAGCTTTATTAACAACAAATGGACTTTGTTGACCAACATCACACATACACCCCAAAATCCTGCACCTCCCCTGTGTATTCATGTCTCCTTCTCTGGGAGGTAGGATGCAGTTTTAGGCTATTTTGAGGACACCCTACACACAAAAACACCTATGGCATCTGGGTGTCGGGCATGGGCTTAAATCTTTGGAACTTCAGCCCCACTTTCTTGTAGATGATGCTTTTCAAACTTTCTGCCTTCAGGGAACCCTTTCCACATTGGCTCATCTACCATGGTAGTCCTGCGTCTTGCTCAGGATTCTAGGGCATATTCTAGGATTTGTGAGCTGCACTTGTCAGGTCTGTTGTGTTGTGTTACACTGTTGCCCTGCTTGAACTGCAAATGTGTCCTAAACACACTGTCCTGCAACTGCACACGGCAGGGGAAAATCAATACTGGTGGACAAATTATCTTTCAGGAAAGCTTATCCCCCACCACTGATCTTCTAACTGAGGAACCCCAAAGTTATCTTGAGCACAGTTTGCACTCTCACTTTGGGCCCTATTCTATCTAACTTTCCAGTGACAATGGAACCACAATGCAACCCCAAGGTACGGAAACAAACCTTCTCTTACCTTGAGGATGCCTCTGTGACTTTTGTGACACCCCTCCCCCAACAACATGATGCTGCACATGCCCTATTGACAGAGCTTCATGAGTGCTGATAAGACTCATGTCATGTGCAGTTAAATTGTAATAAATATTGTGGCACTCACTGGAAGCTTTCATATTTATCACAGGCAAGAGAATCACATTTTATCATCCATGTACTTGCCTGTCTGAAATTTCTCAGTTCTGAAAGCAGCAGATTGCAGAAGTTGCAAGTTATCAAGACAGATTTGTGTTTCCTGTTCTATCTGCTCCAGATATATCAGCTCAGATTCATAGCATTTGACTGCCTGTCACTGAGATGCCTGATTTAACCTAATTTTTGCAGTACAACTGACCGGAGCAAAATGTGGAACAATGAAACACTACTTCTTCTAGGTACAGAGCAATACCTAGAAGAATGGTACTGTCTGGATGTGCAGTGCTACACAAACAATCAATACAATCAAGTAATTACTAAGAACAGAAGACAAGGAAAAGAAAAATCCTTCAGACAAGCTGAAATGAAGGGAATCAAATTGTTTTAAAACCTTAACTATGTCTGTTTGTGCAAGCACAAGTTAGAACAAGAGTGGGGTGATTGCAGTTAAGCATGGACTATTTTATTAGGCTTTCTGTGGTCCACTGATTTCCATTTACAAAACAAGAGGGAATATTCAGGAACCCTTCACATATCAGGCATGACTAATCTGTGTTGTGCTCTTAAACATGAACTTTTGTTTAGTGCCTTGATAGATCTAATCAGGCTTTATGCTGTCCTGCATTCATTCCAAGCTTATCAACCATAAGCACACACTAGGACTGGTCCTCCAAAAACTGGCCAATCATCCTGCCCTGCATGACAGCATATTTTCTGCCTCCTCTTATTTAGAATGTTTGCATGTACCCCAAAGCATTTGGTCATGTCACACAGACCATTTAAGTTCTTGGGGCTCCAGTTTCTTGTTAGTTACCTACATAAGTTATTAACAAATCTGTTTTTGAATTATCCCATATATACTCATATTAGCCGTCTGTGGCCTAAGTCAAAGTTTATCTAATCACCTGGTGACCATAGGGGACCAGGCTATTTACAAGCGTTTTGTAGTAAGTATTATTTCGTTCACTATGTGTAAACACCCAAATGTAAATTAGAATCCCACTTTACTGCAATTTCTGGCTTTGCTTCCAAAGGTGGAAGATGTTGTTCTGTGAATTCATATTGCACAAATATTGTTTACAGCGTTTTTACAACTAGTATTCTACAATAGCTTTTGTGGAATATCAAATATATTTTATTTATTTATTTATTTATTTATTTAATTTAATTTATGCCCCGCCTTTCTGCCCGAAGGCACTCAAGGCAGCTTACAACAATTAAAATACAGTAAAATCATTGTGTGAGATAGTTAAATACAATAGTTAAAACAATATTAAAACAATTAAAATTTTAAAACAGCCAACCCCATGGATAATAAAATATACAAAAAGAGTGTAAAAAAAGAATGGAAAAAACCAGCCAGCCTGTCAACAACTAAAAGCCTGCTGAAACAAAAAAGTCTTCAGCCCCTGCCAAAATACCTCCAAAGAGGGAGCAACTCTAAGGGGAGGGTATTCCAAAGTTGAGGTATTCCAAATATATGTAACAAAATCTTCCTACCACCCAACTAATTTATGTTCATAGTCTTCTTTTTTTCTCCATTAGTACGAGCTCACCTCCCCAACCTGACATAGGGTTGATCCATGATCATCCTGAATAAACCAGAATGCTCTCAGGTGGCCTCTATTATTGAAATGAAATGCCTAGTCTGCTGGACCCAACTGCCACAAGATGCACGACACTCTGGAAAAGCTACATTTTGTTGTATCTGCCCCAACCCCTGGCAGATTCCTCTCCAAACTGGAGTCAGGCAAACCGCTTTGGTGGCATTTTCTGCATAAAACAGCAGACTCCATGGTCTCCAAATTGTGTTTGCCACATTTACCGTCTCCCCTGCCATAGGACAGTGTCTACTAAATACTGTAAAGAAGGTACAATTGAGGCAGCATCAAAGCAGCTCAAATTCAACCTCCATACAGGTTGCATATCTGTAAGCGTTTCAGCTCTGCCGCTCCTGAAGAAAAGCAAAGAACTATGTAGGGTACTTGAGCCTCACCCTATCAGCCGTGGAAACTCTGCTCAGCTCCCTCTCTGGCATTACCTACATGCTTTCACAACTGACCTCTGTAGCCATTAAGGTTAGAAGCAGCTTTAAAAGGTATGACCGTCTCTCAGGCTGCTGAATTCTGTGGCAGGCCCTGAGTGACTATGGACTCTGCACAGGCAGGCCCACTGAGCCCCATTTCAATATGACAATGACATAGCAGTATAGTTCTGCGTAAACAATGCTTTTGGTCACCCAAATGGTTTGAATACTCTGCAGCTCATGCAGAATAATGAACCTGTACTGTCTCTTTACAGTAGAGACTCTAATATACTCTATGACACAATCTCACAGCCTGCGTTGTTGTCTGTTGTTGTCTGCCCCCCTTTTTTGTAAAATTGTTTTATATAATGTTCTACGTTGTTAGCCACCTTGAGCATCGGCTCCTGCAAATGGAAAGGCAGGATACAAATCTTTAAAATAAATAAATAATACATATTCATCCTCAAAGTAGACAGATTACACTGCCATCAGATCAAATGATAGTGGCCTATTCCCAGAGACCTTATCCCCAGGGAGGGAAGCTTGCCAGTTCATTTTCCAGGGGCACAAAAGAGCTTTTGATTGACATGAACCAGAAAATAGAGGCTGGTGCTTTATAACAAACACATTCAACTATCCTGGCAGAACACGGGTGGACGCAAAAACATCTTGGCCACATACTGTGGTACACTAACACAGCATCACATATATTGCAGATGATACCTCAAAATTCTGAAACATTAATGAAGCTACATTCAGATATATCTTCCACATAAACCAAGGGTGGAGGCTTTCATTCATCCTTTGAAGAGACACTAATTGATGGGTTAATATAGCAGCTCTCCAATGAAAGAGGAAAAATGATAAACATCCAAAAACATACTGGGGGAGACATATGGAGCAAGAAGAAGTCGTTGTTCACACCTTTGGGTGGAGCAAACTGCATGCCAAATCATAATCAGACATTATTCATTTTTATTATTATTTATACACCACTTTTAAGGATCAAATCCTCATGAAGGAGTTTACAAAAACAGAAACATCAAACCAGAACTAAGGGTTAAAAAAACTATTGAGCAAGGTAAAACAAACTATAACAAGCAGGAGAATGCTACAATTTCCACACGCACGTCAGGAATTAAAACAGCATTTAAATCCTATCCCTAAAAGATGAACAGTCAGAAGCCAGGAGGAATCAAAATGCCTTCAAGCCCTTTTTAAAGAAGCCAGTGTAATAATTTGTACATATCAGCCAGGAAGGCCCAACTACTGGCTTATCACCAGATGTGCCCCAAGCATTTTTCGTGGCCCTACCAAAACCCTGTCAATTTAGAATTAAGATTCTTCACTTAATATACAACTTTACACATATTTTGGAGGAAGGTTTTGTATATAACATGAAGCTGTGCAAGTAGTTGGCTGTCTGTGAGCAACTGAGTACTGCACTCCATTTTCAGCCATTGCTTTTTGGCTAAAAGGTAGAAATGGAAACTCCAGCAGAGAGTTACAGCCTTTTTATACCTCACAGCAGCCAAAAGCAGGAGGGAGAAAGATGTTGATGTATTTGCTACAGTACACTTGGAAAGCAGAATACAGAAGATTATAGCACAAGCCTATACATGTTGCACAAGCCTCTTAAAAAAAATCTTATTTTATTCAATACGGTTTACTCTCAAGGAAATGTGTACTAGGAGTAGTCTTAGAAAACATCTGGAGGATTAATCTCTGCACTGTCTGGGGAAAACTGAAGGGCAGCCGCACAACCTCCGCTGCATCCAATGCAACTTAGGTGTAGGTGGGAAGTCTCCTCAAGGTAAGGGGATATTTTTCCCCCTTGCCCAAATGCTCCAGCCTGCCCAATGGGCAATTCGGACCTCTGCCAGCTATTTAGCTGGCAAAAGTTCGCGCCTCTCAGTGTAACACTGGTTGGCCCGTGGAGGAGGGGTTAGGAACCTGCAGAAGCCAGCTCCACTCATCCCTCCCCCTCCCAGGGCTGATCCACTCTATTCTACCCTTCCCACTCCAAAATGCTCCCTCCTGCTTCATCGCAACCCTACACTTGCTGCCCGCCATAAACCTTATTTTTGCCGGAGGCTATCAGGCTAGATGCAGCATCAGCGGGGCAGTACTACTTACTCTCCGTGCCGCAACGTACCTTACAACATGTTTGTGACCAGAGCGGGGTCACTGTGCCGGCAGATCTTCATTTTAGGACTGGACTCTGATTGTCCTACTTTTACTAAACAATGATTATCTTCGTTAGGATCTACTTAATACTAGAGTCTTTACAGAGTTGCTTCTGAGCATACTTATATTTTCCAGTTTTAAATAACCTTCCAATTAAAATATTCAGCATCTCATAACCAAGATACTTCTCTGCAGCTTAAAATGTTCTTCATGCATGGGTGATATTCAATGAACAACTGCCTCGGGTACAGAGAGAAAGAATGTCTGCAAATATCATTGAATACATTACTAAGAAACTACATACAGAAAATGATCAAAGGAAGCATGAAAAGCTTAAAAACATCTATTATCTATTTGGCTAAGTGTGAATTATGGCATTCCATATGAAAGAGAATGTGCTATAGAAAAAAGAAAAAAATACAGTTTTGATTCTGAAAATGCTTTTGCCCAAACTTGAACTGAGTACTGTCAAGTACGATTCTGGTTTACTTAGTGGCAACAATTTGTTTGAGAAGTACATAGCACAAAACAGACATGACCCCAACTCATAGCCCAATCCTATGTTTCCCTAGTGCCCAGAAATACAGCGGCACCAAAATGGCTCCTGTTGTATCCTATGGGGCCAGGGAAAGCAGCCGTAGTAGCAGTTAAGCACCTGTATAGGGAACGGTTATGTCCAATTGTGAACAGGGCACAAGGCAGTGATGTCATTCAGGGGGAACGGACCAGAACGGGCGTTCCGGATCCTAATGGGCTCCGTGGCTGGTTCCGGGTTCCTGACAAGTGCCAATCAAAAGTGAGTTCCTGTTCCTAAATCATTTGAATGACACCACTGGCACAAGGCATACTGGTAAGCAAAAATAAACAAAAACAAAGGGCACATTTATGGAAGAATGTTTGGTTCCTACTTTATTTATCAATTTAATTTTAAAATCTACCTGTAACAATTCAAGGAACTTGATTAGAAACTGAGTAAAAGGGACACAAAATAACTGAGCCTAAAGCAGCAAATTCTAGTCTCTCTAAGGGACAGCTTGAACATTCAACATTTGATGAGTCACAGCTGAATGTACATGAATAGGTTCCACCAAAAGGAATTGTGATCCGTGATATTGTGTTTAAACACTGAAGTCACAACTTGCATGTTGCAATCATGAAGTGATGCATGCATAAGCATACGAGAACTGGCCCTAAGTGCAAATTTCCATGCCTTATGATGTCTCAAAAAGCCTCATGATTTTGATTCATTATTTAGAAAAAAAGTGACTACAGTATGCCTTTGGGTAGTCAAAAATACACTATAACAGTGCACATGTATGCAAATCGGTTAGTTTTCCTTAGCCAGTACTTTGTTCGCAGGTGTTAATATTCACTGCTCAAATTCAATTGCAAATGAAGTTTTTTGTCTTAAGAACATCTTCAGAAGCCTCATAACTATAAGTATGTCAGCAATTTCACATGGCATTTCAAAGAAGTGGTCACTAGGCCTAGCCCGATATCCAATATGTTCATACTATTGCTTATAACTGCACATAAAAACAGGCAAATTACTAGAAGCTCACAGAACATTGCCTGTTGTTCCCCATTGTATTAAACAAATTTTGCCCTGCTTCCCGAACCACAGAAATTAGTTCAAGCAGGGCTGCTAAATACACAATATTGGGAAAGATTGGGAAACTGGCTAGAGCCTTGAGATCCCTTCCATGTTGGACTTCTGCAATTTGGTTATTGTGGCATGTGTTACTTTTAACAGCCATTTGGTTCAGTTTTACCTCTATTAGCCCAATTTCCTGCACTTCTGTTTGTGAAAGAGGCTTTTCACCAGCTTCTGAATTCTTAACAATTCTCCTGGAGACCTTTGAAACTTGAGGCTTACTGTCATTCTTTATCACCACAAAATGACTATGCAGCAAAGGGTAGCATAATTCTACTGTTGTGTCTTTTGTGCTATGTTTAATACAGCAATTTAATTTTAACCAAGGTACATTAAAAACATTTATCAACTTGCCCATGAAGCTGCTGCAGTGCAATGGCTTACAGGCTGAGCTATGTACTAAGCCCTTGATTCAAATCATGCCTCTGCCATGCATTGCTAGATATTTTCTCTACAGGGTCTTCAACCTTTTTCACGCCGTGACCCCAATAAATAAATAAATAAAGTATGGGGCTGGGGACCCACCGCCAATCCCATCTCCTTCCTAGGATATGATCTGCTCCCATCGTCACACAGCCCTTGCCCCTTTTCCCCATACCTCTTGCATCTTCAGAACAACACTGGGTGGTAGCAGCCTGAGCAGGGCTGGTCTTAGGGGCTTCAGGGGAAGACAGCAAGAAGATGCTGTGAATGATTATATCCAGAACTCAGTTTTGATACGGCAGTACCATGACTGGACTGGATCCAGGCCCTTTCTTGCACAGGCGTTGAAAGTTTGCCACAACCCCCAAAATGAGGATTCTCAACCCCATTGGGTCCCGACCCACAGGTTGAAGAACACTGCTCTATAACGTATATGAAGTACTCAAAGAACTATATAAATGATGATTAGAGGTGTTTGAAGATGGTGAGTTTTGTTGTTGTTGCAGATTTCATTTGAAAGGCAGAAAGTGTTATGCGTTTTTATTCCAAGTTCTCATTCTAAGTTCTCATTTTTATTAATTTTAAATGCTTTAAAAGTGTACGTAGGTGATAATCACCAAAATGCAGTGTTTTGTGTTTTTATTCAGAAATTTTAACACCAAAAAGGCGTTTTGTGTTTTTATGTGTTTTTAACAACAAAACAAAACCCTAATGATGACTAAAGCAAAAATACTTCCAACCAATTTATTTAAATTAAATAAAGCTAAAATAAAACTTGTGATACATTTGTTTCCTTTCTTTGGATGCATTCTATAACATAAAACACTAATTGTAGAATTTTATATGTTTGGTATAAGCTGAAAAATATACCGGTAAGCCTTTCGTTGCCATTGGGAGATTGACAGTGAGGGAGCCCATCACACTTTACAGGACAAGGGCTGCAGCATCAAACATCGCAAGGGTTACCACATCCCAAGGGTTACTGCCAACCATAACGCTGAAGAAGGCAGATCATGCAGGAAGACCTCCCTAAAAGACATTACCAGGGAGCCTCACATAGGGGGAAGCAGTGTCAGGGCCTCTTTTAAGCCCCACATGGCCTAGCCCAGGTAATAACCAGTGCCTTGAATCACTTCTGGAAACATACTAATAACCAGCACAATTGCATTAACAATGGAACTACATGATCATGTAAAGAGGAACCCATCAGCAGCCAAACAGCTGCATTTTGCACCAGCTGAAGTTTCCATAGGGTCGTCATAGGAAACTCTACATAAAATACATTGCAGTAATTTATGAACAAAGTAACTAGGGCATGGGTAACTGTGACTAGGTCTCACTGAGACACAAATGAGTGCCCCAGGACACATCGATCGCCAGGCATCAAAGTGTAGAAGTACCCCCAAACTGAACACCTGGTCCATCAGGCTGCAATCCCATCAAGAATAAGTTGCTACACCAGTGATGGAGAATCTTTTGGGCTTGGTGTGTCAAAACCTCAGAAAATGCTTAACTTGACTCTGCTGGTGTCTCATCCCCCTTCCGAAACAAAAGAGAAACTATCCTTTATATTCATTTATTTAAACAAAAATTACAGTCCAATCATGTGTGGTACTATATATTATATAAAGAAACATCAAATAATTACAAGAATGACAAATGAGTAGAAAAAACTCAGTTTTTGACAGTTTTTGTGAATGCTGGTATGTCACCCCAAATGTTATGGCGTGTCATCTTCGACACACGTGTCATAGGTTCGCCATCACTGTGCTACACCATCACCAGTCTAGAAGAACCTCTGTCTTGCCCAGATTTAATTTCAATAAATTAGCCATCATCCTTCTCTTCACTAAGACCAGATATCATCAATTCAGTTCCTCCAGTGTAAGAAAGATACACATAGAATTTCATGACCTTCCTCTGTTTAGAAATGATAAAAGTTGCATTCACTGCAACTACAGCTCTAAGTTTCTGCTTAGATATCTCAGAACAAGTGAAATGCACATTTAAGTGGACTGGGCATTTAAGTGCTGGATCCACATTTGAGAAAGCTCACTCATTTGCAAATGGCAAAGAACATGGTCTAGCTCCCAAGTCAGTTTAGAAGCAACCTAGGAAATAACTTAATTTTGTTCATTTAGGAGCTGCAGACTGCACTGTAAAAGGGGAAGATGGGCAGGAAATGAGCAAAATGGAACAGTGAGGGCACAATCCTAACCAACTTTCCAGGGCTGACATAGCTGTTCCAATGGGGCATGTGCTGCATGCTTCAGTTGGGGGGCAGTCATGGAGGCCTCTTCAAAGTAAGGGAATGTTTATTCTCTCACCTCAAAGCTGCATTGCCCTTTCCACAGTGCTGGAAAGTTGGTTAGGATTGCGCCCCTAATCACTGGAAAAAGGCAAGCAGCTACTGGATGTATGGACACCTGCTAACTGGGCAAGATGAACTTTTTCAAGTGGTGTTTAACATGGGGAGAGTAATTGTCCCTCTTACTGTCCCACAGCACAGTATTTTTCTAGTGGCTGTTGCGGGTGGTGTTCTGCATTTTTTTAAAGATTGTGAGTCCTTTTGGGACAGGGAGCCATTTAACTTTATTATTTGCCTGTAAACTGCTTTGTGAACTTTGTGTTGAAAAGCGGTCTATAAATACTGTTGATTGATGAGGAACAAGGAAAAAAAATGGCGATCGCAAGTCAGCTACTTCTTTCAGCAAATGGCAAACTTCTTCCATGCAAACCAAGATCATAGCCCTCAATACACTTTCTAGAGGCTTAACCCCATTGAATACAATAGGGCTTCTGAGTAAACAGGCACTACACTGCACTGCAAGTGTAGGAAAGGCAACCTGGACATGATCAGGAACCAATAAAATTAGCAAAGTTGGCACCATATTGTGAAGAAGCCTGTCAGGCACAGTGGGGTGGCCCACACTGACAACTGAAACAATGCACCAAGTGCTACAAAACAAGTACATAAGCTCCCAAGTGGAGAGGCGGTGTCCAATTTACAAACAGGAAATGCGCATTACTAATTACTGATTGTGCTTGTATTACTACTCACTTATTATGAAATATTTTAACCTCAAAGTGAAGTAGAGGCAGTGCAAGAAAGGATATACTGATATACTGTATGTTGCAAATAGAGAAACGATGGGGGATGCTAGATGGTGAATCTTTGGTATGTTTCAATTCTTGAAAGGATGTCACAACTATTATTTCAGCACACCTCACAATAGCCTTGAGAGATAAAATAGGTGAACTTTATTATCCCCGTCTTATCAATGCAGTCCTAAGGTTGAGAGACAGTAGGCTGCCTAAGGTCATCTGATTAGTTCACAGCCAAGATGAGATCTTCCTGGCTCATAGTTAATACTTTGCCTGCTGTCTTCCTTTGATTTCCACAGTTTCAAAAAATGGAGTACTAATCTTAAAAGAGAAACTGGAAAAAGTAAGGGGAAGACAAAATAATGGATCAACTTTGGGGAAGATGCAAAGTCTTTCCAAATAACCATATGACTACCTAAAAGTAGGTAAGGCCACGTAGTGAAGAGAGGTGACTGTGGATTTCCACCTCTTGGTAGAAGGGAGAGGCTCACTGTTTGGGGTAAAGGGGTACATCAATGTTTGGGGTAAAGGGGAATCCTTTGCCCTGGCCTAAAGAGATGATACACAGAGTGAACAGCAAGCCTAACGTGTGCACTGGAGCCCCAGGCAAAGGGTGAGCCGAGACATGACAAACTGGAAGGATGCACTAGGGTGACAGGAGAGGGGCACAGACTGGAAGAGGCAGGCGGCAGCCACAGGTTGGGCGACCCAGCGCTGCAGCAGGCAGGGATCTAGCAGCTGTACAGAGAAAGGATGCAGGCAGGTCCAGTGTGTCAGGAAAGGCTGCGCCTGCCGCCCCTGTGCCGCCTCACGGGCCACTGCGAGAGGCAGAGGCAGCTCAGGAGCCCGCTTTGTCTCTGGGCTGAGCCCCACCGCAGCCTGCCTCTCGCTTCCAGGTGCTCCTTGGGCATCCCAGCTCTGCCCCGGCTGCCTGCAGCCCCATTCACGCCCCTCCGGGCTCCCTTGCCCCATTCTTCCCACCCCCACCCCGCGAAGGGAGGGTCGCGCCTCGCTGCCGCCCCCCTTGCTCGGCGGAAGAGAGGAGGACGGGGGCTACTCACTGAGCCAGGACTCCAGGCTTTCCCCTTCCGCCTCCGCCATGTTGCCGGCCGGCCTGGAGACTCCGCCCCTCCCGCCCCCGCTCGGGCGACGCCAGCGCCGGGCTGAGCCAGGCCCGCCCCGGGGAGGGCAGAGCGACCGAGGAGCCGCTCCTGCAGCCCCCACCCCACCCCTCCCATGCCGGGCGGGCTTTGCCTTCCTTTCCTCCGCCAGAGCTCCCGTCACAGCCTGGCTCCCGCCTGCTTCAGTCGCGTCCCACCGCCGGGGTGCCAGTCACTGTTCTGAGCCGCCCCAGTTGATTCTCGCAAGAACCCTGGAAGGCGGTGGAGGAGGCTGGAAGAACAGTGACTGGCCCAGGGCTGCCTGCCTGCCTTCCTGGGAAGGAGCTTCACGGCTGAGCAGCGACTGGCCCCTACGCTAGGCGGCCTGACAGTCTCACCACCGCCGTGATCATACTGGCTGTCTTTGCAAACGTGATGCCTGTGCAGCGTTGTTCAAACAGGCCCTTCTGGACAGTGCGGGGAAAGGCAGGAACCTCTGTGCCTTTGGTAGCCCTCTCCCCCAAGGAGTCTCGGCCTGCAATCCTATCCACACTTACCTGGGAGTAAGCCCCATTGATTATAATGGGACTTGCTTCTGAGTAAACATGCGTAGGATTGGGCTCCCAGTTGTTGACCACAGGGTGTGTAATAAGGTGTCTTGCAGCGGTGCGGGAGAACATTCCAACTATACACAGTACTGCCAGCTCACTAGCCTGTTAAATTGCCTTTTAGATTGGATGCGTCATGCGTGTCTGTCAGGTCATTGTCCTAGTGCTAAGGGCTTGTGATGCTAGGCCATGATTGAAATTTACCCAGGAAGCTATCAGCCTCCTTTTTGGATTCCATAGGAACATAGGAGAAGCCATGCTGGATTGATGCCCAAGGGTTTGTTAAGGCTGCAGTCCTGTGCATGCTGGTAGTAAGCCTCATAAGCCATAATGAGTGTAGTTGCACTATGTAGTGCAAACATTGACACAAAATGAACAGTGGAGTGGGAAGAGGTGGTTTGTACTGAAATGAAATGTTACTGCACAAATTTATGTGCGATTGCTCAAAAGTAAATTCCCTTGAATTCAATGGGATGATTCCTAAGGAAGTGTGTACAGGGCTGCAGTCTTATTTTTTTTTTTAAATACTGTTTTAAAAATAAAAAGAGAAGTAATTTCGATTGTCTTGTATCGCTCTGACATTCTCGAAAAAGAGGCAGTTCTGCATGACAGAATATCAGCGGCACTAAGGTAGAAAATCATGTCAGTATCATGACAGTCACACTGGGTTGCCAGTCCTTTTCTCTGAGTGGGCATTGTTTCTGGGTCATTAGACACTGGGTCTAATGGGTCTGCATTTGTTTTGCGCATTTTGCTACGGTGAGATAGTCCTCTCGTATCGGCCAATCATTCTGTGCAGTCAACATTTCTCCCACGACTCTGGCCCCGGCTCTTCTTAAGTCTTCACAGCAGCCTTGAAGCGGTCGCGGAAGGAAGGAGGAAGCCCCAATTGTAACAGCCGATGAATCCCCTGGACGTAATAAGGGTGCAAGCAGCAGTGCTGCCTAATGCAAAAGACTGAGGACCAGCTCTTGTACTTGTGAAGAGACGAAGGAATATTGGCAGGTCTCGCTTTTCTTCTCCCAGCAGCACTATGACTTCTGATAAGTGGCTTCTCTTCTATTTCTCTATGGGTGCCAGTCGAGCTCATTATTGGCAAGACGGGCTCGCTGCATTCTGGTTTTACAAGATGTAGAACTGGCAAAAAGACAGCAAATACATGAAGTAATACAGTAATTAGGGCAGCCTACAATAAAGCTACGGTTTCGTTTTCTCTCTCCCTGCTCGCTTCGACTGCCACGTAAAAGGTGGCTATGCAGACGCCTGCTTACGGCACGACTGGAAGAAAGATGCGCACCATTGCTCAGGCAGCATCCTCGGGCAGCCTTTGACGGGGGCCTGAGGAGGAATCAAGATGGCTGCCTCCGTAGTGGGACAGCGGGTATGTGGTCCCTGGAAGGTGTGCTTGCCCGGGTAAGGAATGGGGACTCGACAGCAGCGATCAGTGGGAGTTGTAGTGAAAATGAGTACGGGAAGACCATTAGGTTTACTCCCTGCCAAAAAGGCAGGTTCATTCAACAGTCTCACTGAGATCAACATATGCTGTCTGGCCAACCATATGCCACACGGGGAGTTAATTAAGGTGGTATTTAAAACACACCTCAGTTATAAACTGTGTGTGAGAGGGAGAATGGTTAATGTTGCGATTTAAACAGCATGTTTATGTTATTTGCCATTAGGGGGAACGAGCATGCCAAATTATACAGGATTATCACTGATCCAGACTGCTTGGGATGGAAAGGTGCCTGCATTTTTTATTTGTCCAGATTTCAGAATAATAGCATAAATTTAATGAGAAATTATTCTTTTCACTGGTACCCATACAGGTGCCTCTGATATTTTTCAACAATGTTTGTGCAGGTACATATCACAGAGCAGAGAGTAGAACTTATAGCCTGTACCTGTGCTGAACATGGGAATGAGTACAAGACCTTCTAATGTTTACACTACAGAAAACACTGCACAAGTGTTCCTTGAAGTCTCACTGTGTTCTCACTTCACAAATGCTCCTGCAGTCTGCAATATGCTGCCTGCTTGGTTCTGCATTTTGCTGTTTGTGAATTTAAAAAAAAAGTGTGGGACAAAAATGTCTGGATTTCAGATGTCCATATAGGGATAATCTACCAGTATAATGATTGTTCTTCCAGTTTTAAATTGACATATAGTGACAAATGCAGGATAGGATGGATTCTCTGAGATACATTATACAAATAATGTTTGGCATGTTTCACTCTACATAGGCTTATGCTAAAAGTGAGAAAAATTACCCTCTTGGAGTTGGGTCGCAGGCTAGATGCAGGAAAGGCATCTGCATGTAAAAGTTCTGTACTGTTAGTTCCTGGGACTGAAAATGTGTTAGTGAAGTGTATCGGTATTCATCTACATTTTTTGCAGGTTTATCCAGGTCAGGTGGAGCCGGTATAATCCCTTTTATCTTGAGCCAGAAGTGCACAAAGAAGTCTACCAAAAAAACCCAGAACATCTGTCAGAGAAGGAAAAGACTGAACAGGAGCTCAAACTCGTCCGACCCATAAAGGCCACCCCTTCCAGTATCACCAGTTCTCTGTTCTACGATCCTACGATCAGGTCTGAAGGCTGTTGTAGTCCTTGAAATTTTGTCTGCTGCTTAACAGTGAAACACCTCATTGATTTTGCAGGGTAATTTAGATGGCCATTGGTGTATATTAGATACAAATAACAACTTTTAGTTGAAAAACAACCGGGCAGTACAGCGTTGTTAGTAGAAAATCCCCATATCTCAAGGGTTTATTTGTTGTTCTGTGGCACAATTGAAAGTACCTCCATAGCTTTTTCTCATAAATGTCTTTCAAAGCATGAGAACAGATCCAAAACACTGCAGCAATATTCCCCTGAGAAGCCTTTCACCTCTCTTTTCCAGGCTTTGCTCTGGAACGGGTCTCCAAACTATGGCCCATGGGCCAGATCCAGGGTGATTTGTCCTTCCCTAATGGAATTACATCATGAAGCAAGCAGCCAAGCTGCAGGCTTACCTTGCCTGCCCTGTGTTGCAGGCAAACTAGCCTCAAGTGTCCAGGAGCTGGTCTGGGACTTCTCGAGCAGCTCAGCAATGCAGAAAATGGCAACAGGGATTGCCCTGCTTCCATAGCAACAGGGGTGTCAAATAGCAATGAATGGGGTGAAGCTGAGGAACAGTAGTGTAATTAGAGGGAGGGCAAACTGGTAAGTACTTCAGGTGCTGCAATACACCATGTCAGCGGCCCCTCCTACTCGCTATTGGAGCAATTCCAGGCAGCAACAGCAGCTTGCAGGTGCCTGCTGAACCAAATGTGCATTGCTGTTGCTGCTCTGATGGCAGGTGGGAGGGCCACTTAAACTGTGCATTGTGGCATCTGCAGTACTTACTGTTGTTGCAGTTTCACATCTCACAGCCTAGAACTGGCTGAAACTGGCAT
>JAJKFI010000048.1:4072886-4089052 GCA_029204185.1 Lerista edwardsae
AATTTGTTGTGGACCAAATTGGCTCACATGGGACTTGACCCAAAGTTATTACATCTCATCAAGGGTCTTTATACTGAGACAGTATGCCAGGTTAGGTTTTCCTCTTCAGGGAGTATGACAGAAGAGTTCCCAACGAACCGTGGGGTTAAACAGGGGTGTCTCTTGGCGCCCCTGTTATTCAATCTTTTCAAAAAAAAAGAAAAAAAAGATAAGGTTCATTCCTCTAGCCTGTGATACATTAATAGCAAAAGTTCTCATTGCTGAAAACTGTGCTTCCTACTTCTCTCCTAAGAACAGTTTCTGCATTCTGTAAAGCAGACTTAATCTATTCAATGCAATCTATAACACTGAGGGTCAAATCCTATCCAACTTTCTGGTGCTGGTGCAGCTGTGCCAACAGGAAATGCACTGCATCCCATGATAGGGGGAGAGTCATGGAGGCTTCCTCAAGGTAAGTAAAGGGAATGTTTGTTCCCTTACGTGTAATTAGTTTGTGAGAAAGAAAATAAATAAGCTTTTGTAAAAGTAGTCACATGGAGCAAATTATATTTTTATCACAAGCAACCAGATTATATACTAAGAAACTGCCATAAAGCAACATTTTGACTAGCTCCTTGATAGGTGAGGAAGAAAAGGACAAGCATATGTGGAAGTGTAAAACATTTATTTTTAAAAAAAAGTTCCAAAGAGAACCAGTCATTTTAACAGCAATATACAATACTGTAGTTATTGTTCAAAAGTTACAAAATCAGTTTCTAGTTTCATGTTCTTTAAAACGGTCTTCTGGCTTCACACATCCTAAGGGTAGAACAGACTGCCCTTACTGCTCACTAAACCCAAGTTGGCCAGGTCTGGGGAAGAACATACTGAGAGCTGCAGGTTGAAATCATGTATATAGCACCTTCCTGCAGCTGTGGCAGGGTATTCATGATGGCACCCTAAAAGTGCTACAGCTGGAGTCTATGTATGGTTTTCCAGAAGCGCAAAGCAACACTCATGGAGCTAATAGTGTGACAGCAATTTTTATAAACCTTCCATGCTCTGTGACTGTAAGTCACATTAAAGTCATGGGGTTTTGTCCTTATCTTGGGAGAGTGTTGTGCAGCCCCTTAACAGGGTCATGTTTTTTTTGTTCTTCTCAGATAGGAGACAGAGATTGCCCAGTCTCCAATCCTAAATACATTTTCTGGGGGGCTCCTTTATTTCAATGGAACTTCCAGGAAAATAAGAAATGAACAGAAATATAGCATGATCTAACCCTCCTTGGACTGTATAACTTCAGACTGCCACTAGAAGATAACATGACTGAATACTTATTATCTAAAACTCTGCTTGTAGGGTGGATTTTTTTTTTTGGTTTGCATCAGAGAGTGTTCAAACCTGCACATAATACAGTCTGAAGTAGCACAATGTGGTGAGGTATGTACTATGTGTTTCTGAATGCTATAAAGGCCTGCACAAAAAATGGGGCATTTTTCTCTTCTTTCACAAAGAGAAAGGACTGCACTCCCTACCAGTGTGTGCCAATGTGTGCCATTTGTTTGTGGCAACAGTGATTTTTAATCTAAAGCTGATCTGCACCAAAAATACTTCCATCCCTGCATGCAAGCTAGAAGTGACTAGACCAGTGTTTCTCAAACGTTTCCGCACCAAGACCCACTTTTTGGAATAACAATCTGTCCAGAACCCACCAGAAGTGATGTCATGACTGGAAATGCTGTCATTGTGACGCCAGAACCTGCTGCCTAACTGAGAATGCAGCAATAAGTTGGATTGTTTCTCAACCATTTTCCAATAACAAAGTAAATCAGAAAGAGCAAAAAAACCTATTTACAACCTTGAAACTAGCAGCCCTTCCCCTTTGCAGTGTTCCATCTTCCCATATTTTCAATGATGGCTGTCCTAGGTGCTACACAACGCACTTGACATTGGCTCGTGACCCACCTAGTGGGTTTCGAATCACAGTTTGAGAAATACTAGGTGTGGAAAGTCTGCCCATTTTTTCCCATTATCCATTAGAGAACCAGAAATAGGAAGCGTGGTAAAAATATGCAGCTCTCATCTGCCATTGGAGGCACTAGATGATGGGGAAAAAGTTGTCAATGTTTTCCACACATCATGCATGCCTTATACTGATGGATGGAAGGCAAGTACAATTCGAGAAAGCATTCAAAGGGCCCAATCCTATCCAACTTTCCAGCACTGATGCAGCCACAATGCAGCCCTGAGGCAAGGGAACAAATGTTCCCTTACTTTGAGGAGGCCTCCATGACTCCCCCTCCCCACTGCAGGATACACTGTGTGTTCCATTGGCACAGCTGCATCAGTGCTGAAAAGCTGGACAGGATTGGGCCCAAAGTGTCTTACAAAGAAGCAAACTGACTTTCAGTGCTTGTGCTTCAATGACAGAATCGTCTGAACAAAGGAGCAAACTAACAGCAGCTATGGAAGGTTCCAAGACCATATAGAGGTCATAGCTTGGTGATGGTGCGTAATCTCTGGGCACATACCATGAAAGGATCAAGTGATGAGATGATCTTGGAGAGCTGCTGCCAGGCCAGGGAATGATACTGAGTTAAGCTGGACCAATGGGAATAAGGCAGCTTTATCTGGTCAACCATTTGCCAAAGAAACTGGCAAAAGAAGCTCTCCGTTTCTGTGTTTCAGGGTAAGGAAACTTACTATATGGTTGGGTTTCAGACTGTTTTGTTTTTAGTGTACATACACTGAGGGTGCAATCCTAACCTGGAGTTAGCAAAGCCAGCACAGAGCCAGCACAAGGGCCACCGTATAGTATTTTTGGACCACTCTCGGAGCCAGACAGGCCAGCACACAGAGGTGCACTATCCTCCCAGACACTAAGAGTGCTTTATGGTGGCCCTTGTGCAGGCCAAATTTGTGCAGGCCTAACTCCAGGTTAGGACTGCGCCCTGAAATGAGTGCATGCACGCAAGCCCTTGGGAGCAGCAAACACCCTGTGCAAGGTGCCAGTTCAGCTTGTGCCAGTGATTACAGGCCCCGGTTTAGTGCAACACAATGGGAGCAGTGGTTTCCCAATGGTCTCCTCCTGCTCCCAAATCAAACAGCTCCCCATTCCAGCCTGCAAAACTCTCCAGGGAGCCCACACTGTAGATTCTATAAACTGTTCAACAAAAGTGCTAGAAAAAGCGTTAAGAAAAATAGTTGCAGCTTTGCTTTATCTTGTATGAAGTTTGCTGGTGAAAGCAATCCAAGCAGAGATCCAAATTCTGGCTCTCGATAGCGTCAAGTGGCAACAGCCACCGCCGGCTCAATCCGTGACCTCGCTGTAGTAGTATTTCTGGGCAGCGCCCGTCATCTTCCAGTCAGCAGCCCGGAACTCAATGATCTCGAGCAGCAGCAGCTGGGAAAGGGAGCTGAGGTCCTCTTGCAAGAGGAAGCCATCTCTCAGGAGAGAGAAGAGCTCATCCATCCTCTGTGAGTTCATCTTCTCCAGCTGTTCGCCAATGCGGTGCAGTTGCAGCACTAGGCAGTCCACCTGAACAGAAGGAAACGAAGACATGTAATGTCAGAGGAAAGAGACCAGGGGCTGCAAAGGTGTTCTCAGGCTGGTGTTTTGGCACTAAGCCTGAAAGGGGGGAGAAAGGAGATAATGAAATGGCACAAAAAGATGCATGCTCCTTTGTATGAGCTCTATGACTTGGGGCGCAATCCTAACCTGGAGTTGGGCTGGCACAGTAGGCCAGCCAAGTTTGGCTGGCACAAGGGTATTGGTAAAGCGCGTTCGGACCACTCTCGGAGTCAGGGAGGATGGCGCATGTCTATGTGCTGGCCTCTCTGAGTCCGAGAGTGGTCCAAACATACTTTATGGTGTCCCTTATGCTGGCCAAACTTCACTGGCCTAACTGTGCCGGCCTAACTCCAGGTTAGGATTGCACTCTCAGAGAGTGCGAGAATAAACCCAGAAGGAAGCATTCATTAATTTGGAAGACCGAACAAATCTTGAGGACATACTAACTGCCACCCCTGCTAACTGGGCAAGAGGCACTTTTTCAAGTGGTGTTCCTCTTATATTTAGCAGGGGGAGAGTAATTGTCCCTCTGCAGCCCTGCACACTGTCTTTCTAGTGGCTGTTGCTCATGGTCTGCCTTTTTTTTAGATTGTGAGCCCTTTGGGACAGGGAGCCATTTAACTTTATTATTATTACAATTTGCCTGTAAACCGCTTTGTGAACTTCGTGTTGAAAAGCGGTATATAAGTACCTGTTGATTGACTGATTGACATGCTCTGCAAAATTCCGGAAGCTGAACCACACCAATAGCCTTGCTGGTCAAGCAATGGCAATCTGTGAGACAACAGGTGCTAGGACCCAAGGGCACTTCCAGTCCAGTTTCGGAGACCTCCATCAGTCTCAAGGCCAGGGGTGCCTCCAGGATTTGTGACTAAAGGCCGGATTTTTTGGACCTGCAAGCTTGGTCTTCTGTCTGTCATTCTTTAAATGTCAACAATGGGGGCCCCAATCCAGACTGGGGGTGCAATCCTAACTTGGAGTTAGGCTGGCAGGCCAGCAAAGTTTGGCCAATGCAAGGGTCATCATAAAGCACTTTTGGATCACTCTCAGAGAGAGAGGATGGCACACATCTGTGTGCTGGCCTCTCTGACACCGAGAGTGGTCCAAACATACTTTATGGTGTCCCTTATGCTGGCCAAACTCCAGGTTAGGATTGCGCTCTATGACTGTAATTTTTTTTTATTTTTCACATGTTTATACCACCCTTCCTCCAAGGAGTCCAGGGTGGTGCACATAGTTCTCTCCTTTTGTCCTCATAACGACCCTATGAGGTAGGTGAGGCTTAGAGATTATGACTAGCCTAAGGACACCCAGGAAGTGTTATGGCTGAGTGGGAATTTGAACCTAGATCTTCCAAGTTGGGCAGCCAAATCCTGAGCCTGGCAGCGCCCAGGGCTCCAGAAGCGCCAAAATGGTGACTGCTGGATCCTGGCCCTGCCAGAATACCACCAGAGGTCTTTTCAGGAGAAGGGCGTGTTTGCCCCCTTCCCCCAGGGAGAACGCAGCCAGCAGCAATGGGTCTCCTCCACTCCATGCCTGTGTTTGAGCGGCTCTCCTCCCCATCACCAGGTCCCTAGCTCACTCACCTCTTCCTCTTTCTTCAGGCTGTCCGGCTGTGCCAGTCGGAAGAGGCAATCATAAACTGGGTTCACCAGTGCCATCATGGGCATGTTGTTTACCTGTTAATGGGCAAAATAAATGTGTCAACCACTGTTTAGAATAAACTGTGAATGTAGATACCTTTCTTTTAGTAACAATTCCAGAAAAAGTAACCACACTGCCACAAGGATGCCGCAAAAAGTTCTAAGTGGCCACCTAAAGGATAACAAGCAGCTTGTGGCATTGAGCTTTCATAGGCTAGCAATGCAGTCCTGTTCACATCTACACAGAAGTAAGCCCCGCTTGGGGAGGCGGGGCCAGCCAACATGGACGGTCATGCTTCTTCCACTGGGGAAGAAGGGACCACATTCTCACCTTTTATCTGAAGCCCGATGGGGTATTCAGCCTGTGGTTTTCAGGAAAGGAAACCCAGGGTATAGGCATTTCCCAGCTAATTCCTGGGAATGGCAATCTCAGGAGGAACGCTGGGAGCCTGGAGCAGAAGGGTGAGAAACTCTGCACCACCAACGTGGACTGCAGACAAATGTTGTTTGCCTCGTTAGAAAAGATCACGGACGGCGTCGGGAATGTTTTCATCTGGATTTGTAATCAAGCCTCTGTTGCAGAGTTTGGCACAGAGAAAGCAGAGAGCAGGAGGAGGAGAAGAATGGATGATAACTTGACAAATAAATAATGGACTAAGAGATTGGAGTCGTTTTAATTGCTTTTGGCGAGAGAGATGGCCGCCAGAATCTCAGAGGGGTGAAGGAGGAAAAAAGCCTGAAAAACATCAAAGACCCCAGCTGGAGTGCAAAAAGAAAGTGTAAAAGTATTTGGCAAGGTAAATTTAAATTAATATAAAACCAACTGACTTTCATCTATTTGTGATTTAAAAAAAAGAAGAAGAGGAAAGCACATTATATTTTTTACCCTCGTTAAAATGGAGTCTGTGGAATGCAGCTTGAAGAACAAAGCATTGGAGTTCACTGCCAAAGAATTTGTATTGAACTTTGAGAAGGAAGATTATGGCTGTGTTATCCTTATCCTTGAGAAAATAACCTCCTCTTCATAATGAACTTAAGATTTATGGTGAAACAACTAGAAGACCAGAAGGAAAAGAAAACTTAAAAGCTTTAAATTGGACTATTTATATTACTGAAATTTATTCGGATTTATAATTCACAATTTATTTGGACTAATCATTATCTATTTGTGATTCAAAAAAAAAAAGAGAGGAAACTATTTTATTTTTAACCCCCTTTTAAAATGGAGTCTGTGGAATGTAGTTTGAAGAACACAGTATTGGAGCTCACTGCCAATGGAAGACTGGCTGTGAAAATTTGAGAAGATAATTCCCTCTTCACAATGAACTTAAGATTTATGATGAAAGAATTAGAAGACCAGAAGGAAAAGAAAACTTTAAACTTTAAATTGGACTATCTTAAATTACTGAAATTTATGTGGATTTTTAAGAAATATGCTTAATGTGAAGGTGAGGAATTTGAATTATTGGGGTAAAGCATATAATGATAAAATATAATGGATGGATTTTGGAATAGAGGTAATAGAATTAACAGTAAGAAATCAGAATTATTTGATATTTAAGATATTATAAGAAAGTATGATCAGATGTTTAAAATGATGATCAGTTGGTGGAAGAGATGAAATATTAAACAGATTAATTTTTTCTTTTTTTTAGCTTAAAGTTTTAATTCTTTTCAGTTTCGAGTTTTAAAGTTAGTTTAATGCTTGGTTAGAAATGTGTGCACCCTAGAACTTCAACTGGGACAAGATTAATTATGCAGTTGGATTGTTTGAATTTAAGAACATTTAAAGGGGCTATTTAGATGACCTGAGTGAGGGGGGATGTCCTAAGTACAGATATATAAAGATTTATAACTAAGCGATATTTTAGGACCCCCTCCAACCTTGGACTAATCTGTATGCCCAGATATAACTATACTTATAAGACATAGGCTGATGGAATATATGAATTTACGATTATATAAATGTGATATTTAGAATGATTTAATGAAGGGAGGGATGTCTTTATATTAGATATAAAGTTAAGATTTATAACAAAGCGATATTTTAAGACTACCTTTTGATTTAAATGAAGCTGAATGTCCAGATAAAACTGTGTTTATAAGATATTATAATCCAAGGAGAAGATTCTGTATTTTTATCTATTTTTCTTTTTTTCTTTGGAATGTTGAAGTTTAGAACAGGGGTGTTACACTGATAGAATTTATTACGTTTGTAAGCATAAGATAGGTAGTAGTTTCTTCTCGGCTGCATTTTATATTTCTTATTATTATAATAGTAAATGTAGTCCTTTCTTTTTTGTCTTTTTTTTTTTTTTAGTGGTAACATCTGCTATTTTCTGCCTGTTCAGTGAGAAAGAATGTACTATGATAACACTTAGTCTAAACAAGGGAGACAAAAAAGGGGGGCCAATGAGAATCAGGAATAGCGTAAGATAAAAATTGCCGTCAATGATAATATTTTTTTGCTGAAACTTTTTGGCTCCAAACAATTTTAAAGACTGGATTATACTGACAGACAATGGAACGTTAAGACTACTAATATAGATTAATAAATTAACTTTGATGGATACATTTACTTAACATTATATGAGGCTTGGCTTGGCAGTATCATATTATTAATAATTGCTGAAGAAATGTATTGTAGTTAAAGTAGATCTCAATATATGCATGTAATCTCTCCATGACCTTATGTGTGTACCTTGTGTTACTATCCCCTCCCTTTTTGTATTATCATCTTCCTTTTCCCATTACTGTATAGTAGAAAATAAAAGCATTTTGGAAAGAAAAAAAAGAAGTAAGCCCCGCTTAATTCAATGACACATACTCCCAGGTAAACGCGTTCAGGATTGCATCCTGGTAGGCTTTTGCCTACGAAAGCTCATGCCGTAACATGTGTTAAGCCTATAGAAAACTTTTGTATTATTTCAGGTCTGTTTGTACAGGAGAAATGGAAACTCTGCCGCTTGGACCCAATGGGGAAAGCCTCTTCCACAGGTGGAAAGCCACTCACAGAATAGCCATTTTGAACTGAGCAGAAGAATGTGGCCTACCCCAGCCCCCAAAGCCCAGGGAGTTCTTTCCTTTGCACCAGCTCTTTTCCAGGCTTCTTTCTAGCCCAGGGCATTTACGTGCCACAATCTATGTCGTCCTTATGCACTGTGTTTCTCATACTGGGAAACATGCTGCGAAAAGTCATGTTCTCCTTCCACTCATGGGTTTTTGGATCCAAGCGATAGCAAAGAGAGCCCACCTTTATTCAAAACACCGATGAGTGCTGGCATCTGGTTGCTGGGAGCTCTGGGGCAAAGCCCTGCACTGGGCCCCTGCAATGGATTGGTGAGTGATCGCTCCCAGCCAGTGCTGATCCCCAACACCACCCACATGGGAAATAAACACAGTACAAAATGCAGCAGCCCAGGTGGTAACAGGAGCTAGACCGTTTGACTCAGTAAGACCACTCCTTCAGCAGCTGCAGTGGCTGCCCATTCACTTCCGATCCCAACTTAAGATGATGCCCTTTAAGACCCTTCATGACTTAGTCCCAGCCTACCTAAAGGACCACCTTCTCCCATACATACCTGTCTGCCCTCTTAGATAATCTAAAGGGGCTCTCCTTCAAGTGCCCCCTCTGGCCCAAGTTAAAGGGATGGCAGCTCGGGGACGAACCTTCTCTGTAGCAGCTCCACAAATATGGAATTCCCTACCAGAAGAACTAAGAACAAAACACTCCCTCATGGCCTTTTGGAGAGGGCTCAAATCATTCCTATTTAGTCTGGCCTTTGGATGACCGTGTGGCTGTCTGCCCTCTGTCCATCTGGTATATTGTCACAGTCTGTTTCACTCCCCTGGTGTGACGCATTTATGTACATAAGATTATATTTAAGGATTGCATTTTGTGTAATTGAGCTGACGCATCTTGTACTGGTCTAAGACCGTAATAAACTAAATTCTAAACTAAATTCTAAATTCTCCCCTGGTCAATTGTTTTTCCCACCCTCCAATACGTCCTGATGTGGAGAATTCGGTCTAGCTTTCATTCCTGTTCACTCTCGGTGTTCCCGTTCATGTTTAATTTGTCGTTTTAATGTGTTTTACTTATTATGTTTTACTTATTATGGTTACATTGTATTTTGTTTGTTCTCTGTAAGTTGCTTTGGGCATTTGCTTCGGCATTGAAAAGGCGGGGTATAAATTCTTCAAATAAATAAATAAATAAATAAATGGAGCTTGGATTGTAGAAAGCGTCAATCCAGCAATCAACAGGTACTTATATATCGCTTTTTAACACAAAGTTCACGAAGTGGTTTACAGGCAAACAGTAATAATAAAGTTAAATGGCTCCCAAAAGGGCTCACAATCTTAAAAAAAGGCAGACCATGAGCAACAGCCACTAGAAAGACACTGCGCAGGGGTGCAGAGGGACAATTACTCTCCCCCTGCTAAATATAAGAGGAACACTACTTGGAAAAGTGCCTCTGGCCCAGTCAGCAGGGACACATTCCCACATTCCCATGAGAAGGGGCTTCTACAAGGTGACTCTCCACTCTACAACAACATCTAGGTTGGCTCTGCCGTTCAAACTACTGTACAGATACCTCCAGACGTGCTCTGCGTTCCTAAAGAGGAGTGTTCCTCCTGCTCCTAGCACTGTTTTAGGCTGCAATCTGTCATGCTGGCAGCCAGTTCTCTCCTTCAGTAGACATGGCAGTTTCTGCCAGATTCAGCGGCATACTGTCACTTTCAACAAAGTCAAGGGCTGTTGCTGCTGTCCCTGCCAGGGCTCTGTTGTCCTGTCTGGGAGCAGAAGGCAAGACATAGAAAGGCAATCCCTCCCCCCAGTTGTGTCTGCCTGGAGACTGGCAGAAAGGGGACTGCTCCCTCTTCCCGCATTGCAGTGTGGATGGGGGCAGATTCAAACGCACATATTCCTTCACAAGGACCAGCCCCAGAAACGAGACCGACACTGGCATGGAGACATGGAGAAAGAGGGCCAAACCGCCCTTAGCAAAGTCCCTTACCCGCAAGTAATCAAAAATGTTACAAATAAATGCGACATAGCAGATCCAGGCCTGGAGGGAGCGGGCGCGCAATTCATCCCGGTCCTTGTATTCCTGCTGAAGTCGGTTGAGGAGGCCCCGGCGAAAGACACTCTGGCCAACCTGTTTGCTCTCCGTCTGTAACAAAAGCAACAGTGTGACGCCCAGGACGACATTGTAGGCCATCTTAACTGTAGTAGCTGACTTGTGCACTGATCAAACCTCTTCGTTGTTCAAGCCCCAGAGAAAGATCTGGTTGAAGCAGACGCCTATATGGGGAGAGGGAGGCAGCAAAACTGAGATGGGTCGCTAAGCAATTTTGCTCACCAAGCCTGGGCAGTAGCTGAAGGGATGGGATTCACCTTCTATCCTCTCAGCTGGGCGGGATACCCAAAATATTCAGCAGGACAGGCCATACCAAGCTCCATCTGTGGGTAAGGAAGCATGGCTGGTGGTAGAGCCAAGATGAACAACATGCACACCCAGAAGAGATTTTAGACAACCTTCAGACTCTTTTTAGAGTTATTAAATTTAAATGTTTAGGTTCATTAGGCTTTTTAATGAAATCAACAATAATACAAGAAGTTTTCATCATCACCTCCCATCCTTCCATCAACCACAAGTAAAACAAAGTTTCTAGTCCTCATGGTAAATGAACATAATTTTTGAATTATTATGGTGGCATCATATTGGAAAACTTCTGTTGCTAGAAACAAATAATAAAAAACCTGTATGTATTTTGTTTTTAAATCTTAATTTCTAATTATGGTAACTCATGATTTTAATGAGTCAGTACCAGTTTGTTTTTTTTCCAACTTGGGTCTAGCTATACCAGAGTTACTTAGATGGCCAGAATGATTTGTTTTTATCTCTTATAGGTACATTTGTAAGGATTATGTTATGTACATGCAAATTGGGTCTGCAGAATTGCTGTGTCTGTTTGAGCATGCTGAAAATGTTATGAGTTGAAATATGGGATACTCACAGCCCAATTCTATCCAACTTCCCAGTGCCCAACAGGGCACATACTGCATTCTGTGGTGGTGGGGGGGCAGTCATAAAGGCCTCCTCAAGGTAAGGGAACATTTATTCCCTTCCTATGGGGCTGCACTGCAGTTGTATCAGTGCTGGAATATTCATTAGGATTGGGCAGTCAGTCTCTCACCTGGATAATGCTGTAGCAGATACGCCCTGCCTCTTTGCTGAACACACAGTCTTTGAGGGACTGGTCCACAATTATATTGGCCACTTTCTCCAGATCCACGCTGCTGGGATCTACAAAAGAAGTCATGATGCTGTCACAACTGGCTGCAATAAGAATACATTTGTTCCTTGCTATTAGTTTAAAATTGTGCACCAAACATAGCCTTTATTCTTTGGTTCTTTAATTAGTGCTGGATGTTTAATTTACAGATCAAAACTATCTCCAGAGAATGGTGTTCAACAAACCATGCCTCATTGCAAATCTGTGAGGAAGACAATTCATTATTCCATGTTCAAGGATGGGCAGTATGTGAACCCATGACAAGAGTGATGTGTGGAAGGCTGCACAAATGAGTCAATTAAAAAAAATAGTTAAATCTAAATTTAATCCAGGGCGCAATTCTAAAATGGAGTTAGGCTGGCACAGTTAGGCCAACCAAGTTCGGCTAGCATAAGAAACACCATAAAATATGTTTGGACCACTCTCAGAGAAGTCAACACACAGACGTGCGCCATCCTCCCTGACTCTAAGGGTGGTCCAAACACACTTTACTGTGGTCCTTGTGCCAGCCAAACATTGCTGGCCTAACTTGTGCCGGCCTAACTCCAGGTTAGGATTGTGCCCCCAGTTTAATAGTTGCTGAACTTCCAGGACTCCTATCAGAGGACACCTGAGAACTGGAATTTTATGAAGTGATTAGGAATTTCAACAAAGTACATTCACAAAATGACAATTTCCAGGGTTCTCTGTGCAGATTTGGGGGGGAAGAACTATAATACAGTATGGTAATTTAATTAATTAATTAATTAATTAATTAATTAATAATAATAATAATAATAATAATAATACTGTTTTTCAACAAAAAAGCTCACAAAACAGTTTGCAGACAAAATAAAAAATTAGATGGCTCCCTGTCCCAAAAGGACTCACAATCTAAAAAGATGCAGACCACCACCAGCAAACAGCCACTAGAAAAGACACTGTGCTGGATGAGGAGGGACAGTGACTCTCCCCCTGCTAAATATAGGAGGAGCACCACTTGAAAAAGTACCTTTTTACCCAGTTAGCAAGGATAAAACACAAGTTTTAACAAGTTTTAACAGTTTTAGCAAGGATAACAGCTACTCATTTTGAATCCATTTATTTATTCAAAACGTTTTCAGTTACAAACTTCTAAAGTGGCCAAAAAATACATAAACATTAGTTGATCATAACCAATATTTAAAACTCTATATTAAAACAGTAATAGCCAACAAAAAGAAAGAGCAGGCGTTCATTTATTAAAAGGCCAGGAAAACAAATCTTCCTTCACTTGGCATCTAAATGAAGTAAATTAATCTTTCTACGGGGCAGCGTTCCTCAACCTCACAGGGAGTTTGGGGAGCACAATAAGTCTTGGCAGGGGAAAGGGCAACAACATGATCAGAACAATTGTGCTGTTGGCGGGGAGACAGGGGCTTTCTTGGTACTTACCCATGACTGCAGTGGCACCGGTGTGTGTGTGTGTGTGTGTGTGTGTGTGCGTGCGCAGGGAGCCCCATGGAGGCCTCTGCAGGGCTCCTCGTGCCTCCAGACATTAAAAAAAGACATTGACCCACTTCCAGGTTGTAATGGTGATAGCAATTTTTCAATATTTGGAGGTGTGGGAAGCCTTGTAGAGACCTTTGTGGGGCACCCCACAACCACCAGTGGCCACCGCAGACAGTAAAAACAAGTTCAAAAAAGCCCGTCTCGCCACCGGTGTCGCGATTGTTCTGATAGCATCCTCCTCCTCTGCCCCGCCCCTTAAGAGGCAAGGGGTTCACGGGCTGGTGGGTCACAACTCATAGGTTTGAGAACCCCTGCTGTAGGGTATTCAGCAATTAGGATGCCGCCACAGGAATGATCCTATCTCCAGCTGATAGGACCCACCTACCTTCCAAGGGTGTGAACACCCAGAATAGGGCCTCTGAAGATTTACAGCCCAATCCTAAGTAAGGCTGACACAGTAAGGCCAACATAACAGGGCAGTATCCTAAAGCCCATTAGGAGGCGGCGGCAGCGAAGTGCAGGCCAAGGGGAGATTTTCCCCTTATACCCGCATAAGCCCCAGTCATCCCAATGCGGCTGCTCAGATCTGCGGCTGCTGTTTTGCAGGCGCAGGTGCATGTGCGCAGGAGCGGCTTGAATTGGGGCCGCCAAGGCTGCGGAAGGGGTTAGGAATTTGGCACTTCGGCTGTCCTGCATCCCAACCCCCATCTCTGCCCACTGTGCCACCCAGTTATGCCCCTGGCACACTTCTGGAACACCCTCGATGAGGCCCAGCACCGACCGTGCACTGCCAACACTCGACTGCTACAAGACCGGTGCTGCTGGCAGTTGCGGCAGCACCTGAGCATTGGTGCTGTTGCTTGCACCGATCCAGCGCCATACCACCAATGCTGATGCGCTTGGCAGCACGTTTGCGACAGCGTTCGGCCGATGCAAGAGTGTAGCGCCGGCGCAACGAGGATATAAGACTGCGCTCTTAGAGTGGCAGATTACTATGGCAGCAGATGGCCCTTTATATCTTCCATAAACTAGACTTCCATAAGCTCCAAATTCAGCACTCCCCTTGTGGGATCATGCAGGGGGAAAGAAATGGGAAGAAAGAGAGAGAGGCTGACCTTTGAGGGCTGTTTTCAACAACTGCTGAATCTCGGAATCAAACAAGTGTATTTTATACTTTTCTTTTCCTGTGTCTCCCATCTCTTTCCCTGCTTCAGTGGTCAGGGAAGCAGCTGGATTAGTGGTACCTGTGGGGAGTGCAGAGGTTATTCCAGAAAGGGAAGTAGGCAGAATAGGAAAACAGCCTGGCTTATCATGCTGGGGCTACAGAAATCAAAGTGAACACACATTAAAAAGGGAATCAGAGAGCAAAAGTCTCTTCAGCTGAGGACATCACTTCTGAGTCACATTCCTTTCTGGATCCTACAAGGAAATTGGAACTTTGCATTCTTGTGAGAATTGTGGGGGTGCCTGTGCTTTGCACAAAAACCCAGCCTTACCTGCCCAGCCTGTTTGGTGCCTTTGGTGATTGTTGCAGTCTCTAAAACCACTGGATTGACAAGTGGCCAAACAACACATTGCTCACTCATCAGAATTCCACAGCTCTGACACACGCTTCACCGCAATCAGGCAAAGGCAGGCTGACAAAACAAGGCTTCAATCCAGGGAGAAGATGTATAAACCTGGGAGCCAGTCAAAATGACGAGAATGTGCACTCAAAAGAGAAGAACTATGTCTTAGCGACTGCAGCTCAAGAGTTCTTGAACCTCATGTTGAATTCCTAGTCCTCTCCAACTCTTATGCTGCTTCTCACTCTTCACATTCAAGCGCATCTGTTTGTTGCCCCTTCCCACATTACCTACTCTGTGCTGCCTTCTCTCCATTCATCAAGTTATTTCATTACTTGTTCTGCAGATTTCTCTTTGAGATTCCAATCTTCAGCCACACTGTTGCTTAGTCCTCCTGCCTACATTATATCTTCAGAACTCTTGACTGTCCTATCCTGTCCTGACTCTACGTATCAGCCCCTGATATTCCTCCCTCTCCCTTAACACAACATAGCAACTAAACCTCCGGATAGGGATTCACCATGATCAGGAGCAACAAGATGCTAATCAGGAACCTAATTTCAGTGAGAAAGAGCACAAACAATTTAGGAAACAAGCTGGGGGATGATTCAGAACAGTTCCAAGGAGGCCTTGTAGATACCTTCAATGTTAATGCACAAAAAACCAACATTGTTAAGATAATTGGATATGAATTCTCTCTTTCAGGACTTTACAATAGACATACCAATGACATACAACAGGCATACAATGCAACCTGCATCTTTTTTTGAGCAAAGGGATCGGTGCCTAGGGCACATATATAGCTACACAGAATATGTTCTTATGATATGTCTGCAGCAGCCTTTTGCAAAAACACAAAATCCCTGCCCATAAAATGGTCTGTTTACATGAGTAGAGAAGCTCACATGGGAAAATCCACTACACTCCTTTCTGACCAGCCAACTGGAAAATCACAAGTTTCCATTTTTGAGTTCACAAAAGAGAATTCACAGTCTCATGTGGGGTCACAGTGAGAAGACAGCTCATGTGAGGGGATTGTGTATACCCGGAGGTTTTTTTTAGTCTTTTGTGAAAGTTGGCTGCTGGTGTATCATTATTATTGTGCAGAGCCAGGCAGAAATATAGAAACACACAATACAGGACTCCTGCATTCTATGACAACACAGGGTGCAATCCTAACCTGGAGTTAGGCCAGCAAAGTTAGGCCAGCACAAGGGACACTGAAAAGCACGTTTGGACCACTCTTGGAGTAAGGGAGGATGGCACATGTCTGTATGCTGACCTCTCCGATTCTGAGAGTGATCCAAACATATTTTATGGTGTCTCTTGTGCCAGCCAAACTTTGCTGGCCTCACTGTGCCGGCCTAACTCCAGGTTAGGATTGTGCTCACAGTTTTCTCTATGGAAGCTCCAGGATGTGGAATGCCTTGCCCTAAGAGATCTGTTTTACTCCCAGTCTGCCTTCAGTAAAGGCCTGACCAATTCACCAGGCTTTTAATTAATCTCACCTCTGCCATGAATTTTCACTAGAGTGCCTGAGGCACACCAGTCCCTTTCAGTATCAGCCTTCCCATCTGCAATATGGTGGTAATAATAATAATAATAATAATAATAATAATAATAATAATAATAATA
>JAJKFI010000048.1:4089062-4132634 GCA_029204185.1 Lerista edwardsae
TAATAATAATAATAATAATAATAATAATAATAATAATAATAATAATAACAACAACAACAACAACATTACAGGATTGTTCCAAGGATAACAATACAATACATGCAAAGCACCTTTTCACACCCGGAACACACTATACAAATGTTAGGTTGGGTTATTATTGTACCGCATTTTTATTGCTACCTCACTCTTGGTTGCTGTTTTTGTTTCTTCTCCCTGCTCTTTTATTTTTTTAAGTTGAATTATTTATTTAAAATTTTGATTTTAAACACTGTTGCTGTTTTGTGATTTTTATGAAAGGTGCCTTAATCTTTCTTTGAATGGCAAAGGTGGGTTTGCCATTTCCTAAATGAATGTTTCCTACAGGAACAAGGAAGACCAGGTGGGAAAGGACACCATCACTATTAGCCCTTCCTCTGTGGTGCTGCTGCACACTGAAAAAAGGAACACAAGCATGTTTCTATTACACCAGGTTCCCAATTAGCTCATTTCAGTTTCTGCACTTACCAGAACAGTCACACAAGTACGTCTGAACATGATAAATGACTCCACTTACACGTATAAAAGTGATCAAGCTTCAGGATCACAGCCATCACTTCTGTGCACAATAGTTGTCATTCACCATGTTTAGAAGTGGCTGTACGATTGCTCTGACACACACAGAACAGATTGCTACTTATGTTACACTCCGATCAAACTTGGGGTTGATCAGTGGTGTGCTGACTTTGGCCCAGTTGGTAGGGATGCCAGTTTGTTCCATGGTTCACTAAGACCCTTGGAGATCTACTGTCAGTATTGGGGCCTGATGGATCAATGGTCTTCGCAGAAGCCAGTTTCATATGCAATCTCTGTACAGGTCTTAAGGGCTGGACCTTGGAGATAGTAGTCTCGAGTACTGGGTTTTTTGTTGTTGTTGTTTTGGCTTTACAGTTCGTGTCATGTTTTGACTCTGGCAATTTCATTATGATGTGTTCATGAATTGTGGCAGATTCCAACCATCAGCCTTTCCACCTGCACATATCACTTAGGCTCCTAGGTCACACTCTAAGGATATTGGTGCTGTTGCTGGTATTAAATTATTACAGTGGGCTGGCTGACAAACCTGTGCATGCCATGGTATATTCCCATTTTGCACATAGCCCTTGCCACGTGTACAAAAGCCATTTCACGATCCTCCCTTTTTCGTGGGATGGTGGCCAGAAAGAACATGTGCCTGAGGTCACACATTACCACATACATGTGAGAGGGGATCGTGCATGGTTAGGATGCCCCGTGCCATGTATAGGCTTGCCCGCTGCTGAAGCTGTAAGCTACTTTGTAGATGAGAAGATGTATTTTGCACACCACATCTGGTTGTGCGGCTGTACTGACACATCTGCAAAGTGCAGAGTGCCACGCACAGGCAAGACAGCGCGTCAGAAGAAGTCCAGTCAAGTCAGTAGGAAAAAAAAAAGACTGCTCTACCGCCATCAGAGCCACAACATTCTTTCCGAGACTGATGACAAGAAAGCCCAGAGAAAGGAAGAGAGATGTTCAAACGTCACCAACCTGCTTTGACTCCTGTGCCTCCAACTTTCCCTTTCCTCTTTCAGGACTGGAGCACTGCCATCTTTAGGTGGGAGAGAATGGCTGCTCCCAACCTCCACCCCTCTCTAATGCTTTTTGGTTTCTGGTTGGGGTTGCTGGCGGTAGATCAGGAAAAACCCCACAGCCCAGAACAGCAGCAGCAGCAGCAGGAAAGGCAGCAGCTCAAGCATGGAATGCAAATGCAGGATGGGCATCCTTCGTCTCCTTGCTCCACCACCAGCAAAAGCGCCCAGCAGCTAGCCACAGCAGACAAGACCTCCCAGCTGCTATGCTGCGGCTCTTACTTTTCGGCTTCTGGTGTCAGGCAGCAGTGGTTCCTGAAAGACGGATTCTTTCCATTGCTTACCAACCCCGAGGGTTTCCTCTTAGGTCATTTCCTAGCAGGCTGGGCTAAGGGGGAGGAGAAAGCGTGAGCGCGCACACACAGGAAAAGCGGCCGCAGCAGCGCCACCTACTGGAAGAACGAGTGAAGTGCTCTGATCCTTCTGTCTCGCCGTCTTCGGCAGAGTTCACACGTGCCAGCAGGAGGAACGACGAGCGTGGGATGCAATTTCAGACGTCAGCGAGAACATGGAAGACTGAGAATTGAATGGCGGGGAGAAGTGTCTCACTAACGTTTAAAGCCCTATCTGGATGTAATTAATTTGGATATAATCAAGGTTAAACTGCAAAAAGGCCACCAGAGTATTTTTTTTTTAATGCTCCCAATACTGGACGCCCTTTTAAAGAAAAACATGCAACTTGAGCCTGCTTCAATGGAATACTGTAGTGGAACTATTTTTAAAGGGATACTTAAAATCCTCCTACCGCATTTAATGTCTTCTTACTGTCCCTTGTAGGAGCTCAGGGCAGCACATATTAGAAGCTAGCGCAGGCTGACATTACCCATAATGACTGGGCCAAGATCATCTCATGAACTTCATGCTCCTGGAATCTGGTGGCTAAGAATTTGAACTGCAAATCAGAACCCCATTCATATCTCAACAGTACACTGGCCTGCCCCAGTATCCACTGATTCGGTATCCAGGATTTCAGTTATTCACGGATACCATGGATACTGGAACTCCTATTAAAAAGATAGGGGAACATTAAATAAATCTCATTTTTTAACCTTCTTGCAGAAAAACCACGGATGTTCCCCTATCTTTAAAAAGCCATTCACAGTATCCACAGTTTCAGGTATCCACGGTGGGGTCTGGAAAAGAACCCTAGCAGATACCAGGGCAGGGCTGTAGTTAAAATGGCCTTAGGCAAGCTATTATCTCTTCACCTCAACCCCTCCTTTATCCCCCATTATTACGGATGGGGTTACCAGATATAAACTGGGACAGAGTGCCTATGCCTTTAACCATTGTATAGCAGAGGGAATTGGGCAGGTGCAGCTCATCATGGAAGGGTTTCAAAAGCTGCACCTGGCCAAATTCCCTCCTCTGTACAATGATTAAAGGTAGTGGGACAAACTGTGTCCCAGTTTGTATCAGGTAACCCTTATTATGGGATTAATACCACTAGTGTTTACAGGGTTGTTTTAAGGAATACTGAGACATATCTTAGTGTCCTGCATTTATTTATAACACATTCTTCCTTCGAGTAGCTCAGAGCAGCAGTTTTGGTTTCTCCCTTCAGAATTTTCTTCTCACTTAAATCTGAGAGGTGAGTTGACTAGCCCAAAGTCATTCAGTGACAATTCATGACTGTGTGGGCATTTGGACTGAAGTCTTTCAGATCCTTTGTTGTTGATGAGTCGCTAAGTCGTGTCCGACTCTTCGCGACCCCATGGACCACAGCACACCAGGCCTCCCTGTCCTCCACTAGCTTCCGGAGTTCGCCCAATTTCATGTTCACTGCTTCAGTGACGCTGTCTACAAGTTCAACACTAAACCATACTGGCTCTGTGTGTGAAACCAGTCAGTTGGCATCAAGATGCGAGTAATGCTGAGGAATGATTGCATGCAGTCTGAAAAAGAGCAAGGGTCAGAGAAAATGCGTAAATGAATAGGAAAAAGAGAATCCTCTCCTCTTCTCTGCATGCCCATACTATTCCTTTTCACCTTATTCTATCCCCTTCAACATTTGTCCACAGAATGGTATATTTGACGCAATATGGGAGATTAGCTTTTGAGAGTGCCAATAGGATAATACACCACTGGAATGAGCAGGCTCTCTCTGCCAGCCAGGTGACTGAGGTGGCCCTGAAAAGTCACAACTTCAAAAATGTAAAATTCTGTACTACAATGTTTGTGTGTCTGTCGCTAAATACATTGGTGTTGCTATTCGATATGCGATAGCTAGGGTGTGTGGGGGGTTTTGTGGTATTTTTTCCAAAATTTCTTGATTAAAATAGCAAATTGCGGTGTCGTGATTTTATTCTACATTCTCATTCCAAGTTCTCATTTTTATTAATTTTAAATGCTTTAAAAGTGTACTAGGTAGATGATATAGGTGATATAGTGTCAGCAGATGAAACCACAGTATTATTTCCAGTTGGAAAAGTAGTCTATTTTAATTTTAAAAATGTGGTATTTTGTGTTTTTATTCAGATATTTTAACTGCCAAAAGGTAGTGTTTAACCACCGTTGAAAAGTGGTTTTCAACCAAAAAACCCACCCCTAGCAATAGCAGCATTGACAGATCACATACTGGAGAAAGCCAGTATGTCTCTCATACATTATTTAGCTAAGGATAACAATTTCTATCAAACAAAACAAACATTAAACAGAAGTCATTTCACATCAGCAAGTAAGAGCAATAACAAGTAGGACAGATGACGGGGTTGTTCAAATAGGGAAGAGTGCAATTCCTTATGACCAAACATATCTCTGCTCCACAAGCCTTTTCTACACAACATGGAAAATATTGCAACTGCAAGATTTTCTCTCTCCTTATTTCTGAAGGCTGAGGAAAATGTCTGTCAAGAATCCCCCTTTTGAATAAATACCAAGTGTTTGAATATTATCCTGGGGCCATTGCTCCATATTTAAAGGCCTCTTAAATGTCCTTCACCTCACTTTGAGGCGGGGGGGGGGGTGTCTTCTCATCTATGCTTTGTCACAACTTGGCTACCCACAGGACAGTCCTTGTCGGTGGGGATGCAGCCGAAGATCAACTGGCTGTGCTTAGAACTACCGGAGAGGCTCTGGGGCTAGGAATATCAAGCATCCAGTGGTGATATTTGTTACGGTGAAACCATCCCATCAAAATTCATTTCTGCAGGGTATGAGTGGAGGTGGAAGCTAGAGGCAATATTAAAAAGGAGAACAGGGGAGGGCAATACTGCAGTGGCAGACCACATTCCTGGCAAGCAGAAGACCCCCCAGGATCTGGAGAAAGGATCACCATCCAAAACACCCGCCATTTGCTAGCTGGCTCAATCAATCAATCAATCAATCAATCAATCAATCAATAGGTACTTATATACCGCTTTTCAACAAGAAGTTCACAAAAGCAGTTTACAGGCAAATAGTAATAATAATAAAATTAAATGGCTCCCTGTCCCAAAGGGGCTCACAATCTAAAAAAATGCAGACCACCACTAGCAACAGCCACTAGAAAAGACACTGCGCAGGGGTGAATGGGGCCAATTGCTCTCCCCGTGCTAAACATAAGAGAAACACCACTTGGAAAAGTGCCTCTTGCCCAGTTAGCAGGGGTCAACGCCCTGGCATCTCGGCATGAGGCCATTTCAAAATAGACAAACAATTGAAACCAGGTCCAAACAGGGCACATTCACACTTACGTGTTCGGTTTTCACACTAACTTCAGCAGCAAGTACTTTGCTTCCCAGCAGCACTCACTCCCACATAAGGCAGGCTCCTCCACGCACTCACCCACACTATTCACCCTTCCCCTAATGGGGAGTTTGCTGTTCCTCAACATTACTTGAGGTGACTTCCGATTTACTCTTTTGGCACTCACCTGGTCAGCAAACATTCAACATGAACACTGCCCTCCTGTATCGTTCTTTGGACTTGTTTTTGAGGGGAAAAATTTACCCAGCACTACTGGCTTGCCCTGGATGCACCAATTAGGTCAGCCATCTGTTGTTTTAATAGTCCTTTCATGCCTCCTGGACTGACCCAGCTCAGACGGATCTAATTAGACGCCAGTGTTTGTAGTGAGCATAGCAGTGTCTCCTTTCTGTGGCCACAGCACCCCCTTGTGATTGAATTGTGAACTTCAGAGCCAGTAAGGTAATGTCACTGGAGTTGGGGGCAACTTATCGCCACTGAAATCGACCACCACCTAGCACATGTTCTTCCTTCAGTCCAACCTGAGGGTTGCCAAACATTTCAACCATCCCTTGCTCCTGTGTTCTTAAAGCAGCCATAAGGGGAGGAAAATGCTAATCCCTATGTTGTGCAAAAATCAGCAGCTAAAACCTTTCACATCAAGATGCTACTCAAGACCCAAGAGCAGACAGTTGGCAACCCTTTATAAATCACAACCTACATTCTCAATTACCAAGGACTAC
This sequence comes from Lerista edwardsae, assembly GCA_029204185.1. NCBI lineage: Eukaryota > Metazoa > Chordata > Lepidosauria > Squamata > Scincidae > Lerista > Lerista edwardsae. The sequence continues at coordinate 4,095,118 of JAJKFI010000048.1, forward strand.
TTCATACATACATTTTGTACTCAATTTGTAGTCCCAAATCTCTCTCTCTCACTCACATACCACAATGAAAAGAACATCTGTGTGTCTGTATATCAGTTTCTCCCTTACAAAAATCTGTGAGCTGAGCCTTTTCTAAGCCATTGTTTGTGTATGGGAAAAAGAAAAAGGGACGGTGTTCCTCCATTGGTGCATTTATGGGTCTGGAAAGAAAAAAATAAAAACTAGACACTAGGCTGATTTATGTTAAATATATTTATTATGTTTCTTCCAAGAGATGTATATGATCCATACAGAGTAAACAAAACCAAAGCTGGTCCAAATCCTTGGGTCCAATACTTGAAAAAAAGATGCCTTTTTCTGAACAACACAAAAGCTCTAGTGGCTTACATTTTGATACAACAAGCTGAAAAACAAAACCATTTCAGTAACCGATCCTGAAACATTTGTTCTGTGTGCACGCGCACACAATACTCTCAACAAGCATCAAAAGATGCACAACCCTCAATGTGCAACTCAGGGTATAATACGCTATTAAAACAAACAAATGTATTAGAGATACTGGCATTGAGTTGCAACAGTGCAGGCCCCAAAGAATCCAGCTTCCCCCCATTTTCAGGGGGAAAGAGTGCAGAGCTATTGATGTTCAGACATCTGGTAAACTTCTGGAGCCTATGTCTCTGCGTAATAAAGTGCATTTTGATACAGAAGTGGCATAAGGCACAAGATTAAAATAAATGTACATGACTAAGCAGTTTGGAGAATGAGCTGGAGGCAATAGGATTGTATCAAGGTAAAACCCACATATTCATTAATCCTAGAGATACAAAACAGCCAGTGAAACAAATGCCTCTGTCTCTTCAGACCTTCCTTCTTGAGTCTGTATTGGTCAGGTGTGCAAACTGCTAAGGCAAAGGCAGCTTGTGTGTCTTTCCACTGGGGTGCGTGGCGATACGTTTCAGAAGCTTCTGCATCCGATTGTGGGGAAGATGTGCAAGTTCTCCTTTGAACATTACAAGGAAGGCCACCCACTGATTGCACTCATGGCTGCACTTTTGGTTGGCTTCTTAACCAACACGTAAAGCAGCTCCGAGGTTGGAACTACATGTTATCTTGACATGTTATGAGTGCATGTGTGAGGTAGGGAATTTGCAGGGGAGAATCAATTATGGGGGGGAGGTTAACCCTTCCTCTACTAATTCCCTGCCTGAAACCTCTCCCACCAGGCTATTTTTAACCTGCACACCAGCCTGATTTCTGGTCTTAGAACTTATCTAGGTAGAAAAAGGGCAGAGAGAGAGAGAGAGAGAGAGAGAGAGAGAGAGAGAGAGAGAGAGAATTATCAGGGGAGGAATAGTTAAGTGTCTCATACTATCCAATTTTCCCCTCACATCCAATTCCCCATACTATCCAATTCTCCCCTCACATATTAGCATTTTGACTTTGGAAACCTGTGGTTTTCCTTGTAACATGTTGTTCCACCCTGAGCAATGCTATAAAGGAGTTAATATTAACTTGCTAGTCCAGATCTTTGAAAGTAAAAGAATGGAAGGAGCATCACCAGCAAGAGAACAAGACCACCTAATGTAAACATTGCAAAGTACAAACAATCGTCATCCTTGGTGTATGTGGTTACATAAGCTCTCTTCCAACCATATGCAGTAGCTGGATTATGAATCTAACATGACATTGCCTATGCCAGCAAGCAACAATACAGCTAAGTGTATTGATACAGCTAAGTGTATCATACAGACAGGAAGTAAAAGGCCACCAGAAAAAAAATTGTTTCAAATTTCTTTGCTCCAAATGTGGCTCAGCTCACCTAGCACAATCCAGTCATCTTGAAAATAAAATTCATCCTTCTCGCTCTGAAAATTGTGTAAGAATCTCTTTAATATAATGGCAGAAATGAATGCCCTTGTTGCATACATCTGTCCTGTGATGTAGAAGATAGGAACATGAACCCAATTCCACCTGCTTTTCTCCTTGGGCTGGCATTACATTGAGTGGATGAATGTGTATTGCTGCAATGTAAGGGGAGATCACAGAATGGAAGGTAGACAATCTGTTTAGTATAACAGTTGGGTGACTTGCATTACATTCCCACCCAGCCAACTCTTGAACTTGGAAGGGTGCAGGAACTTCATTCTCCTCCTACACCAAACCTCAGGGATACATTACTACAGTGCTAGCTATGTTTAAACTATGTTTAAGCAGTTTAAACTATGATGTTCATCTGCATGCCATTTTGTAACAGACAGCTACCTAAACTACCTGGAAAAAAAAAATGAAGGGCAAATCGGGACTACAGCCTATACCTCTTATAGTTCAATTTAATTACCACCACTGCATCCAGTTTATTTAGATCCAGCCTTAAAGCAAACTTACATGCCTGAATATTCTTATGCTATATATGCTTCGCTGAAAATACCAAAAGACTAGTTCTCTCCTTTAAGAATGCAGGACACACTCTAACAGCCCAATCCTATTGGGCTCATTAAGATAGTGGAACAGAGTTCCACTGTTTTAACAGGCCATGTGGCAGTGTGCACAGCATACCAATGCTCATTTTGGAGCCACCAACACAAATCACCGGTAATAGCCCACTGCCACAGTGACCAGATAAGCCAGTGGAAGGGGTTGGATCATGGGCAGGAAGGAATCATTAGACATTCTTGGAGAGGAACCATGGGGAAGGTAGCAATGGTGCATGCCGGATCTTATCCCCTCTTTCAAACTGCTCCTGCCCAGTTTCCTTCCTCAGACATCACCAAAACAGGTGATGTACGAACGAGGATACCTGTAGGCAGTCCCAGAGCTTATGCGGAGGTGAAAAATACTAACCTCCCATTCACCTTTGGGTCATCCCACCACAGGATGCAGCATGTGCCCTTTTTGACGCAGCAGCGTCAGCTATGGGGATAAAATTAGGGCTCAAACCAATGACTAGTTTCCAGGCAGGTTTTCTGAGCAGATTTTCTCATGCACAGTTTGGCCAATCTGTCAATTCAGCTGAATGGTCCAAATAAGCTCTTAGTTTGCTGAAAAAAGGTATATTGCTGTAATATTTCACCCGTGCTGAAAACTTCACCCTGAGACAATCTGCCAGAAAATAGCATCCAGTTTTAGAGCAGTAACTGAGATACTGCATTAAAAGAACTCTTCAAACATTAAAAATGTACTATATATTAGTATAAACAACCATTTTCTTCTCTATTACGCAATCATTCAAAATTAAAAGACCCCAAGTCCAGAAGGCAACTTCCTACAGTTTAAATGCAGCACTTGTGCATTAAAGGAGAAGTGCAAAAGTTGGTACTCAGAAAAGATAGGTACCTTGATTTGTGCCTCATTGCAGTATTGGTTGTACTTGCAGTTTGCATATGAATATATGTGGGGGGGGGAGAATATTGATGGGCATTGCATGCACACCTGCTCGTCCTCAAAAGCTGGATGTACCCCAGGACAACTATGAAGCCTGTGCACAGCCACCCATGTAGACAACTGTCTCTCAGACAGGTGCTCTGATACAACATTAAGAGCGACTGTAACATAAAACCTACAGCTCTGGCTTACCACGGACACTACAAAAGGGCAATGCTGGGAAAGCCTGGCCTGCAGCTCAGTCAACGCTATCAGAGAGAGAGAGTGTCTCTCTTTGGAGAATTAAACGGGGTGTCAGCATGTGACCAAGATGCCGCACCAAAGCAACCGGAACAGCATCAGTATCGAGAAGATGGAAAGAACAGAAAAAGTGTTGCAAATGGGGAAAGAACACTCTCTAAAATTTGAATGAACTCTGTTCAGTCAGAGGATCTCAGGGATATTTGGAAAATCAGGGATATTTGGAAAACTTCTCCCGGAGTCATCACCTGTTTCATGGGAGACACAACAGGTAACACTTAGTGCAACAGTGGCAGATAGAAAGGACAAATGACAATACCCTGCAGGCAGGCAGCTTCTGTTCGGGGCACATGAAGTAGTCATGTGCATCCAGGCTTTGGCAAAGAGACAGTTTCCACTATTCTGCACACCCCGTCCCCGTGTCTGTCCTCCCCCAACACGATGGCAAGGCTGGCAGAATTGTGGTTCAGCAATGGTCGCTGGAGACATCAGCGCTGGTCGCTCTTGCTGACATCTTCCTGCTTCTTAGCGTCCCTGGAGTCCTTCAAGGCATGCAGGAGACTGCAGAAGATCTCATACCAGAAGAAGGTGAAGCCTGTGGCTAATGCTGCCTTCATCAGACTTGGAGAGAGGCCCTTGAACAATCCTCTGGTTCCCTCAAGCCGTACTATCTGTCGTGCGCAGTCTGCCACACTATTGTACCTCTGCACCTGAGGAAGAGGACAGCGGCGTGAGCAATGGCACACTTTCGGCCTCTGCAGTTTTGTCTGCGAAGGGGAAACAGTATGTGAACCAGGCACAAGAAGCACGGACTGGGACTCTCAAACAGCCACCTTGAAGTGGCACTCTTGGGAAACGTGGTCAAAAATGCAACATCACACACAGCGTACATAAGGTAGCTTGTTGCAAGTAGCCTCTGAAGAAAGAATGGAGGGATAGCAGCCACACTATGTGGGAATCTTTCTCCTGCTTCATTTGGGCACAGATGGTGTGGATGGAGAGGAACACTGAGCTACAAGTGCCCCACACTTGCAAAGGGACTGAAGAAACTGCTAATCAGGGATAGATGTGGAGAGAGAGAAACTGATCTTTTTAAAGGAAAACATTCCCACGGAAGTGCCGCTGGCCAGGCATGTCTGTGGTCCATAGGCACAGAACCAACTTTCCGGTAAGATCTCAATTATTGGGCTGGGAAGGGGGAGGAATGGGGTGGGAGACTGTGGGAGGGGATGGATCTGGAATGCAATGGCACATGGATCTGGCAATGGCGTGCACTGGATCCTATCCCCTCTAACAACAGCCTCCCTGTCCCCTTTCCCTCCTTGGACTTGTGTCTAGGTCTTAGGAGACCCAGTGCAGAGAAGGAGGCTTATGGGATCTAAATCCCCTTTCCCCTCTGAAGCCTCCTGCTCTGCCCCCTCCCCAGATACAGCAAATGCCTTTTTGGTGTGGCTGCACCAGCAAAGGAGGGGGCATGATTGGGCTGTATATGAAAATTACATTTTACTTGCACGGTGGAGTAGATAATTTGGGATTTATATCAGCTATACAAAAAAGGAAGGCGGGGGGGGGGAGAAAGGCTCTCTGCAACCTGCACCATCACTCACCTGCCCAAACGCCGCTCGGGCTTGCTCAAAGCCAGCCACCTGCATTCGCTTCTTGAACAGGTCAAAAGGATAAGTGAGGGTTTTGCTAATGACGCCAGCGCAACTGCCACACACCAGGTTTTTAATATTCCCTGAAAAGCAAAGAAGTTGGGAAAGAACATGTCTTAGAACTACTGTATATACTTTATATGTATATACACACACTATACATATGTGATACCCTCTGATATAACGAGGGTAACTGGTGAGTAGAAAAGCTTTCACAAAACTTGGAAAGAAAACAGCAGAAGACTGGCTCTGTCATGAAGAGCAAAGAATTATGGATTTTCTTACTATTATTCAAGCCTTCAAATGAACTATTTTTAGTTGTTCACGAAGTACCTTTCCACGCAGTGGTTCACTATTCTAACTGCAGCAACCTTTTATGACAGCCTTTGTACTATGTCACGACAGAGTGTACTAGTTTGCGTTTTTGTTATAGCACAGAGTCCAGTTCCCCTATCACTTCTCTCCGCTCTGTGTGCTCAGAAACAAGGACTGACCTGTTTTCTTTCCTTCGCCGGGAATGATCCAGTCATATAGTCTCTTCAGCAAGCCATAGAAGGAAAACTGGAGGCCAGCGTAGGGGAAAATAGCAATGAGGGTAGGGCTGAGCCCCCTATAAAAGACCGGCAGCCCTTCACCTTTGTACATGCTGGCCACAGCGTGGCGGAGGTTCCTATAAATCTGAGACAAATCCAGGATGAGCATGCTTCCCAGCGTGGCCTATCAGACAAAGCTTGCATTGCACAGTACATTTCTAGCAATGCCCCAGGGCTAAGGAGCAGACCTAGCCGAGATAGCTACCTAATCCTTCTCAGTCCAGTCTTTCTCCTAAGCCCCCAAATCAGCATACCAAATCCATGCCAAAAATCACATCCAAATTCTGCAAAGGCATCTCTTTATCCAGGCAACGTGACCACATTTGTGGAAAAGCCAATTTGCATAACTGGATTTGAACATAACCTTTTTTCTTGAAACAGGCATGCTGGGCACAGAATCTGGATTTTTGTGTTTTGGGTGGCCAACCTCAAGGACAGCCTTCTAGCTTCCCTCACAGCCTTTTCTCAGCTGAGTCTGTGTTTTGGCACCATCTAATCTTCTCTACTCCTAGATGCACCTTTTCGCACTCTTGTGAATATTTAATACAGACTTTACTGAGGCTTTTTTACAGTGCAACGCCGTTTTGAAATACATTTTAACTGCAAAAAGTGAAAGCTGCTATTCTGGAGAGGACTGGAGGGACAGGTTCTGCTAGTTCAAAAGGTAACAAAGATACCTTTTGAAACTTTGAAATTAGGAATTTCTGGAAGAGGTGGCAGAATAAGGACAAATGTATATCCCTTCTTAGGATTCACTACTGTACCACTTCTCAGAGAGCATACAACTCCGAGAGCATACAGCCAGGTGCTGGTGGTGAGTTTGGAAAGGGGGGCGCAAAATATTTGCAGGTGCTGTTTTTGATATTTTGATATTGCAAAAATTGTGCCCACCCTTTGAACTGTGCCTGGAGCAGCTGCTCCTCAGGCTCCACCCACGATACATCACTGCCTCCCCTTATCCCACCTAGCTTCACTTTCACTGCCACCTCATTGCTACTGGCACAGGAAGGACCAGCATGTATTATACCATATATAGCATAATTTGGACGAAGCAACACTAACCTGAATTGAACTAGGTAAAAAGAGCCCAGCTGGATCAGGCCAAAGGCCCATCTAGTCCAGCTCCCTGTATCTCACAGTGGCCCACCAGATGCCTCAGTGAACGCACAGCACAAGATGCCTGCTGCATCCTTTTGCCACCCCGTTGCACCTGGCATTCAGAGGTAGCCTGCTTCTAAAATTAGGAGGTTGCACCACCCATCGTGTAGCCTACGACGGACTTCTCCTCCAGAAATCTGTCCAATCCCCTTTTAAAGTCACCCAGGCTGGATGCCATCACCACATCCTGTGGCAAGGAGTTCCACAGATTACACAGGTAATCTGAGACTGAAAAACCCTCTCACCCATTTCTTACCTTTGGCTCACCTTGGGCAGCCAAGCGGGTTCGGAGTGTGTCAAGGGGCTGAACTGTGATGGTGGCAGCACAAGCAGACAGACCCCCACTGACAAACTGCACGGAAAAGTCACGGGCATCATAGTGTGTGCCCTGATGCGCCAACTTTGTCAGAAACTCAAAGCTGAGAAACTTTCATAGGGGAAAACAAAAAGAACCCATCAGAAATGGACATAACTGTGCAACATCTGAGAAAACATAACTGCCACTCATAGCCTCTCCATCATGTGGAAAAAATGAAAGCTCTCACCTGAAATTCCCACCACACATAGAACTCTTTTAAAAGGCAAGCTTGAAACAAAGGGAGTGAAACAATCATGGGTGGGGATGGCGATGAATTAACTCAGGCGTCTCCAAACTCTGGCCTGGATTTGGGGTTCGCTGCTGCTCTCCACCAGGTGACCTGTGCTTACTGTTCCGCTGGGGAGCAAAGTTACGGCAGCAACGACAGTTTCCAAGTGTCGCCACAGCCAGCCGCTTCTGGGTTCTGCCGCCCCAGAAGGCTGAGCGCCTGCCATTCTGGGCAGGCAGGGCTGGCTGGAATGACACTTGGGGACTGTAGTGGTGGGTGTAACTTGGCTCCCCGGCAGAATGGTAAGCGCAGCTTGCGCCAGGGAGACTGTTGGCTGTGGCAGCGGTCTCCAGTTTGGAAACTGCCAAATCAACTGACCCTTAAGGTTTGCAAATGCTAGCGTGCTAAGTAATTTGCCAATGGCCAGAAAGCACATGGGCAGACCCAAGATGACAACCGAACTCTGCCTTTGCCCAGTGCAGCCCCTGGTCCAAAGAGCAAATAATACTGCATCAACATCAGAACTGCAAACCAACTCCCAAGGAAAATGAAAGCAGTGCTTTGTTGACAGCTATTAAAACAGGGTTGCCATGAAAGCAGAAGCATTCCAGGGTAAAGAGTCAACTCAAAATATTTCCAGGCTTACCTGGACACCCCCAAAAGTGACAGACAGGAACTGTGCGGGGATGTGGCCTTTCCAGAAAGCTTTCGGCCCTTCCTCCTGAAAAATCTTGCGAATGGCCTGCCAGAGACCATGATACTTGGCATGTGGGTTTTTGGGAGAAAGTTGCTCTATCTGAAGCTGAAACAGGACACGAGTTAGTTTTCAGTGTCAATATTTGCACCACAAATGGTTTTAGGACTTGTGCAAGACTAAAGATTTAAGGCTATGATATTTCTGACTCACAGAAAACTGCAACACTTACTTTTACTTCAGAGTAAGTCCCATTTATTTATTCCACTTCTATGCCACCCTTCCTCCCAAGAGCTCAGGGTGGTGTACATGTCTCCTCCCCAACTTCTGTCTTCGCAAAAACTCTGTGGGTGGGGCTGAGAGAGTGAGTAGCCCAAGGTCATCCAGGAATTTTCACTGCTGAGCACGTGGACCTTCCAAGTCTTAGTGACTTAGTCCAACTTCCCAACCTTAACACCAGTGGTTCCTAAACTTCTCAGAAGTTGAGAACCACTTAAGTCTTTGTGGGGGATTGCGAAACCAGAAGCGGCTTCCGATAGCTATTTTTAGTTATTCTGAGGCCTGGGGAGCCCTGCGGAGGTGTCTGCGGGGCTCCTCATATCCCTTCCCCCAGAGGCCTTGGGTAAGGCTAAAAAAAAACCCCTTCTATCCCTGGCAGCATCACAATCCTGGGGATTGCGTCTCTGCCGTCCCACCTTCCCCACCCCTTAAGGGGACAGGGAGAAGTGCTTCCCTAGATGGGGGATTGCAATTGCTCTATACCATTTGCCAGTAAATATGCATAGGACATGCTGTTCTATTATGCATGCGGCATTAGGCTAGGATCACAGTATGTAGAGCTAAATCCCTAGAAATAGCACAGAAAGAAACTGAGGGTTGGAGTGGACGAGAGAATACCAAAGGTTTGTGCTGGTCAGCAAAAGTCAGACATTTAGATTTTCAGCCTGCCTTCTCTAAAAGGCTGGGCAATCAAAGTAAAAAGAATAAACTTTTATTTAATAATTCAGTAAAAAGGTACTTCCATTGATGCCAATGGAAGCATCTTTCCCGGGACCAAAATAGTTTTGGGTGCACATTTTTTGTTAGGACTGCAGGGAGACAGGAGTTAAATATTACCTCCCTGCAAACTCAATCAGGCCCACCTATAATGACTATCAAAGTAAATCATAACAAAACAAAACATTTAATGTCAAGCTGCTTTTCAGAACATGTCCACAGCATTATAGGAGATATTACTGTACTCGTGTAATGCTATGGGTATGTTTCTGGAAACTAGAGTCCTGTGTCAAACAGCACTATAGGAGTTAATGATAACACTGTTCTAATGCAGATTTGTTCTGCACTCATTAGTGTGGTGTTCTTCAACCTTGGGGATGGGACCCCAAAGGGGTTGCAAAGCCTCCATTATGGGGTCATGGCAACTTATAGGAATGAAAAAGGTTGAAGACCACTGAACTAAAGCACCAAGGGGAGGCATCTGGTGGGCCCTTTCAGGTATCAGGAGACGGTGTCCCAGTCCTGCTCAGGTTCTTAGCAATTGTGCTAAAATTGGTTTCACCAGTGCCAGGCTTCATGTTAACTTTTTCTGCTTTCTCAAATAAGAATATTTGGTGTATATATACAGTGAATATTTGAATATATACAGTGAACAGTACTGGGGGGGGAATTATAGGGTAAGGAGTGGGTGGTGACGGGGTCAGGGGTGGGACGATAGGATCTCAATGGGGATAGATCGATTGTGGGGCCCCAGGGCGCAATCCTAAACTGAGTTAGGCCAGCATAAGCTAAGCCAGCAAAGTTTGGCCAGCACAAGGAACACCGTAATGTATGTTTGGACCACTCACGGAGTCAGAGAGGCCAGCACACAGATGTGAGCCATCCTCCCTGAGTAGTCCAAAAACACTTTATGGTGGCCCTTGTGCTGGCCAAACTTTGCTGGCTTAGTTTATGCTGGCCTAACTCCAGTTTAGGATTGAGCTCCCAGTCTCATACTGTATGCACGCATGCATGTATGTATGTATGGGGGTTGTAGCACCAAAAAGCACCACTGCACTAATGCATTGGGTCAGAGCCTGCTATGTAACCGACCACTGCTGGTGGCACTCCTCCTAAACGGCAGTGGTGGAAGATAATGGGAAGGGATACTTCCAAAAGGATGAGCCAGGTTTTTGTAACTCATCTGTGGGAACTTCTGGCTGCTGGTTGAAGAAGGCATCTGGGGGGAAAATGGCCTTCCCTTCCCCAATGTTTCTTCTCCCAAAGCATTTCCTGTTAGCAAGCGATTGATCCTGTGCTAGCCAAAACACACTGCTCTCACAGGTGCAATGCTAGCCAGAACACGCAGCTTCTATTGGCTGAAAGCACAGTGCAGAGAGCTGGACTTCTCACTTCTCCACACCAAACTTTTGAACGGTTTTGTGAATTTTAACCTTTTAATCCATGGATAATTAAATCCGTGGGCGGGGGGGTGGGGCGCAAATGCAGTGCCACAATAACTTTCCTGGGGGCTGAATGTGTCCTCCCTATGCCTCAGAACACCTCTGGAACAACCAGAAGCCACCTGCGCAAGCCGGAAGTCACTCCCAGTCGCGTCCAGGAGGTCCTCCGAGGCCCTGCAGCCACAGGCACGGCATCCGCAGATGCTCAAATATGCTGACGCCAAGCCCGCAGATACGGAGGGTCCACAGTAGTATAAAAGTTACATAAAGAATGCTGCAACAAAACCATGTTATGTGAAGCAGTGCATTCCTGTAAGTAAGTGGCAATACTGTACCTGAAAACGAATCTTTAAGATATCAAAGGGGCTGATTATTGCCCGAGTGACCAACCCGGCTGCGGATCCTGCCGCTGCTATTTCCACTCCTGAAAGGGAGCCGCACTTGGACTCTGGGTCATAGCCAACCATTCTTCCGGGGCCTGCAGACAACTTTGATAGCCATCCACTCCTGTAAAAACACTGATGTTGAAGCCAAGAGGAGTTCAGCGGAGAAGGCTTCTTTAGACCAGAGACAACAATGAGAGATGGAATACCTTTCCTTTCTAAATGGATACAATGCTAGTCACAGCGTGCAGTTTCAAACCTATAATTAACTTTCTTCAGGTGATTGTCCTCAGGGATGAGGGCTACTGAGTTTTTATTTAAAAAAAAAATTTTTTTTATGTATTTCCTCCCTTCAATAATTTCCAAGCAAAGTTTTGAATCGTTTGAACAGAACACTTGAACCAAATTGTATGATTTGTTATGAGAGGCATATGTGTTTCTAATAAAATATTTCATTACAACTATATTTGGCTACTGGAGATATTTATATAGTACTGAATGTACAATTAATAAGCTATGCTTTTAAAGTTTTGTTTACTAAAGATTTCTAAATGGTGCTTGGATTCAAGTTTTTCCTTATTTATTGCTCAAGCAGCACAGGGTCTTCAAACGGTGGCATAGCAATCACCCTCAGCCATAGTTCATGTGCGTAGACTCGAACTCATAAGAGGCCTAATCCACATGATATTTATACAGATACATTCTGAGGGGTAAGGTCTATGCTTAGAAGCCATTTAAATGCATGGAAACTAGAAGAGACCACCTGTCAAACTGGCATAGTCCTCCCCATCACGCCCAGACATAACGTGTGAATGGGCTAAGATAGTGGATCTCAAGCATGGTTTGCACAGGGACCCACTTTATAGAATGACAATCTGTCCAGGACCCACCCAAAGTGATGTCATGGCCAGAAGTGCTGTCATTGTGATGCCAGAGCCTGCTGCTTTCCTGAGACTGCAGCAATAAGTGGGATTATTTATTTCTCAGCCATTTTCCAAAGCAAAGTGAGCCAGAAAACGCCTGTTTACAAGCTTGACAGAAGCAAAATAACTACACAGCCTTCCCCCTTTCCACCATCCCACCTTCCCATATTTTCAATTATGGCTGCCCTAGGTTTAAGGAACTAAAGTTTGAGGAAAAACTAGGTTTTGGGCTAAGAGAAGCAAGCTGATATTCAGCCACTATCTAAATTATTTTAGTCATTCTGTAGTGCAAGGCATTGTCTCAACAAGAAATTGATTTCTACAACAAATATCCAATTGACAGATTTGGGCTGTGTGGCTGTTTTGCTTGAGTCAAGGTTGTAAACAGGCTTTTTTCTTTCTGATTCATTCAGCTGTTGGGAAATGGTTGAGAAATAACCCAATTTATTGGTGAATATTGGCAGAAGATTTAGTCGAAGGTCGCCAGTTCGGGACTACTGGAAGTCTCTGTGAGCGGCAGACCTTGTAAATTGCGACTGATTAACAGCTGAGCTGTCTTCGGCTGCCTTATGTGAGGGGGAGTTGTGCCGAAGTCAGCCGCTTCTCTGGTGGGAGCAGGGAAGCCGCTTATCAGCCAGCAGAAGACAAACAGCTGGCCAGAAAGAAGGACTAAATCCAGAAAGATCCATCTGTATGTGTGTAGTTCCTGAAAGATAGAACATTTTTGTAAAAATTGTAAAAACCTTCAGGTTTACGAATAAAGTCTGCCTATGTAAACCGCCTTGAGTTATAGTCATTAGAGAAATCTGGTGACCTAAGAAAGGCGGTATATAAATACAAGTATTATTATTATTATTATTATTCTCAGAAATGCAGCAGGCTCTGGCATCACAATTATGGCACTTCCGACCATGACATCACTTCCAGTTAGACTTGCCAGGTTTTCAAAATGACAATAAGGGACACACAGGTATTGGGATACTGCTTTCTATCAAACCACTCCATGGTTACCAGAAATAATACAAAAATGATGCAGTTAGCCGTGGCGAGGCAGCAGTAAGCAGCAACAGCAGCAGAATTTTAGAATGGGATTTTTAAAGTCCCGTTCAACACTGATACGGGAGATGATTTTTAAATCTTAAATACAGAAGTCCCTTATAATAAGGGACACCTGGCAAGTCTACTTCCGGTGGGCCCCAGACAGATTACCATTCTAAAAAGTGGGTCCCAGTGCTAAAAAGTTTGAGAACCGCTGCTGTACAGGATTTTCAACCACATTTAAGAACACTGTACAAACCAAACACAAGGCTTGTTCTTGCTACATTACAGTTGGGGGGGGGGATTTCCAAGAAAATCTTGTGGTTTCTCCACTTGCGAAAACAGAGGGGTCCCAAGAGAGCTAAGGGATCGTGTAAGTGAGTGAGTGAAAGGAACAAGTAACCAATACAAACTGCAGCTGTTGGTCCGCTGGGGAACAACCCTGACCACCAGTATCAGCACCCGCCCAATGCCGCCTTGCGTCGCGACCCCAGAGCCCGACCCAGCCGGCATCTGCTCACCGCGCTGCTACAACAGGCTGTTCCTCCCGGGGGGTGACGGAAGGAAGGACAATCGCCAATAGCCGGCCAGAAAACGACCCAAGCTCGCTCCACCATAGAGCCGGCGGGTTTGAAAGATGGGTCTCACGGTGCTCGCGCACGGAACGACTTCCGCTTTGCCTTCTGGGAAATGTAGTCCGCAACGAACCACACAGCCTAAGCGTTCTTTTCGCAGAATGTTGAGGCTGCAACCGATACAAGGGGAAAAACTAAGCCGCAGGGTGAGAAGAAGGGAACGCTCACACAGCAGTTTAGACACAGTACTGGATATACTACTCTTATATTTAGGAATGTCCACATCTGGAATGGTTTAGTTTGCGATTCTGAGCAAATTGAAACAGAAGTCCTATATCTCGGAAAGCGTCCTTACTTCCCTTCATTACGGAGTTCTTCAGAAAAACAACAGAAAAAAAAATCCAAATTTCTGGTCCAAATGTATTGCACACACTCTGGAATGCTGGTTTCAATTTTCCTTGGGGGGGGATGCTTTGGGACGTATTGTTTGGGGGCCTAGAGTCTTGCAGATGCATGACTGGGTGTTTATTATCCATTTTAAATCTATGTGGATAGACTTGCCTAAAATCTCATCTGTCTCCAACTGACCTCTTTGCTTGTGAAGGCATAACCAAAAAAGAGCTCTGCTGGATTGGGGCAAAATCCAACTTCTTGCTTTTCCACAACAGTCAACCAGGTGCTGCAGAAAGCTCTTAATAAAACTTAGGAAGCTGGTAAAGTAAGGGATGAGGAGAGCAGTCACTGATTGTGTGGTTCCTGTCAATTTTCACAGCAAAAGAATAAAAATTGCCATGGCCATCATCACCATTACACAAAAGTGACTTTCCCACAGTTGGTCATCTTCCACTCTACCTGCTCTATGCGACCCCAGAGGACAGCCACATTAGCTAGCAGTGGCTTGGCTGGCTTAAGAGCCATGGGCATATGGCAGCTGTGGTTAGGTCCAAGCAGAGCTCCTCTCTGGGCACACACCCAGAGATCCACCACACACCTGGCAGTGTATCCAGACATTGCCTCTGTATTAGGTGCTGGCAGAGAAGAGCCTGGAGAGTTAAGGCAACTCTTTGGCTGGGCTCAAACCTGTGTCTATGTGCAATGGGCTACCATCATCCTACCAGGTTGCCTCCTGATTATGTCTGAACATCTCCCTACTTTAACTCCATCTCTACAGCTCAGTATGCTTAAGTAATGACATCTTCACCAGCATATCCCCCCCACGTTAGATTCTCTTTTGCCAAGTAAGCAATGAATGTTCAGGCACCTGCTACTCATCTTGACCAATTGCCATCCTTCTTTGAATTATCACAGAGAGCATGTACAAGAGTGAGCTGTGTATTTTTGAACAGAGAGGCGGCTAGTGAGGAAGTCAACCTAGAATGCAGAATAAGCATTTCTGAACTGCAAAATGTGGAAAGTCTCACCCAAGTAGGTATTTTTTTCCCCAATGAATACAAAAATGAATACAAAAAAATCTATACAAAAATGTAGGTTCCAACATAAGCCTCAAACAACATTTTTAATATACAGTTACAGGATAAAGGACCATTTTGAGCCTGACAAAGTACTCACATATTGCTTTAATACTAGATAAAGGAGATGCAACAAGTTTCTTGCTGCTGTGGTTACGCACTGGCTAAATTTAGAGTTTTTGAAGCACAGACTTATGGACAGTCAAATTTCTAAATCTGAGCTATATGCCTTTTGTTGGCTGATGGTTCATCAACAATAAGCAAAGCAGGCAGGTATGCAAATTGCTTCCTTAAACAGAAGTTTAGATGGAATGGGCCATCTAAAGAACTATATTTGTCTCAGAAGGATTTTGTATTCTGTGCAGAACATCATTCTTAAACAGAGGCAGTAAGGCTATGGGCAAACAGAAAAAACATGCTTCCAAGTAATTTGTGTTCCTCCACCTAGGCTATTCTTCCATGGTGAACTCAGGAAGCCATTAGTGCCACAGACCTTTGACCAAACTCTTTGTATATTTTCTGCAGGTTACTTTGTCATCTGAATGCTTCTAAAGGTATGCATTCCAAACCCAGTTTTCCCACAGTCAGTGTAAGAATTTGGTGCTATGACTTTCACATCTTTTGTCCAATTTAGTACCAGGCAGCTTCAATATAAGCGGATAAGCTCTTCAATGCAAAATGAAACTAATGGGTGTCTCATGCAAAGGAGTACAAACACAGTACAAAATATGTTAAAGGGAAGATTTGTACTTGCCATGAATTCTCCTTCTCAATGATTCCATAGCAGGGTCAGTGCATAGTGTTGGCATTTTGGTTCTCTCTACTTCCCAAAAATAATTCAAGACAAAGTGATAATCTTCACTTCACAAAGTGATGTGAGCCTTTCCAGATGGGGAGGCACATGTAGGGAACCAGGTGGCTCAGGGTCGATGGTTCCAGCAGAAGCTGCCAGAAGTATAAACTGGCTGGAACTAAGAACCATCTTTCTGGCACTTCTGCGCTTCATCCAGCAGCTAAGGGGACGAAATGTGCTGTTGTACACATACAATATATCAACCTGAGCTTATGTAAACAAGGCAATGAGGAACAAGGTCAGCTGCGCTGCAGAAGGTGGCACGCACTATGTTTCTATGGGCAGAAAGAAACCTGGCTTCCACAAGACTGGAGCATGTTCCTGGGCTCAGCAATGTGACAGCCGACTGACTGAGCTGCCAGGAGATCAGTGAAGCTTTGTGGAAGCTTCATTCATGGGTCTTTGCCCTGTTGACTCCTCAGTTTGGGTCGATAGCACTAGACCTGTTCGCCAATAGAGAACCACCAGATAGTTTCTCCTCTGGGGCCGAGTGCCTAACTGTCAAGGACCCTTCATCAAGAGTGACCCCGGGGGGGCGGGAGGTTGTATGCATTCCCTCCCCTTCACCTGTTACCAAGGATCATCCACTAGATTGAGCAGAGGTCTTACCGATAACCCACCACTGACCATGAAAACCATGGTTCTCAGACCTTTTAAAGCTGCCTATTTCACCTGCTGGTCAGACAGGATGTCCTCAGCCAAAGACCAATGCTCCTTCCTCAGCTGGAACTGCTCTACCTGACTGCCTGGAGGTTGAGCAACAATGTCTGTGTGGCCTAGGTTACTCAGAGGCGGTAATGAGAGCCCTCTTTTCTGATAGGAGAGCCTCCATTAATTGAGTGTACAACACAACATGGAAGGTGTTAGTGGTCTGGTGCTCTGAACACCACGTTTGATCCATTAAACATAATCTGCAGTTCCTATGTTGGCCTAGACAAGGGTCTTAGCACAGCCACCCTCAAAATATAGGCGTTGGCCATAGATTTGAACTTAGGATTTCCAAGGGAGAGGCCTCTATCATCAACACAAATATACTGTATACTCACTCTCAAAAGGTAGCCTCTGATTAGTACCCTCTACTCATCCAGTATAAACCTTGAAATGAGGCATTCTGTATTGTGGTTTCTTAGCTCTGGAATTCATACTTTTGAGAAGTTCACCACAGTCTAAAGTATGAGCATGTTCTAAAAAGTGATGCAGTATTTCAGATCAGCACATATTGGAGAGAAATACGTTTTTATACATTTGCCATTTGTGTTTGGCTTTGTGCTCTTAGTTTTTACTTACCTTTATCCTTCTGGGTAACATAAATCCAAACTAAAGTAGCTGAAAACATATCTAAACCTATAGAACCTCCACTGATACATTAGACTTGGTTATGGCTCATTAAAATAGAAAAAGACACCAATATTCAAGTGAAGAATTCACTGTATATTTATTATTCACAGTTAATTACTATCTACCAAATGCTGCTGCAGAATTAAAGGATTACGTACATAGGCCTTTTTTTATTTAAACACTGATTTTTTTTAATATATATATATACACACACAAGACATTATGTCTGCAAGGCTGCATGATATACACCAATTTCAAAATAAGAAAACAATCAAATGGTCCAAGTGTAGAATGCCATAGATTCCTTTTCCAAACATTTTAAAAATAAGGAAAGGCTGGGGAGAGAGCTAGCAAGGAAAGGAGAAATTAACACTCTACAGGGTAGCATTTGCTTCCATTTGCTGGAGAAACTGAAGTGTAAGGCAGAGTCCATCTCAGGAATAACACACTTGTAACACTTAGTATAAAAAAGGCACCCGCCAACACAGGAATGTCTCCATTTGGGCGGAACAGGAGATCCCTGTGGTGGCTTTGGGATTTGTTAGGATAAAAGTTTTAGCCATATGGCTCAGCAAAAGGAAATAAGGTGAGTATTGGCACAAAGAGCTCTGCAGTTTTTTTTCCTCTTCCATCTTAGTCCAAATCCATTCATAAAACCATGAATGGTTTTAGTGAATACTATTATTGGGAAGCATTGGGCTGAAATACAGTCCCCCACACAGCCTGCTGTGAACTGGGAATAAGCAACGTGACTCTCCAACTATAACACTGGCATGAGAAGGTAAGGAACTGCTGGAGAACAAAGATACCAATTCCTTTGTTTCAAGAACTGGTCAATGATTGCTATTATGCCCCAAGCAGTTGCGAAGGGAAACTGAACTCGTCAAATATCATATTTAAACATTCCAAGATATTGTATAATTAAACACAATTTGAGGATACCCTGGAATCACTGGAAAAACCTCAAAACACAATGTACATTTCACAGAACATTCCAGAATATTCGGTCTCCATCATATAGGCGTTTCCCCATTTATTAACAAAGAGATCTTCCTTTTCTTTCAAGGGCCCTTATTTGCAGGTCCTAACCCTGTCTCTCACAGAACATATTAATGCCTTTCCCCACCTGATAATGAAGAGTATCAGGTGCTTGTATACATTTTAAAGCTCCAATCGGTTTATGAAGGTCTTTGTATTAATAGAACTACCATTCAACTCCTGAAATATTGACACACAAAAATAGGAAAAGTCCAAAAAGCTCTGGACTGTCCTTCTGACGTAAAAAATGAGGGAAAGGCACTAATGGAAAAAAGCAATACAAGAATGTGCTCAACCAAACACTTTAGAAAAAATAAAAAGCTGTATTCGTGGTTAATATGAACATGATTTGGCTGTAGTTTAGAATTTCTCAAGTCAGCCCTGCAACGTGTATGTGTGGGGTGGGTGGGTGGGTGGGTGGGTGTAGAACCCCTCACCATATTCCCTGTCCTTTGGAGCTGCTGGGATTTCAGATGGAAGGAAATCTAGGAAAAAAATTAAGACCCAATATTTCCCAGGCAAAACACTGAAGGCAAAAGCAGAATTGGGATGTGTGCATGCATGCATGTGTGTTTTATTTTTTTAAAGGCTGGGTAGTGGATTTGGTTCTTCTCTCCTTCGTGAAGACTGTTTGTGTAAACAGCGAACACCAGCGTTGTCTCCCCCTCTTCCTGTAAGTGACATAGCAGGGACTTCATATAGCATTAAAACTTCATGCACCGATGAACTGGTGTGTCATTGCTGGGGGAGAAAGGACGAGTGAACAAAAGACGCCACCCAGGCGCAACTGAAGAAATCTGTTAATAGCTACTTAATTTAAAAGATAAGTTTTGGCGCATAAGTTGGACCCTTCTCCTGCCCTTCCCCACAAAGTTCCATACTGAGTGAAAAAATGTTTCCCCTTGTGCAGAGAGGTGACTCAGATTTTATGGCCTGATGACTGGAGATCACTGGCTGCAGTTAGACTCTGAATGTGTACTTTACTGTTTCTCTGGTTTCCTTAAATAATCTTTAATAATTTGTTTTAGATGTTCCGGTTCACTGGGGTCACATAGTTGCGTGGAAACATGCCTGTTTGTCCATGGCAGCCTCCCTTCCACCAGTTGGGGTCAGAATTGTCAAGGACCTGGATAAAGTCTCCACGACGGAAACCCAGCTCTCCTTCTTCCTGAGGGTCAAAATCAAAAAGAGCCTGAACGTACAAGGGTTGCTGCAAAGGAAAAACAAAAAAACCAAAGTGAGCTACTGATGCACTAAATATCTCAGATTCTCTCATTTTGGGGAGGACAAACTCTTCCACGCCGATACAGATACTGCAGTCAGTTTAGACTGACAGAGGACTGGCCTCCCTTAATAACATACAGTTGTCCTAGATAACCCTGGTGCACAAAGATCAACTGCTGCTTTGAGAAACAAACTGCAGTTGATTTGCTAATTTCATAATGAACAGTATGCCAAAATATGATCTTATAGCTAAAAAAAGGTATGGACTTAAAAAAAGATGCCTTACATTAGAAAATTGCTGACATTTCTCAACTCTTAAAAGATGATGCATCCATGCTATCTAGGCTCGGAGTTTGGTGAGATAAATACGTATTTAAGATGCATGTCAGAAATGCGTAACTTTACCACAGGATTTACTCAAGGCAGCAGATTTTATCAATATAGTCAGGTAACTTCATACATGCCTTTAACTTGAACAAATTCAAGTATTCATGCTTGGCAAAGAAAGACAGAAAAACGTCTTTAAATAGTGCACGCTATTCCACTGCCACTCCACTCCCTGCATATATGCCCCTGGGTAACCGTGTTATCTGCTGTTCCTTCAGTTATCTCAGTTCCCCGTCTCTCCTGTGGTGAGATTCTAGCTTTTAAAGAGACAGTACATTTTTGTACTTTTTTATTTAAGATAGTTTGAACTGGAGATTATTTTCCCCTTATATGCTGACTTTAGAACCTAACCCTTGCATAAAATGCAACCTGAACTATATCTTCACAAGAAGCTATCATGGCAATGAATGAATAAATGTAAACTCAGAATTTATGACTAATGTAAGGTCAGTCTTATTAAGGAGTCTTCGCATGGTTTCATATATACACTTCACTTTCTCTTCTCTTCCATTGTCTTGTATTTCAATCCAAAACACCCTTACTGGAAACAAGCCTCATTAATCACAGTGGGAGTCACCTTCTAAGTAAACCTGCATAGGATTGCACTGAAAGAAGAGGAGCTTAGCACTATTTGCATACAGTATATAAAGATTACTTTCCAGTAATGTTCCTCATACATTTATTCAATAACTATGGTCTCGCTAAGATCCTTGGATCACATAATTGATAACAGTTCAACATAGGATAAAGCTAGTTCAGAGGTTCTCAAACTGGGGCATCGGGAAGCCCTAGGCTGTGAAGTCTGCCCCCTTAAGGGGTGAAGGAAGGACGAAAGGCAGCAATATGATCAGGAGGTGCCTGCTGCTGGTGGAGGTGAAGGGTTTTTTTGGGACTTACTTCATGTAGTGCTGGCCTCCTGGGGCAGGGATGGGGGTTGTGTGACTAGGAGCCTGCAGACCCCTCTGCAGGGCTCCCTGCAATTCCAAACAACTTTTTTTTAAAAAAAGTTAAAAACTGGCACTTCCTATTTTTGTGGCAAAACTGGAAGTGACTGATTACTTTTTTTAAAGCTGTGAGCCTTGCAGAAGGGTCTGCAGACCCCTCAGGAGGCTGGCGCTACGTGAGGTAAGTGAAAAAACCTCCGACAGCAGCACAGTCCTCCCAACCGCATTGCCACTTTCCCCCTGCCCCCCACAAGCACTTACCTGAGTTCTCAAACTCCCAAGGAGTCTGAGAACCTATGGCTTAGTTAGCAGCAACTGTGTGTACGACAAACCAAATGTAAATATTGTTTTTGGTTCATGCAAGGTATGCACACTTACTTCATAAGAGATCACTAACAGTAAAGGTTGGATTAAAACTAGTGAAGGATTTCCACAGACCCTTATTTTCATCTATCTGGAATCACAGCTTTTGTTTGTGTGAACCGATTTGTCGGAAAATAGTGTGATAGACTAGAAATGTAGATGCGTGAACAAGCTTCCTTCAGAAGAAAATCAACAAATATACTTTGACAGGATGGAAAGGCACAGTACAAATGTTCCATTTGTCTGTCTGGACAAGTCACAAGTGTTGTATTTATCATTAATTAAAAAGCCCAAGAACTTGATTTTATCATCACTGAGAACATCTACAATATCTAAGGTTAGCTTAGAAAAATTGAGATGGTAGAACCCATTCTCACTTACCTGAGGCACCTGCTCAATGTCCCGGAGAAATATCTGCTGATTCCTGGAGACAGAAGTTGATCTGTGATAGTCTACTAACTCATTCAGAGAATTGAACTTTACCACCCAGAGAAAGTACTTGCCAGCCCCATCTCGAAGCACCTTGAAGTGCTGCACATCATTTCCAAACCTAAGAAAAGGAAGGGCATGTTATTCAACTCCTTTAATTCTGAAAACCATGTTCATGAATAGTCCTCTGGTGCTACAAGAAAGTATATGTCTATATGTTTGTAGATATGCATGGCTAAGAGAATACAAGTCAGTGGTTTGCAAATTTCTGAACAATTTCTGATTTCTGAACAAGAGATGGCAGAACTGTACTGAGAAATCAGTTTCAGTCAATGATGATTAATGCTTATAAATACATGTATTGCAATAAATATACAAGATAGTTCAAAATGAAGATTCTGTTCCTTGTTTTTTCTGGTTGTCTCTAATTTCTGGTATTCTAGTTTATACAAAAGGCTTAGCTATTACTGCATATGAGATGAATTTTCTAGGAAGCTTAAACACAAATCTTGAGTGCTAACGAGGACCAATTCTGAAGTCCTGAACAAAAGCACCACATAATTTTTGATACTTGGGTGGCTAGGAAATGATCCTACACTACACTACCATATTTGGGGGAACATAAAATATAATTGAACTATGCAATATAAAAACATGTAGAGGAAATCAGCAGAGTATGAATTTTCTTGCTTGTCTACTCAGATTTGTAGCTAACTGCATCTTACTGTAGCTAGTGCATCTTACCTGGAAAAATGTTAATTGCTGCAGGCTACTTTGTGAGATAAGACTCCCCAAGATTAAACCAACAGAAGTAACATAATGACACCAGAAGAGCATTCCAAAAAAAAAAACACCCCAAAATGGATTACTCAAAACCCTTGAGTCAACCTTTTGCCCACATAATGAGTGGTTGGGGTCAAGAAACCAGATTTCCCAAGGGACTCTCTGCGTTTGCATTTTTGAAAGGTATTTTCCACCAACCTCATGATTCCCAGTGGCAGAAAGTTGAAAAGCTAGATTTTCCAGAAGGAAAGTATTCAGTGGCAGAAGCAAGCTAAATTAACCAGTAAGTATCCCACATTACGATAGTCTAACCACTGCTAACTGTGTGTACACACACACCTATTTTGCAGCTAGGAAAAACGCACCATATTCTGTGACAGAAATTAATCATACAAACAGGGAAGTAAATTAGGGAATTGGAGTTCTAGCAAAACAGAAAGCAGTTATTAGCCAGTTATACTGTGGTCCTCACTTGACAGAGAGAGAGAAGTCCCCGGGAGCACTCTCGCTCTCCCGGATGAGGAAGGCACCATCGTGTCTCTGTTTGCCCAACATCTCCTCAGCCTTTGCTCGAGGAATCTTGCCAAAAAACCACCTGTAAAAAATGTTGAAAATTAACCTTGAATCAAACTTCAAGACAAGGCAAGCTTGGCTGTACACATAGCTGAAAAGCATTTATGTCAGTTAAAACCAACTGACAGCGCAATCCAAGTGCACCCATTGCATCGACACTACATGATAGAGTCAACATGATAGAGACACAACATGATAGAGTCGGTAGCGCTGATGCAGGGGCACCAAGCGGCACCCTGTGTCGGTGCTATGGCAACAGGACCGGCGCTACAGGCAGCGCCAGTCCTGCTGCACCCGTGCCGAGCCTCCCTCACGTCAGCCAAAGCCAAAGATGAACTCCCAAAGGCTGCTATTTATCAAAAAAGGAAGTCTTTCATACACTTCTGGTGCTAATCCTCTATAATGTGTTTTTTGGGTGACAGAATCTCTCCTAGAATCCACAAGGCATCAGCTGCCGATTCCCGACAAGCAAGCATCCTGTAAAAAAATTTCGATTTGCAACCAAACCTGAAGAACAGTGATTCAAGGGACATATGGTATGCATGGATTTTCTATGGGGCCTCATGGATGCAAACACTAGTTCAATATCTGGGAAGGTTTCATTCTGAATAAACTGCTATTAATTTGATGAACTGGAGGGTGTGTGTGAAACGACACTGGCTAGGATCCCTGAATTGGAATATACCTTCACTCAGATCCACTGAGCCACTAAACTGCAGGTTGTTTCAAATTAGATAACCAGTAATCTATTTTATGAAGAGATCACAATAACTCATCTTGAAATACCTTTCATTGGAAGAATTTACCGGAAGTTGACAAAAATGTCAGGACACAAATTACTGGACACACAGTTGGTGGACTGATTCCCAGTATTATCATTAAAAAAAAGAAAGCAGTATCTGCTCATTCTTCAGTGACATTTTCATGTACCAGTTAGTACAGGAATTGTCACAAACCAGACTTCATCTTTATATTTGCTGCATAATATGGTTGGTTCTTTCTAAAAGTAGTTATAGTTTTCCTTCAAGTACATTAGCAATTCAAATGGAACAGCTGTGTGTTCCACATATCTCAAATCTGCAATATGTACAGATCTTTGCGCATGTATCCCAGGCTGCCCCCTTAATTTTTCTTGGAAATAGCTGCCAGCACATTCAATTTAGACAAGTCACAAAACTACTTTTTGTATTGAGACATTCTGTTCCCCCTTCCCATAAATAAAATTAGTGGCTCTGTCAAGGAGTGGCTCTAGGGACCGTTTCTGAAAAACTGGGAAGATTAGGTATTTATGGGCTTCACAGCAAATACCTGAAGATTCCATGGCTCCCTTCACCATGCATATCTTGACCCAAGTCTCTGGCACAGCAATTTAGCAGCCACAGTTTCAGCCAATCACCACCAAGGAACCTCTGAATGTATTTGTGGCCAGTCTCTATGGAGCCATATTGTGCAGAGCTCAGAATCAGCATGGTGAAGCATGTTGCTGTATGCAACGTTTGCATAATTCCATAATACTGGAGTCAGTCAATTTTGAAACCACACCAATGGGAAAAGGAAACTATTTGAAAGGCAAACGATTACACACTATGATAAAGGACAGAGATCCTTCAAAATGGTAGCAATCTAGCCCACTGTACGAAGCCTAAAACTACATTTCTTCCAAGGTGGGAGATTGCCCAGGGAAAAAAGAAATTTTTTTTTAAACATATAAGCTAGAATGGGCAAAGACGAGACTGTAAATAGCAGGTTTTCGCTGTACTTGCGTCCCAACCTCACAAAAAAGATATGCATCTAAATCCAGACCTATGGTCTTCCAGAGTTTGGCATGCAGGAAAAGTCAAAACATCATCCCTTCGAATTTCATTCTACAGTAATTAACTAGCTGGTATCTTAGTCACCCATAATATGGTCACAGTATGTTTGAATGGGCAGAAGATTTAGTTGAGAGGGTTAATGCCTCCGTTTGCCTGAAGATAAGAGCTGAAGATCTGAAGGTCGCCAGTTTGGGACTACTGGAAGTCTCTGTGAGCGGCAGACCTCGTTAATTGCGACTGATTAACAGCTGAGCTTCGGCTGCCTTGTGTGCGGGGGAGTTGTGCCGAAGTTCAGCCGCTTCTCTGGTGGGAGCAGGGAAGCCGCTTATCAGCCAGCAAGAAGACAAACGGGTGGCCAGAAAGAAGGACTACCTTCTGTCCCTCTTCACCCCTGCGCAGTCTTTCTAGTGGCTGTTGCTGGCGGTCTGCCTTTTTTTAGATTGTGAGCCCTTTTGGGACAGGGAGCCATTTAACTTTATTATTACTATTTGCCTGTAAACCGCTTTGTGAACTTCGTGTTGAAAAGCGGTATATAAGTACCGATTGATTGATTGATTGATTGATTGAAATGCAGAAAGATCCATCTGTATGTGTGTAATTCTTGAAAGATAGAGCGTTTCTGTAAAAATTGTAAAAACCTTTGGGTTTCTGAATAAAGTCTGCCTATGTAAACCGCCTTGGCTGTTTACTTGGCTGTTTACTAATTTCTCATTAGAGAAATCTGGTGACCTAAGAAAGGCGGTATATAAATCCAAGTATTATTACTGACACAAGATTGCAGATACCTTTCAGGAGCATAAGGATGTGTTCTTGGTATACATGCTTACTATCTTGTGTAAACATCTACAGGGCTTGCAAGTGCTTTGTTTTGGTTGCAGTATGCATCGATTTCCTACACCAGGGTATTAAGTCTACTAAGAACCTGAATAGCTTCCTTTTTTAAAAAGCAGAAATTACAGCACCTTAATTTGATCAGCTTTGTTTTATGATGATGGCTGTCAAATAGTCCTCCCTCCCACTAACCCACCAAATAGCCAAATTGTCACATCCTGCAGTGAATTTTAGAAAAAAAGAAGTCCAGTGGGAGTCTTACTCCTTTCAAGGCCTTACTCCTTACTCCTTTCAAGGCCTTCATGATTTTCTGCAAAAGCATAATGATGCTTCTATTAACCCTCTCAATATAACTCATGCAGCAAGTCAATCAGACACATAAAGAAGTATTGATCTTTTACTTACGGATGTGGTTTCATTTCAATATAATTTTTGGGAATGAAGCCATCTTTGCCATTGAGTTCTGCCTTGTACCAATTTTGATCACATTCCTCGTTCAAAACCTGGAAAGGGGAAGAAGAAAAAGAGAGAGAGAGAAAGAAAGCTTTATTTCTGGTTAATGTACAATATTGTTGATGTACCAGTAGTTAAACTTAATTTAACAACAGTTTCCAAGTTCTCTTTTATCCTACTCCAATATCTAAAATGGCAAAAGTGAGGTAGTAACGTAACCATCTCAGTTAGACAACTCTGTAAGACAAATAAAAACCCAACAATTCAATATTTAGGCATTTAATAAAAGGGTTATCTACTTATGCTTTAGTCATAGTAAACCAGACATTTGAAAGCAGTTCCAACTTGACACTTGCTATAAAATATGGAATTAACAGGGTTTAAGAGCCTGTATTTGGATGGGTAAGGGACATCATCCACATACAATGCTAAGCTTTATTAAATATCTATATAAAAACACTTTTGCAACTTATTATGACCACTGTCAAATCATGCCTTAATTTTGCTAGACAATGGCTTTTAAATTCCTCATATTGCTAACATTCCCTCTCAAAACTCTTTCACATTAACATGAACATAATTCAGAGTAAGCAACTGACACTTTTGCTTTTTGTTATATGTTTGTCTCATCCAAAAGGGGAACCTGCACAACTCCTTAGCTTTACTCATACACAGCCTTTGCCTCTCCCTAATGAGGAGTTCCTTTTCTAAGAGGAAAATAACCCAGCAGAAAACCAGAAGTTCAATTCTTGCTTGTCTATTTTTTGTCATGTTTTTAACAGTTAGGAAAAATTTTTTGCAACAAAAATCTTCGTACATTACATGGAGAAAACATAATCAGACCAAAGAGATTACTTTTTTACATTGTAGAAACTAAGAGTTGGAATGGATGCTCAAGATCATAGACTCCAACTCTCAGCCAATGCAGGCTGTCCGCAGCAACAACATCTGACAGATGGCTATCCAGCATCTGCTTAAAGATCTCCCATGATAGACAGTTAACCACCTTCGAGGCAGGCCATTGCATTGCCAAAGATTTTGCACCATCAGGAAGTTCTTTCAAACTAATCAAAATTTAATTTAATCCCATTTGTCCTGGTCCTACCCTCTAGAGGAACTGAAAACAAAGCTGATCTATCTTCCACATGACAGCCCCTCAAATATTTATAAATATGTCCCCTCTTAACCTTTCTGTTCCCGCAATGAAACATGCGTAACTTCTTCAACCTATCCTCATAGGATAAGAGCGCCAGCTCCCTTGCTACCCCAGCTGCCCTCTTCTGGACTGGCTCAAGTCTGCCAATATCCCTCTTTTACTGCAGTGCCCAGAACTGGACATAATATTCCAAACGGGGTCTGATTAAAGCAGAAGACAGGAGTTCCATTACAACAGTCTCAATACTATTCTTTTGTTCATGCAGCCTAGAATCACAGTCTGCTACCACATCACACGGCTGGCTCTTGTTTTGCTTAGGATCTAACTAAAATGTCTACTTTTTTTTTACACATACTACTGCTCAGGCAAATATCCCCAGTCACCTCCCTTGATACATAAAGCTCAACCTAAGCTTAGTCACTCCCATTCCCTACATGTAACAGCTCTAGGACAATATTTATTTGCCTATACATGTCCCTCTTATATGCCAACTCCTCAGTAAGTTCCTTGTGGAGCCATTTGAGTTTCTTTAGGCACCTACCCCCTCTTCTTCCTGACTGAGCTCAATTGAGACTGTGCCTTCAGTACCTCCCTTTAAATAAAAAAATCTATACATCCCGAGCCCCACTTTCCTTGAGTGTTTCCATCTATATCATTTTGCCCAGTATATCATTTGTCTTTTGAAAATCCACTTTCCTAAAGTCCAGGGTACACATCTGACTTCACTTGGTTCCCACATCATGAATCCCAGGAAGACATGGTCACACACTCCATGTCCAACCCCAGTCCCACCCCATTGATGAGGATCAGATCTAAGTTAGCCAGTCCCCAGGTTCCCCCTTCTTTTTGGAACATAAAATGTGTCAGCCAGGCACATCATTTGACTGCTCACTCTCGGTGGAGTACATTTCCCAACATTTATTTGGGTAGTTGAAATCCCCCATTACCACCTCATCTCTCTTCTTTTAAAATTTGATCATTTGCTCTAGGAAGGCATCATCCAGGTCTATTACAACACACTCAACATATACCCCAAAAAGCCTTCATATCTCAAAGCCTTACCAAGCAAATGGTTCCATTCACATATCGTTTGCCCTTGGGAAGCCAGAGTGGTTGGAATATACAAGCTTCTATACACAAGACCATCTGTTCCAAACCAAATCAATATGCTCTCAAGTGCATTTAGTCTGTTTTAATGGTCACCCACTTAAAACATTTAGTTTATTAGTAACCTTGCTTCTACAAATTAAGTACCTAAGGAGATGCAATATTTCAAGGATAAAGACAACTTTTCTTGTCTGAACAGTCAAGAATTTTAAAGTTGGGAAAAATAAAAAGGGATGGTGAATACATTGCGTGAGATGTAAAAAATTCATGGTTGTGCTCATTTTAAATCAACCAAATTAGCTGTCATATCATATACAACTCCCCTCCCCAATACAGACAGTAGAAGCTCCTTTCTAAAAAAAAAAGAAAAGAAAAGAAAAGAAAACAATTGCTACAGGTTTTCACGAGTGTTTTATATGAAATTGTTTGTGCTATATGCTAGAGGCTGCAAGAGCGATGTCATGCTTTGTACAGCAAAAAGCATTCTCTGGCTAGTATGACGACAATTAAATCCTGGTTAGAGAAATTTTGCTGATGGGAAAGTAAAGGACCTTTCTTTAGAAAAAAAATGTTGGAACATTTGTGCTTGATACTTTTAGCAGACACCAAAGCTTTCATGCAATGGCCTTAATGACATCACTTCCAGTGGATCCGGACAGATTGTCATTCTAAAAAGTGACTCCTGGCACTAAAACATTTGAATACCACTACTCTAGAAGTGGTTCTCACCAGGCTGCTGAAACAAATGTGATTAACTGTTAAAATCTGAACAAACTATGAGAATTAGAAAAGCATATTTCTCCAGGTTCTGTCTGCTTCCTTTACATATGCCTATGCAAATACATATACCCAGAGGTGTCATTCAAATGATTTAGGAACAGGAACTCCCTTTTGATTGGCACTTGTCGGGAACCGGGAACCAGCCACGGAGCCCGTTAGGATCCGGAACGCCCGTTCTGGTCCGTTCCCCCTGAATGACATCACTGCATATACCCAAGACAGGTGGTTACCATAAACTTGACAGACGTAGGTCAACTTAGACAAAGGTCAACGTAGAAAAAACTTGACAAAGGTCAACATAGAAATTTTTTTGCCTCTCCCCTTAAGGACACCACAGGACAGTCCACATCTTCAGGATTAATGGAATTAACGCAACCCTTCAGAGTGGACCATACAGTTATCAGCCACACCTCAGGGTGTTAGTACTCCCATGCCCTTCTCACAAATGCAGCCTCCACAGAGCTGAGGTGTTCTGTTTTATGAAAGGGCACACAGAAGCCTATGAGGATGCAGTAACATAACCAGAGAGGGTCACAGCACTACGTTTTGCTCAACAAGTGGCCCCTTTCCTTCAGAACTGTCCCAGGCAGCTACAGGAAAACAAAGGAGGCACCTCTATTTTGCTCCAACTGCCTAGAATGGCTCTGAAGGGGAGAGGCGGCTTGCATGGCGTGTTGAAGGGCTATGCAAAACATAATGCTGTGACCCCCTCCTCTAGCTATGCTCCTGTGGATGCCTCTACCTACAAATCTCCTCCATATTAGACCATGAAACGCTGCTGATGCATTTGCACGTGCAGTTAAAACAATCTTGTCCAGAGCTCGGTATACTGCCACAACGCTGTCCTCGAGCCACCTCAATAATGTTGCCTTGGAAATCATCTTGCATAGGAAATAC
This sequence comes from Lerista edwardsae, assembly GCA_029204185.1. Taxonomy (NCBI): domain Eukaryota; kingdom Metazoa; phylum Chordata; class Lepidosauria; order Squamata; family Scincidae; genus Lerista; species Lerista edwardsae. The sequence continues at coordinate 4,125,222 of JAJKFI010000048.1, forward strand.
TGCTTATATAATACACATGGTCTCAATTTTTCTTGCCTCCCAAGTTTGATCAAAATAACTTTATGGTTTCACATTCAATTTATGAAAAAAAAACACCCTTCTCCTTAGGATGCATAGAATTAGGGAAGAAGGTTGCGAGGACAAACTCTGACATGATGTGGCATAAAGAAACCATCTTTGTCATGAATGATCTGGTTAAGTGCTACCTTCGCCTGATGAAACACATATTTCCTGGAGGGTTGACAAGAAACCTTGCTCAGTAAGGGTTCATGTAGTTGCTGAGGAACAAAATATTGAGAGAAAGCATCTTCAAGGAAATCTTTGTTAAGGGCTCATGGGGGTGGAAGGGGCAGCACTCTGTATTTACTGTGCAGCCTCTAAGCTGCTAACTGGAACAAACCCAGCTGAGGACAAAGACTTTGACAACTCAACCATACAGAAGTTGCCCAGTCTATATTAGTTTTTTAAACATTAGACATAGGTGTAGAGACCAAGATCATGGTGAGATTATAACTGTGATTACTATTACCTAGCACTCCTTCAGACACAAGGGTCCTGCCATATTTATGACAATGGATCTATCTTGCATGCTTTTGGGCATGTAAACCTTGGCACAAAGGCATTTGCTTCGTGATTTCTTAAGCTTATAGAAAAGCTAATTGTCAGTTTTCCAAATTCTATGACTTGATGGAACATCTGAGGATGCCGTCTCCACACTGCCTGGCAAATCTTATGCCAGCTAAGGCGAACAGCTGTGTCGGGTGCTCCAGTCATAGTAATCCTGTGACAGGCATTATTCCAATTCCATTCCAATATCTTGCTAGCTTTCCTGTGGCAAAATGACAACTCTCATGCTTCTTGCCTGTACATACATACTTTGGCCAAATTATATCCATATGCATCAATAAATGCATTCCCTTGGATCATCGAGATATAGGAGAAAAAATTATTACAAATCTATAATCCACCAGGCAGCCGACAGTCATCTGGTGTCCTTTTAAGCTGGCACAAGAGGCAACAAGCTGACAAGGTTGTCATTTGGGTAAAGACTTGGTTTTGCAGATGAGGTTGGGGGTCTGTAAGAATAAAAACAAGGTACATCTTTGGTCTCATCTTCTTGACAGCAGGTGGCATTCTGTTGGTTTCAATGAGGACAAACCCCCCTCAAAAAAATAAAAATAAATCTTGGGATTCTCCAGATGGGAAGCTGCCACTAACTCAAGCCCAGGTCAATATTCCAGTTTCTGAGCCATACATTCCTTTGTACCATCAAAGCTGCAAGGAACATACCTTAAGATCACCTGCAGAGTCAAATCAGCAGGGGCACTGCCCCTAAAAGGAACCTGAGGCCATTTTTTATAACCTTAGGTGCACCAGACTGTACAGCCCGAGGACATGAACAAGGTGATCTGGAGTGCAAGGCCAACTGTTTATCTGCTTGCCTCTTACCCAGCATAGATTATTAAATCTGCCAGGGAGGGACTGGCTGAAAGGGTGGGGAGAGCAATTAACTCTTCATTGAGGGAAGGGGTGCTGCCAGCAGCTTAAGAAAGTTGGCAGTGATTTGCCACCTCTAGAAAAAACCCTCCCGCCCTACTATATTAGTTAGTTAGTCTCTAACCCCACATTTCTGGGCAAAGTGATCGAGCAGGTGATAGGAACCAAAAATCCAGGGTCTTCTGGATGAAACGGATTACCTTGATCCTTTCCAATCTGATTTCAAATCCAGTTTTGGTATGGTAACAACCTTAACTGCCCTGGTGGTTGATCTGCACTAGGGGGCTAGACAGAGGGATTGTGTCCCTGTTTTGCTGGACCTCTCAAAAGACTTTCAATAATTGGGGGCAATATTTCACAGTTGCTCTGCTTTTCTCTGATTGGGAGGTCGCAGGCAATGGTACTGGGTGTTTCCTGCTCTGCACCATGGTCTTTTGGTTACGTAGTACCATAACCCAAGGCCTCTGTCTACTGCAAAATGCAGCGGCCTACATAATAATGGGGTGAGGTTGTCTATCTCTGATGAACTGCTTCTCTATTTGCACTGGCTGCCAGTTTGTTTCCAGGCACAAGTCAAAGTGCTGGTCTTGACATTAAAGCCCTTTACAACTTACGAGCTGAGATATCTCAAGGATTGTCTTCTTCCACACGAGACCACCCACCCTGAGAAAACATGTGGGGGCCTTCTACCACTGCTGCCAATACGTGAGACTCAGCTGATGATGAAGTATCAGCCTCTTCCCTGTTTCACCACAAAAACTGCGGAACCCCCTTGTTATTGAATTAAGAACTGAACCTCCTCTGACTTCTGGCAGGTCCTCAGGGGGTACAACACCCCTGGGTATCATTTGCGCATGGGGCGCCAGCTGCCCTTGTGAGTGTTTGCATAAAGCTTTAGCTTCCTGAGTCTGGAAGCAACAGGGCGCTGCTGCTGCCTGGGCGCTCACAGCCACGGCTGCTACGGCAAGCGTGTGCACTCGCTCCCATCACTTCACCAGGACTGACATCACGTGATGTCACTCAATTCCTGCACGGGGCTCTTCAGCACTCTGGTATGCCTCTGCAGGACCTTGAGACTTTTTCTGCTTCATACAGTGTTCGCTTCACAATCATCATCTTAATTTAGTTCTCTGCATATTGTTTCATTATTGCTTTATCAATGTTTTATCACCTGACATTTTCACACCGATTGGTGTACTTTATACTATTTTTTATGTTTTTAATAAGCACCCTGGTTCCTTTTTAGTAAGGTAAATTATTATTAATTGAATTTATATCCCACCTTTCTGCCCCATACTGGGGTACCCAAGGCAGCTTACAACACTAAAAATACAGTGAATAAAAGATAAAAGCAATACAAAATAAAGACTAAAACAATGACATAAAACAATGAAAAACAAGTAGTCTCATCAAATATAAAACTGCAATAATTAAAGATGCCATGTCAGCAGCTTAAATAAAACGCTTACTTAAATAAAAAAAGTCTTCAGGTCCCGCCGAAAAATCACTAGAGAGGGACCTGTTCATAGTTCCCATGGTAAATGGCAGGGTATACGTTTTCAATAAGGCTATTCCTTGTTCCTGCCCTTTTATTTGTGCTTGACTAGTACAAGGCCAATGTAGCTAGGTGTGTGGTTTGAGTGCAAGATCGCTCTGTTAGCAACGCTAGGAGGTTATCAATTGTGAACTGTCACTATGTTTATCTTACATAATTTTAAGCTGCTTAAAAACTGGCCTTGTAAAGTTTCCCCCTTGCCAATTTGCTGTTTTCAATTTTTTTGCTTCAGCAGTGACATGCATATATACATGCCTATTCACTGAGAATTTTAGTTCATGCACCTGATCAAGTGGACTGCAGTCTATGGAAACTTACGTTGAAATAAATTTGCTAGTCTTTAGCGTACCACAGGCCTTTGTTGTTTTTGCTGCAGCTACAGACTAACAAAGCAACCCTTCTGGAATGTATACACATCAAGCATTCGCAGCCATCACTTGGAGCAAAATCAAAATCAATAATCTTGTTTTTAATTGCCTCTTTTCAATTCTGTATGGCCCTCAATGTTACAAAGCAAACTGACAAGACATTTGTATTCACCGCTTTCTGTTTGTTTCACTCGCATGTCAGCTTTTCATTCTGTTAGTGCAGGTTCTTTTTAAAGTAGCTCAACTCTCATCATAGCTGCAAGTCAAATCCCATGAGCTCCCCTCCCCAATAAACACTTTCTTAAAAAGAGGAAGCAGAACATTTGAATAGACAAAGAACAAAGTTTACTATGAGTGCAGTCTGAGTGCTAGCTATGGTGCTCAGGATGTTATCAAGGAAACAGAAAACAGAACATCCTTCCTAAATTCAAAACTCAATCGCCATTTAACAGTGGAAATGTGGAATATAGCATTTAAGCAGGGGAACAATGTAAATCTGTTAGATATCTTCCAGTCACAAATACCCAGTACATCTCTCCACAAATTACCGAATGTTTCCTCAAGTTCAAGTTGGCACCATACTACTGATTAAACACAGGCTGTGCTGTTTTCCCTAGGTAGTTATCTTTGCTTCTCAAGTTATTATAGTGCTACATACAGTACTAGTCAAGGTTTGCCTGCACCATTGAATTAACCTTAGACATTATTTAACAGCAAACTGTAGCTTGCTACCTATATGGAAAACACAACAGCCTCCACTTGTTACACCAATCCCAAAACATGTCTTCAAGCTAAAAGAGTTAAACACTTTCAAGACATCCTGAAATTAGTGCACATCAAGTCTGAGTTTAATGAAAGGGGTAAGCTAACATTTATGCGGTTCTGCCAATCCTATGAAACCATTCCAAGTTTCAGAGTATGATTAGACACACTCTTTTCATTTAGCCAATAGCCTCCTCACCCTGGCAACTGTTCCACAGACCAATGCTTCTCAAACTATCCAATATGGTGGATTAGCAATTTTTCCCTCCCAATGTGCCAGGGACCAGTGCTGACTTCATTGATTGACAATTATTCTTGGTGGAATTCAGGTGCAATTTTTCAATTATACCATTGCGTCATCACACCTGCCCCCTGTACTTCTTTCTAAGGGGGATAATCAACATTGTAGGGGTTAGGGTGCTACTACATCCTCATGATGGAGAGAGCGCCAGTCTGTTTGACCCTCCTTCACACTCCCTATACTACAGGCTACTCCTCCCAACTAGAATGAACAGTGCTGGAATCGCACTAACCTCTCTCTTCAGCTGTGGTTCTGTAGCTCTTCCCCAGTTGCCTCTGTTGGGTTCTGCCATGGCTCTACCCCCCCCCTCCAGTTTGCCCTCTCAGATCCTGAGCTTATATTCTGTCCACCTTTCTCACCCCGTCTCAAGCTTTCCTCTACCCCAAGAGGATCCTCCCCTTCTCCACATCTTTAGCCCTCATCCCATCTTCTGGCTTGCTTTCCTCTTTCTGGATATCTTCCCACAGTGCATCAAGCAATCCCCTTCTAGTCAAGCTAGTTTTATTCCCATTTTCTGCTCCTCCTCACAGGCTTCCCTAAACCCACCTGACTGCATTCCTCTGCATGCCTCCCAGCCTACATTTCTTTGTATCCGTATCCCTCTCCCTGACATCCTTTCTGCAGTGGCATACCTGAGGGGGACAGGGGGTCAAATGCCCAGGGCGCTGAGCTTGAGGGGGCGGGAGTCTACCCCCCACTACTGATTTGGAGCAGGCGCACAGCTCTGGCTTGCCCCACTTCAGAGGGATGAGCCGGTGTTGTGCGCCCGACCCAGGTCATTCTCAGAGGCGGCTTCCATTGGAGCCACCTCCGAGAGCAACCCGACTCTGCGAGAACGCAGTGCCGGCTCTCCCGCCTCAGAGGGACGATCCAGTGTTGCACGCCACGTCGGGTCACTTTGAGAAGCTGCGCGGGAGACGTTGATGACTTGGCAGCTCTAGGGGGAGCAGCACCCCTGAAGGTGTGCCCTCCCGGCACTGACCCCCTGAATCGCCCCTGCCTTTCTTCCCTGCTCCTCGCACCTCCTGCATTCTCTTGTCTCTTATCCTGAATGTATTTGTCCCCATCTCCTCTTCCTTAAGTTTTCCCCTCCTGCTCCTTGTCTGTCTGCCTCTTACTTCCTTCTTTTCCCTCATCTCTCACCCTGCCGTCTAATCTCCACTCCTTCACCCCAGTCTTTCCCTCATTCCCAGCTTGGCTCCTCCCAGTTTGCCTTGTCCCACCTCCTGATCTTGAAGCCTCGCGTGAGGCTTAAGGAGCCAACCCTGAGAAGCAACATCCAAGTCCCATGCCAAGATTGCGAAATTCCACCGCTTCTCTCTCTCTCTCTCTCTCTCTCCCTCCCTCCCTCCCTCCCTCCCTCAACCTTCTGGAGTATACTCAACCTTCTGGAGAAACTGTGGAAGCTATGCTGCAGGCTGGCAGCCAATGGCCACAATTCAATGATAAAAACAGGTTTTAAGAATAAAGCCTCTGCGTTTGAAGAGAGATGCTTTGCTATTGCTTAATAATTATGAGATATGATCAGCTCTAACATTTTAAAATTAGAGCTTTTGTACACTTTTTAAAAGGGTGCTGAAGCCATAATTGAAGGCAAGTGCTTCATTATATTCTGCCATCACTATTGTTTTACTTTATCATTACTCAAGAAAACACCAAATTTTATGGAGACTGATATTTTCTGCTAGATGTTTGCAACACACATACAAAATACTGCATAATCATTTCACCTAAGCAGGCAAGGCAGAAAGAAATCATTTTGCCAAACAAGGGAAAGTGATCAATAAATACATGACTGACTTCTCTTTCAATATTCATGAAGCAATTTTATATTAACATAGTGTGATATCAATATATTAAGTAGAAACTTAAAAATTTGTTCCATCTATCATTAATGCAAAATGGAAAAATCATGATTTTTCAATAAGATGCATTAAAATGAGTGAAATTCAGCAACCCAAGAATATCTGCTTTATGTTACAATGTTAGTAGTAAGGTTGACAGACAAATAAATGAGCAAAGATTAAAATGGATCTTTGTATTCTTATGTTCTGAAAAACAAGGTAAGTGGTAACCGAGAATAACATTCAAATCAATATACTGTACTGTATGGTGGAAACAGCCAACATTATTTCTACCCTATACACATTGTGCAGAACTCCATGTTTAAAATAATTTTCAGTGTTCCAAAAGGGCTCATCTTGTATTGTATCCAAAATTCTCAAACCTCTGAATTCCTTTTGTATATACTTTGTTTACATCTCTGTAAACAAATTCATACCAAAGTTTTATAATAAAAATGGTTGCCCCTCCTGTTCCCATCTACAAAAATTGTCATTAAGAATACAATTTCTATTCATTAGTAACTACCCCTTCACAGCAAGGAAGTTCTTGTGCATTTCAAACAAAGGTACTTATCACTACTCAATACTCTAACTTCCTACAACCAGATCAGAAATTAATGCTGATCCAATATTAAGACAAAGCATTCTGCACTTCCTCCTAACCATGCAAGAAGGGTACCTTCTAGGTAGAATAGCATCTGCCCTCTTTACTACCTCCACCACAAATCCTAAGGATCAGACAAATCTTGTCATGTCAATTAAAAAGGGAATAACCTTTTTGAGAGGACACTGAAGAAATTAACCTAGCTGAATTTGTCTACTGAGCATATTCTGCAATCTCTTCCTCATCTCCAGCTTTTCTGCTCATCCTTCCCTAAGGGAAAAGCATTAAGCCACTATTCTAAGTCAGGTTATGTATGCCACTTCCTATCACTAAAAAAATCACTTTTATTTTTACCTGAAAACTCAGGTTTCAAACAGCATGTAAAATGTAGTATCATCTGTAGAACGTTGTTGATTTAAGGTGGAGGAAGAAAGTTGTTGCAGTTTCACACCACACACTCCAGAACTGGTGGAAACTGGCAT
>JAJKFI010000048.1:4137634-4182955 GCA_029204185.1 Lerista edwardsae
GGTCCACAAGCCCCCAACTCTGCTATAAACAATCCAAATTAACAACAAAAGTTTGAGCAGACACTGGTCTTATTTGGTAATATACATACAGTAGATCTTTGGATTGTAGTTTTAAAACTACTTCTGTTTGGGTTACTTCTGGAAAAAGGATTAGATGAAAAAAGCATGTTTTTGAGATGAAATGTGTGTGCAACCCTTCACATTAAACATAGGTGTGAAAAGAATAAATACAGCAACTGTCACTTACCTACTGTTGTCTCTCTTTATACAGGCAAAATCAAACAACTGTTTTAAAACTAAAACCCAAGGATCAAGGTATATTACCAAACAAGACCAGTGCTTGGCCGAACTTCCTTTCTCCACCTTAAATCAACGAAGTTCTACAGGCAATGGGGTAAGCAGGGCACCCTATGCCTGATCCAGAAACAACTGTGTGAACTCTCATCATCTAGAAAATGCAAACTAAGGAAATGTTTGTTATATAACTCAAGTCTACATACTAGATTTTGAACTGACCCACTTTGAACAGACCTACTTGTTCTGTGTTTTTACTTTTGCAACACCACACAAACTTTTTAAACTCAGGCTTAGAAGTCAACACAAGGCCTTGTTTTACAAGTTTGAAAATAGGCTAACAACTGGCATGAAAAATGATGAACTGTGATAAAACCTGGCTATTTAATATCTCTCAAAATTGTGCCTAACCATGTAAACAACATTTAAGATTCCAAAGATCTTAAGATTCCAGATTTTCATGACAAATTTTATTTCTCATGACTTCCTTAATCATCAGGACTTTGTCTGAAGTGTTGATATTCGGCAAGTAGAAATTAATTTGTGAAGCCTGGAGAGAGTGCAATGCAAACAACCTCCACTCTGTCATTCCCAAGCTATTGCTACTTTTCCAGCTGATGAATGGATTAAGCAGGAGCTCCCCATCACTATTTAGAATATGAACCAGAACGAGAACAGAATAAGATTATCATAATCTGCCTCACACATATACAGCTGGGGTCTTGCCTAATCACCTCATTCCAAGACAAACTGAGAAGTATGACAGAGATAGGCCAATTTCCTAGAATAAGCAGCTTTTCAAGCTTTACCCTCAAAGCAAGTCAACATGTTTTGCCAGCCTCTTGCCTTTTCTGGCCAATTTGAAACATAACATATTGCCTGACAGAGCTAGGAAATTCTCATTACACACACTGATAAATAATTCCCTGGCTGTGAGCAGAAATCTGTTTCTTCTTGGCCAAATGCTAAAAGACACCAGATCATATTTCAACACAGATATTTCTTCTAGATATTTTGGTTGAGTACACATTCCAAGTGAGACAACTGTATAGTTCCAAGTGACTGGGAGAGATACCAAACCCCAAGTCTGAAGCCAAGTGTGAAGTCATATCATATGGTAATTAATATTTACAAGGGTCAGCTGTGTTATGAAATGGTTGCACAAGGAGAGAGGCCTCAATTCCATCTTCTGTACAGAAGGAACTCGAGGATTCACTCCACAGAATCTAAACAAAAGGAAGGCGCATGGGACTTTCATATGGAGCAACTACAATAACAATTGAAGAACATTTTCACTGCATGAGCTAATAAAACTTTGGGTGGGGGAAGAGGAAAGGAAGCATTTGTGAAAGATCAATATGTTTTCATTACTAACACTATTTATTTGGAACTCATCTGGCTGTTGCATGTATCTAGTTTACCTGGCTATTGTTAAGAATTGCCATATTTCAAAATATGGCAAAGCCTTAACCTGCTAACTGTGGTCCACGTAGCTCTTCACATTTTCCTCTGACCTTTTCCAGTTTATCGCCTCTTTCCCTTTTATCCCCACTACCCAGACAACACCAAGGTAATATTGGTTGGGGATGTAAACACCACATACGTTCATTTCTTGCTTAAGGGCTTAAAACAAATTGGGCGCAATGGTTGGCCAAAACATTACTGCAGAAACAGCTGGCGACAGTTCTTGCTATTAAAATGCATGCGCAATTTCAAATGTAGGTCAACAGGAGCACTGGCCCATTTTTAGCAGCGGACAAGCTGCAATTTGTTTTGAGACCTGTGGCTCATCATTGAATGTGGAAGTGCTTTTAGTTTTTGGATGAATTGAATGGGATTTAAAAAAATTAGATCTCTCAAATGGAAATGAGAGTAACAGGCAGGTAAAAAAATATTTATTCCAAAACTTTGATAAACTATTAATGTGCATTCCTATGTCTAAGTTTACTGTTTTGCTTTAGGATTAAGCAATTTCTACCATAAGACTCAAAGAGTCCTTGTTACTGACTGCCATTTTGGTATATATACTCAGGGTTCAATCCTGAAGGCCCTTATCAGCAGTGGTATACACATACTACTGGCAAAAATGTCATCAACGCTTCATTCTTATTTCTTAATTCCCTAATGGAGAATTTAGAAGCATTATCTGGCTTATCAAAGTACACAGTTGTTGAGAACAGAAAGAACAGAATTGTTTTAACAGTTCCAGATTCAGCCAGGCTGCAAATAAACTCAGCCAATCAGGTTTATAGATTTTTGCTTCTAGGCAAATCTATTTGCTACACTTATATAGTACCCCACTATTGTTCATAGAACTCAGAGCAGCTTATATATGCCCCCAGTGGTTCATCAAAGCACTGCTTAGCTTTGAGCCAGACCTGCTTAGCGGAACTACTGTACTGTGAGCTTTCTTTCAGCCCATTGTCTATAACAGTGTTTCCCGACTGTTTTAGCTCCTGGACCAACTTTTTAAAAACAAAACTCTATTAGGACCCACCTAGCTTTATGAGACTTAAAGAGAGACTTACTCTTTTATTCTTTTTACTATTGGGGAAAACTGCCTTCTGGAGCGTTTCTAGAATTCTACGTTCATTGGATTGGTATCATTCTGGGGGCATTGTGTTCACATGTCCTTCAATAAGAGTTGAGGTATATTTGCATACTCGTGAGTAAAATGCATGCATGGCTCAGTTTTGCTTTCCACAGGACAATATATTTTTCTCTTCAGCTGGGGGTAGGGACTTCCTTTTTGAGAGTTTGCTGGTGCCTGTGTTCACTGGAAGGGGGACAATTCTTATGGTGGTCTATTCCCTTCAGTCAGCAATGAAGTGAACTGAAGCCCTGTCACCTAAATGGGCAAGTGCTGCTCCATTTTGTTTTCCATAGGACACAATACATTTTCTTTGTCAGCAATCTGCTCATCAGGTCTCTACCCACTGGTGGGTCCCAACTCACAATTTGGGAACCACTGTTCTACAACAATCTTCGTTGTATCTTTGCAGACTGTGTGCAATTTATTTGATATCGTGTATGTTGCTCCTGTTAGATGGGCCACCATTTTCCCATTTTAAAGAACAGTGCAGAGAACAGATCAACTTGCCAAACTTTTCAACTTGCAATCCCAATATTGCAAACTGAGCTGCAATTTTAATTCAGTTCAATGACTCTAGCCACAAGACAAACAGTGTCAAACTTTGCAATGTTATATAAAGGAAATAAAAACTGGCGGTGTTATATAATACTTTATAGAAGGTGGTGGGTGGCATGACAACTGGCCAAATACATTACAAAACTCATACAGAAAGTCCAGCACAAAGCTGAGCAAATACAGAATACAAAAGAAAAGACGACAATAATAATTAGAGTCTATATGAGTTGTTTGTCATGATTTCAAATTCCGACACTCTTGCTGTTGATACAAGCCAGGCCGTCGTGAAGGCAGTTCAAATAAAGCTGCTTGTATAAGCTCCACAGCATCTCTCTTGCCAGCTTCTTTTAAAAGTATATTTCTATGGACGCTAGTAATGCTGCCATCATTCTAGTATGTCACAAGAACTTTTCCTTCCACCGTTCATAAGCAATAACATACTGTATTATTCATTTGAAGAATAAAATGTGTGCATGCCAAAGAAGAGCTCAGATTTTTGCTAACAGGATGTTCTCAGCTGATGATGCGTGGCAGCATACAGGAACTGTCTGAAGCTTGAATGTCTCAGAAGTAGCCCTTTGCAGACTTGCGTCTAGAATTGTTAAATTACAGACAGAATATTGCCATCAGCTGCATTAAAAATGACAAGAAAGTGGTTAGCTTTCACTCCTCTCTTGTTTATATTGTAAATGTACTTCCTTTGATAAGAATGAATGCTACAATGGAAAGGACTACACTTGAAAAATTTAACCATAACACATCTAACTCTTTTATATTGCCACAAGTTTGCCAATGGTACAGAAGCTTCCCAATCCCCTAAGGGTGATATATGTCTATGAAAATACCATTCAGATAGAAAAAAAAAATCAGAGTTTTAAGGATTCAATACATTTGTGACTCTCAGAGTGCACTCCTAACCTGAAGTTAGGCTGGCACAGTTACACCAGAAAAGTGTGGCTGGCACAAGGGCCACCGTAAAGCACGTTTGGACCACACTTGGAGTCAGGGAGGATGGTGAATGTCTGTGTGCTGGCCTCTCTGACTCCAAGAGTGGTCCAAACATACTTTATGGTGTCCCTTATGCAAGCCAAACTTTGCTGGCCTGTCTGTGCTGGCCAATCTCCTGGTTAGGATTACGCCCTCAGATAATTTTATTTTAGGGTAGAATCCTTACCTATACTTCAGAAATTTCAGCACCATCGGATATGGCATATGCCCTTGGATGCCAATGCAATTACAGCTAGACCATGCAACAATAGCCCTGCCACTGTAGCATCAGTTCTGCCGACTGATGAGCTACAATGCAGGCTGAAAGCAAGGAAAGGATGAGCTGCCACAAAGGAGGGCTCTGCCAGGAACCAATGTAAGGTGCCATCTCACCTTCTTGAAGGACTCAAAACTCACATAGAAAACCATGAAACTCAGATACCAAAAACCATGTGGGTTTTGCAACCATAAGTAAAGTTCCAGATCCATGTGGAAGGCTCCAAACTTCTGTATTAAGAGATGAAAAGTGGGAAAGAGATACTTGAATATTCTGTGGCCGAAAAGTCACAGATGGCTCACAGATAAAGAAACCCATGTAAGGTTTGCACCCAAAATCTGCACACCTTCCCTGTAGTCTTTTCTCCAGCCCAACAGGATATGAAAAAACAGAAACACTGCTTAACATTTTTTATGCTATGGGGTAAAACACCAAAGCCAACCCTCTTGTTTATAATATAGTTATTATAGCAATCATGTTATTACAGGAACTATATTTCTCTCTAAAGTGTCTGTGGCACTCTACAGTTTCTGCATCAAGAATCAGATTGTTGTGGAATGGAGGAGACACAGCAAGGGAGGGCGCAAGGCAGACAGGCAGGCAATGGTCCCAAAGAGGGAGAGCAGGCAAATGTTCCAGGAATAGAACCCCTGCAAATGCATTACACTTAGTGCTAGGGAAAGGAGTACAAGTAGCCTGGAGAGAATAAATATAGGAGAATAAATTCATTTTTTTTTCTTTTTAGGTCACTGATTGTGTGAAGATGCTACTACAGCATCTTGGGGCAGCAGATGAGGCAATTATGCTGTGGTCCATGGGGTTGCAAAGAGTCAGACATGACTTAGCGACTGAACAACAACAACAAAACCATTTATACAGAAAAGCTCCAAGTCTAATACATTTATTACTAGTGTGTGGCACAACAAATGTATTGAGTTGGGATATATGACCATGCATGGCCTTTCTCAGGTCCACCTATCATGCATAGAGTTTCCTAATTGGCTTTTCTATCTAGGTTCACTGCTGCATGCTACTGCTGCCAGCCCAAGTCCAGGCGTACCCCAAAATTCACTTTGTAATCCGCGATAAAAACCACTACTAATCCCCACCCCCAGTTAGCTATCCGCAACGAGTCTTCTAAAGAAGAAAGGCTCAAGTGAATCAAACAATTCAGAGAGTAGTTAAAAAAACTACCTCAATTCATAACCACTATAGCAAGAGCTCCAAACTCAGAAGTGATCTCAGATTTTAAGCTTTGAAAAATTAATCATACAAGTTTGTGTGAAAAGCTGAAGATCTAAATGAAGCATAAATTAACAAAACATTTATCAACTAACAGCATGAAGGCAGCATCCTCACGTATGAGCCGATTAATTAGTCTCATAGGGATAACTCAAATGCTTAAGGGGAAAAAATTAGTTATACTTTACAGGTATTATATCAAGAGTAATGTGCTTATTCAACATCAAAATTAGTATACATGCCTAACCAATATGTGTACATATATCTTCCTACCATCAGCATCTTTGAAGATAGAGCTGCATATTAATACCACTCTTTCAAGTGAGGGAAAAGCACAAGGAATTATTAATTTAAGATATACATCAAGGCTACTGGAGTGGTCTAGCTTTATATATAATTTATTAAGAGACATCTTAAAATTTATATGAAGCTGTCACTAAAGTTTCTAAATCCTGAAAACTATGACTCCAGTAAGACTAAATCAGCACTGTTTTTCTATAGCCCTATTGCAACCTCATTCCAAAGTAAGATTCTGAAGTCAGTCATTCTTGTCATGTTAGATATCAATATTATATGAAAAACTGGTTTTATTAGGAACTAACCCCTAAAGCACTCCACGAAGCTGCTATGTAGTCATGCCTCATTATTATACAGTACAGATAGTGCCTCAGCATTTGCAGGGGTTCTATTCCTGGACCCCCCGCGGATGCTGAAACCCTTGGATAATCAAATTATCCGCATGGATAATCAAGTCAGACACTCTAGACCCTCCAGTGGCATTCGGGGCTCAACGTGACTCAGGTGACCTGTGTTGAGTCCGATCTGCAGATGAAAAAATCTGCAGATGATCAGGCACCACTTGTATTTCTATACTGCTTTTCACATGCGAGTCTTACATATGAGCACAAGTCGGTTCCCATTGCCTGCCTATCGCCAAACCCCATTTTTCACAAATGGAGTTTTTACAATTAATGTTCTATGAGCACCTCATAGAGCTCTTCACTTCCAACTGTTCTTCCTGCGTGGTCATCATTCTTGTGCCAACACATGCCATCCAAACTTCCCACAGAAGAAGCCACAAATCAGCCAAGTTTTATTCGTTCTTGGCAGCTGATCTCCACACTTCTCTATGGCAGCTTATCGCAGTTGACTTCACCTTCTCATGGCCTGGTGATGAACAGCAACTCTTCATGGCTCTGTTATCTCACAACAGCTTATTAGCTGCATCTGCCACTCTTCCAAATCATGGCCAGGGTTACACCCACTTAGCTTCTTCAGGCAAGGTAGCAAGCTTAACCTCCAGACCAAACTTCCTGTCTGAATCCCCAGCAGATGCAGAACTGTGGATACTGAAATCCTCAGGTCAGGTATGCCAGACCTACTGAATGAGATCAGAGTTGGGCTGCCCTCAGAATGCCTTCTAAAGGAATTAAGATGTCACTTCCCTGAAAACCGGAAGTGGAGTTGAAATGCCTTTAAAAAGGCATTCTGAGGGTTGGGGAGACTGTGTGTGGCCTCCTCCCTGGCCCTGAAAATACCCTCTACACATGACCAGAGAACTGCTCCAGTTGCTTTTGAAGGAACCATGTCAGCCCTGGTTCGGAACCCACATTTAATAAAAAAACACAAGTAATAAATCCACAGGTAAGTTGGCATAACCTGTATTTCTTCTTGATTGTTCAGGGTGTAATCCGTGAAGCATGGTAGCTCTTGTGTGCATGATACAGGCATGCCAAGGTATCCACGGTTTCAGTTATCCATGGATACTGGGATTCCTATTAAAAAGATAGGGGAACATTTAACAAATCTTTTTTTTTTAACCTTGTTGCAGCAAAACCACTGATGTTCCTCTATCTTTAAAAAGGCATCCCAGGGATCCACGGTGGTATTTGGAACAGAACCCCAGCGTATACAGGGGCCTGCCTGTATTACAAGAACAAAACACTGGGGTTCTTCTCTGGATTGGTGGTTTGGGGTTGGAAGAGACCATGAGGTCATCTAGTCTAACCTCCTGCTCCATGCAGGTGATTACAGTACCACTGACATGTGGCCATCCAATCTCCACTTGAAAACTTCCCAACAATGAAGAGGCTATTACTGCATGACTGTTGCCAGTGAAGGATTTATAGTTGGGAAATCCTTCTCATGACTACCTTCATTCACCTGTTCAGCTTGTGGTTCACTAAGACACTAAACTGCATGGCACTCACTATTGTTGTGAGCTGCTTTAGAACATAATTCCCTTATTTTTCATGTGATCAAAAACTGTCCCAGAGACAGATTGTGGCGATTTTCCTGCAACATTCCAAGCACACTTTTCTCCCCATTTTCTTAACAAAGCTACTACCTTAAGATATGTTGTAAACATGTTTAGGGTACACATCTTTACGCTGTGTTAGAATATGTAGTAAGGACAACGTCTATATGGCAAGCCCTGAGCACTATGTCTCTCTTTTGCTACAACAGAAAACGCAGTGAGAGAGATGTACAAATAACCTACCAGGAAGTATATGCTCTCTGGCATACACTGAGACTGAATTAAAAACAGACAACATTTGACTGAGCCAACACACATACAGCAAGCACTGTTTAATTTATGGGGCCAAACAAAACCATCTCCAAAAGAAACTGGTTTCCACAGTTTCACAGGTAAGTTGGCATAACCTATATTTCTTCTTGATTGTTCAGGGTGTAATCCGTGAAGCACGGTAGCTCTTGTGTGCATGATACAGGCATGCCAAGGTATCCACGGTTTCAGTTATCCATGGATACTGGGATTCCTATTAAAAAGATAGGGGAACATTTAACAAATCTTTTTTTTTTAACCTTGTTGCAGCAAAACCACTGATGTTCCTCTATCTTTAAAAAGGCATCCCAGGGATCCTTTAGAGGTAGAAAAGCCATCCAAATGGGGATGACCAATACCAATAGGGATGGAGGAGAAATGTTCCAAAAACTAAAAGCAGAATCCCAGCTGGTTCATCACAACTTGATAATATACAACCATAAAGCCTCATTAGAAATACAGCTAACAAAGACAACGGAGTGCTAGACAGCTGTTTGAAGCTGGTTCCTGCAGCAAGGTTTCACTCTACGACCCTACTCAATCACCAACTGTTACAGAAATGTTTGTCTTTATATAAAGCTAACAAGTCCCTTTAGTTAAGCAGTACTTTTTGTTCAAACATACTAACATCTGACCATTGGTCCATCTAGTGTAGTACTTTCATCTCTGCAAGAAGATTTCCAGGAACCTAACCCAAGCAGATAATTTACTATATTCTTAATAATATTACTGAGACACCCCCCCCAAATCCCCTTAAAATTAAACAATAGTAGAAGTCAGGCAGTCTGAGAGAAAAGCAACTAGTTTCCTCTCAAACAAATGGAGATCAGGCAAATATCACAGTAAAACAAAAAGATTATTAAAACTGCATCAAAATGATGGAAGAAAAAAATAAACTGGCAGAAAACAAGCCACCTGTGGGAATTAGAAGGCTATACTAGGGTAATCAGGTTGAACGGATTAGCAAAGGATGGTGTGGGGGTTAATGTATAAGCTGAAGCAAGTAAACTAATGTGTTTTTTTTTTAATATTTTCCCTGTATTAAGTACTCATGCTAGTCCAGGAAATTGGCTCTTACACACAAACACTAGGCTGAGCAATCCTTGTCAATGCATCCAACACTCCAGATGAGAGACCAGGGCAAATACAGAAAGCAGGTTTTGTTACTCTGCAAGTTGCCATTTAAGTAGCACATCAACAAGAAACAAAAATCTGCAAGTGCAATCCTCTGGCAAATCCAGGAAGTGAGCAAAGACATTCAAGGTAGAAAGTGGTAGGGCAGGAGGCTGGGGTTTGGAGGTTGAGCTGTTGCCTTCCGTGGAGCAGGATCAGCTTCCTTGAATAGGAGACCTGAGCTACCTGGCCGCTACAGGCGCAGCGGTAGCCAAATGGCTACCACTGCATCCAGCAGCAGCCAGGCAGCTGCTGAAGGCTCCTCAGGAGAAGGGGATATCAATCAATCAATCAAAAAGTATTTATATACCGCTTTTCAACATGAAGTTCCCAAAGCGGTTTACAGGCAAATAATAAGGAAGTTAAATGGCTCCCTGTCCCAAAAGGGCTCACAATCTAAAAAATGCAGGACACCACCAGCAACAGCCACTAGACAAGACACTGTGCTGGGGTGAAGAGGGACAATTACTCTCCCCCTGCTAAATATAAGAGGAGCACCACTTGGAAAAAGTGCCTCTTGCCCAGTTAGCAGGGGATATACATTCACTTCCTCCAGGGAAAGCCCTGCCTGGGACTTTCTGTCCCACCATTCTGTCCAGCTGCACTGGGGCCAGGCGCTAACTTAGCTTCACCCCAATGCAAGTGGTGTGGTGTTGCAGACGTGCTTTACGGCACATTTGCGACACTTTTAGCTAGTGGTGCACACGTACTGCTGGCAATGAGGGCTTCAGGATTGGGCCCCGAGACCGCTGGCAAAAGGAGTGGACTGTGGAGGAGTCAGATGGCAAGAATAGGTAACATTCTTGAAATATGGGTCCTTAACTTCATGCAGTTGCTTTGCAAGAACTTGGAAAACGCACGAGCATCCAGGATGACGACAATGAAGGGAAACATCTGAGGAATGGAGGGTTCTTTGAGATTCTCTCTCGGAACAATAAAACCTCATTAAAAATGGGGTTTATGTTCAGCCTGCTGATGTAAACCACCTTGAATCTATGAGAAAGGCGGCATATAAATACTGTAATAAAGTTCTAAGTTGAGGAATGACAAATAAAATTTGAGGTTTTGAGGAATGACATCAATGAGGAATGATGTAAAAATTTTGCTTACATCAGACATGATATTCAGGTCTACAGATTTACACCACATTTTGTAGCATTACGAAGATGTCACTGGTCTTGTTCAAACCAGTGCCATTTTCAGTGTATCACAATGGTTAAGAACATAAACTTCCAGTTGAAATATGAGCTCCAAATAAATTCAGAGAAAGGGACATTCATGTCAGCTTTATCCACACATATGGAGGTAGTAATAGCACCCAACCTTAAAGAGTTGGTGTAAACCTTAAACATAGTGTGAAGCACTGCAAATACTTCAGAAATGGCCAGGTGCTTCCAGTACACACACCAGCCTCACATTTCTTACATAGCATTGAACTGCAGTTGCAGAGTGGCCTGCTCCTATCATACAGTTGTAATCTGAATTCGGTTATTTTCTCCTGTTTCACAGGCACTGCTAGGAGACTACAGGAAGGACTCTATATGCCAGTAAATTAGATAGGGTTACAGCTTAATCTTACTGAACACCATCAGCTTACTTCTGAGTAAAATAAATAAAACTGTTTTCAAACACCTCTATCCATACCATATTCAACGAGGAGAAACAGAGAAATGAGATGTTTCCGATTATCTGCTCTTCTGTTTAATTTATTCCTAATATGCTTGGATAGTAGAACCACAATTCATAGGTCTAATTAAGCAGCCCAGATGAGCATTATCTATTTTGTGCACACTGAATTAAGTTTCTTGACATGCAGGAATAAAAGTTAATTGAATTTTAAGGAAATTATTTAAAAACAACCACTGTGTCCAACCACTAAAACTTAAAAATATTGCTTTTTAAAAAGGGATAAGAAAAATCATGATATAAAATTGAGCAACCAGAGGAATTTATTTTGTTTCTTCACAACATTCAGTCTACTGTCTCGGTCGCTCTCTCTCTCTCCCCCCCCCCGACATTTTGGGTGCTGAATCTGCAGCATCCACTACTCTTATGACCAAGCTGTTTGACACTGAGAGACAGGAGTTACTTGCTGAGGCATCAAAGGTCTGTTCACCTTGTATTTACAACTCCCGTTGATTTATTCCTGCAAGCTGAGGTACCTGTATTTAGGTATTTGAGAAACCACAAGCACATTGGTCCTTTACGATTGCAAGTAACGTTTTACCATCTAATATTTAAAAGCCCGCTTCATTGGCTCTGCAAAAGATAACAAAGAATGCCTGTGTATATGTAACAAGGGAGCTGTTGAGAATCTCTCACACATTCTTTTACACTGCTCTGTATATGAAGACCTTCAGCAGACCAACCTATACCCTCATATACCACTGCATTTACGGAATTTGGATGATGTTTGTGTTTGCACGTTAATAGCATCAGAATGACAGGATTTTGTCTAACATATTACAACTGTTAATTGTTTGACGTTGTCAAATGGTACTTACTCTTTCCCCTAAACTTTAAAGATTAACTGATCTTATAATACTAATTTAGTAAGAGAAAACAGTTTTAACTAATTTTACCGCTATTAGCCTGGCTTTGCTTTTGCCTGTAGTATGTCAGCTGCCTATTGTTCCCTACGTATTTGTCTGATGTTGATCTATGCATGCCAATAAAGGTCCTCCAATACGATACAAAACTGAAGTAGAGCTGCTGAAGCCAAGTACTGTCATGAAAAAGAGCTGATTTATTCAGATTCGAGTCAGACACACTAGATCAGCCACTATAATTACTGGAAGCTGCTGGCTCAGACATACCTCAGAAATAACTCTTTTCAAGAGGAATGCCTTTGTGCAACTAAGTTTCCGCACACACATGAAACATTCTTGTGCAAAAAGTATCCTAAGTCCTACCAAGTCAGACACAAGATAATTAAGAAGTCTGGGAGACTAACAACCGTAGCACAACTGAACTGAAAAATACTACTGACTGAAAACATTCATTACTAACGTATTCTGCTGTTTATCCATCAGCACATTATACAAGCATCATTAAGCCAGGACCATGCTAATGACTGCCACACAAATATAGGTAAGCATCGCATACCAACATTCTACTCAACGACAGACCACATATATGATGATCTGCTGTTGGTCTCTAGCAGAACAGTGCTAAGCAACTTACTCAGCGGTGTTATGCTGCCGGAACGCTGGGCGGGACATCTGGGTGATTGACAGCCCGCCTGTCGCGTTCTGCAGCGTTACACCGTTTGCGTAACCAATTACGCCGCTTGCGTACGTTACGCAAACGGCGTAACGCTGAGGAACGCGACGGGCGGGCTGTCGATCACCCGGATGTCCCGCCCAGCATTCCGGCAGCATAACACCGCTGAACTTACTGTTTCATTGGTGGTGTTGGTGGTGCTCATTAGGAGGCCCCAGAGCCTGTGCCCAGGTGCAGTCCCACTGTATCAGCTTCAGAATTGTCCTAATGGAGAAGTTTCTGTAAGCCACTTCTGGTTTTCGGAAGATACCACCAATGAAAAGGTGAGGCTCATTTGCTTAACGATGAGAATCAGAAAACATATCCCTGTTAAGTGATGGCACACTGTAGACATAAGGATAGGTTATAAAAAGTCTGGGATGTATGGAAGCTCTTACTTCTTTTTACAGATTTCAGTGCATAAACCACAAGGATGTTTAGAGTAATTACTAGACAAGTATCAGCATTGCCATCTCAGAAATTATTATATCTTACAATCAATTTATGAATTGCTTTGCCTGCTTTCTAATGTGCATGAAAAGGAGTCAACTTGGCTGCAAGGACAAAAAGCAGTCAGAGTTCTTAGCATCCAAAGTTTTAACGGCTCTGGTCATGCAATTACAATGTTGCATGCTGTTTAAATAATTTTCTTCACCACACCAAAATTCTTGTTAATCTTTCATGCTTCTACAGATATTGAGAAGTTACACATTAATCTCACTTTATTTACTCTTTTTTGCAACAGTCAATGTGCACTCATCTTGATAGCATGATTATAGCTATAGAACATAGAAGGAAATGGAAGTGGAAAGACCAGAAGAGATAGATAAAAATGTGCAATACCATTACTTAGCAACACAGAAAGCATGCCAAGCACCCATTCTATGAAAAGGAAAAAAAATACCTTTTACAAAACCTGAAATGCAACTCTACACGCATTAAAAGTATTTACACACTGTTACTAGCCCATAATATTCATAACTAGAGGAAACGAGTCTTGGTACCACAGTACAGTATCTTCTTAGTTGAACTACAATAATACTGGAATTAGCATTTGTCAATTAAAAGCTGGATTACTACCTTATATAGAGAACCAATGAACACCTAAGTACTTTCCAAAAGGAGGAGCTTCCCAGCAGTCAAAGACTGAACCATGCTAGAACAGGAGAATCAAGGACAGAACCTATGGCCCTATTTCCCAGCAATACTTCTATATCGCTGGATAAAAGTGTCGCAAACATGCTGTAAAGCATGTTTGTGGCACCGCTGAGAGCTCTACTGCCCGCTCTGGGTCCAGTGCCATTGGCACTAAGCCTCAGCACCCTGGAGCCAACACTGCTGCGCTGAACAAGGTAAGGGCAGTGGTGCAGGTTTTGGGGGAGGTGGGAGGGCATGGAGAAAGTGGGGGAGGGTGGGCCTGGGGAGAAACAGCCCCGGAAGGAGGGTGGAACTAACGGCAGCACTCACTGGCGCATCCCCGACTCAGGGCTCTCCAGTCTCCACCTGCAAAACAGCAGGAGGAGACTGGACTGGATATTGCAGGGCCTGTGGCTTTCCGCAGGAGAAGGGGACGAATGTCCCTTTCTCCCAAGGAGACCCCAGTGGCTGTTGGCAGCAGCAGCTGCTGCTGCGCCCATGAGAAGCAACTGTGCCCATTTTGGCACTGCTTCTCCTATGGAAGCCTGGCAGCACAGGACCAGGCTGCCAAACTTGCTAGAGCGACAAAGGATGCTGTACACCTGTGGTATTCAAACGTTTTAGACCGGGATCCACTGGAAGTGATGTCATTAACCTGGAAGGAACGTTGTGGCAGGAAGTGACATCATCAAGCAGGAAGTGCTGTCACTGTATCATAATAAAATGACACTCCTGAAATACAAATTGGCATTCCTGGACTGCAGCAACTGTACAACCATGAAACATGAATGACAGAAAGAAGGATTAGGACAAAATAATATGTAAAAGCACTGAACTAAAAACAATGCTCACTTTGAAAATTCAAAGGAGTATAACAAGAGTAAGGTCTGCAGTTTCCAAGATGGCTGCTCCAGGCTTTCTGCATCCCACCTGACATCAGGTCACAACCCACTCTCGACCTACAGTTTGAATAACATTGCTGAAAAATACCAATTTAGAGTTCTCACTCAGGAAGGCTTTTGAAGAGTGCTTTGTGAAGATGTTCTCCATTAATGGAACTGTACACTAAATATTCCATATCTTTGCTTAGATGTGTTATACCTATTGCAGCCAACATCAAGAGTCTTGCAACACTTCAAAGGCTAAAATGTTTTATAGTACAAACATTCATCAGATGCCTCTGATGAAGTGGACTAGCCCACAAAATCTGTAGCCCATGCTGCAACAGATTTGTGATCCTTCAAGGTGCCACAAGACTCATTTTTGCTTAGCCTGAATTTATTAAGCTTTAAGAAGGTATTTTTCAGTAATGTACAAGTTCTATTCCATGGAAGATACTTAAAATACCTTCACTAACAGCCATGAGGATATTTAAGGAAAAACCAATATGCAACTATGCACATTTGGCTGAAAGCACCGACTCAAATTTCATTCATGAGCACACAGCACATTTTTGGGATTAAGACCATAGTAAAACCTTTGCTATTTTGGTACTAAAGATACAAATTCTAAAAATAATGAAAAAATTAAGTTCCAAGAATATCAATCTACATAGCATAGAAATATGTTTTATCAAAAATCATGCCTTCTTCAAATATTGTATGTCTTACTTACACACAACACACAGTTATATAAAATATTCATTTTGAACAAGTTCAAACTTGTTGCATCACCATTGCGCTGATTAACAGCCCAATCCAGAACTTCCTGGTAATGCAGCGGTAGCCAGCAGCCAGAGGAGGCTCCATGGGGATGTCTGTCCCCTTTCCCTACAGTAAGGGCGCAGGGTGGACAACAGGTCTATTTGCTTCTGTGCCGGCTATTTAGCTGGCACAGGACTTCTGTGTAAGGCCGCGTGGTCTTACAGAGGTGGGGATCTGGCAGCAAGAGTCAGTAATGGTTTACCACCAGTGTTGGAGGTGCTTTACGGCGCCTTGTGTGCGGTACAAGCCCAGGATTGGGTCCTTACAACTGAGTCTTGTGCCAAGTCTTACAACTGATCCACCATCTCCCCCCCAAATCAATTTTGCCTTGTTTCTCATGTCAGATGTCAGCTACCTCCCAAAACAGTTATTCCATAATCCTTTCACATCCTTAATAAGGTTACCAGTTATACCTGTCCCACACCCAAACTAATCAACGATTACATAATGAACTGTCCAAAGGCTAGCTCACACATGAATGTACACCATTCAATTTCTTATCGCTTGACAATTCACAGTTACATGCGTAAGCTGAATCCACTGAAATGCACTGATCGGATGTAATAAAACCTTGTTGGATGACTCATTCATTCACACCACTTGATGCAAATCTTCAGGTGATAGAAATGGTTTGAGATGCCAGGTCTTAGTTCATCAGTCCCACCCATTAAGGAAATGTTCTTGCAGGAGCAGAAACATGTTCACACGATCAAAAAATACTTTTCTATCTCCACAGAAAAACCCATCAGGACAACTAGACTCTTGGACAGAAAACAAGCATATGATGGAGATGACTGGACTAAAACCTTCTCCCCAATAGGCTTGCTTACAACAGAATGGGTGTGTGTGTGAGTGTGTGTGAGAGAGAGATGCAAGTGGCATGAACCCAAGTTCTCCACCTCTTCTCAGGATGTAATGCAACATATTCATCTTGTCTTTGTCTTATAAAACAGAAATTGGTGCTAATGGCAGGCAATCTAAAACACAAATCTGTAATGCAGGTAATTTCATAAAAGGGGTGGGAGAAGGAAGCATAGATGGGAAGCCCTACTGCTCTTTGTTCACCTCATTCACCTCATGTCACACAAATATGTACTTCTACAATGAAGCTTCAGAAATGTTTTTCATGCAGGAACTAAAAATGCAATATCAGCATTAGCTCTTTGGAAACACACAATTCTATTTGACATCTGATCTGAAGGAAGGAGAACAGACTTACTGGAAAATAATCACGTGAAGGCCACTTGACTATGAAGCTTAGCTTGTATCAGTACTTATAGGAAGAAGCCTTGAGGACTCAGTTAAGCCAACCAAAGACTAATACTGCATAAATTAAAAACAATCCAGCACCTTTTCAACCTACAAGAGATTAAAATTCCACAGTGACGTTGTTGAGCATTTAAAGATCATACCCCGATGGTTCATTAAAC
The DNA here is from genome assembly GCA_029204185.1 of Lerista edwardsae. Classification (NCBI taxonomy): domain Eukaryota; kingdom Metazoa; phylum Chordata; class Lepidosauria; order Squamata; family Scincidae; genus Lerista; species Lerista edwardsae. The sequence continues at coordinate 4,154,853 of JAJKFI010000048.1, forward strand.
AGGATACCAAAAAGACTGAGGGACCAGTGGAGATTTCTTACAGGCCAAGCCGCCAAAGCTATCCTGTCTAGCAAATCCCACCAGGAGTGGAAGCATACTGGTACTATACAAGGTGTGGCTGGCTTGGCTGCTCAAAAATGGTTAAGGGTGGATGAGAAGAGAAGGAGAATCCAGGAGGCAGCAGCAACTGAAAAAGCCTTCTCCTTGCTGCAAGAACAACTGTGAAGCAATACTATCTACTCCTATGTGTGGCAGTCATCTTTCATTACAGTAGTACTTGGAAAAGTGATACATGGAAAAGGAAAAGGTTGAAAAGCCTTAGTTTAAAGCAGGAGAAGCCACCCTTTCAACTTTAGGGCTCCTAGATCTTAAACAATTGTATAGCAGGAATTTCAGAAGGTGCAGCTTGCTAGTCATGAAATGACAAGCTGCTCCTACTGGAAATTCCCTCGCTACTCAATTGTTACAGGCCCAGAAGTCCTAAAATTAGAAGGGTAGCCACCCTTGGTTTAGAGCTGTGTGAGCCATGCAGTTTCATGATTGTGCATGTACCACACTTCTCTCACTATGAAGCCTTCTCTCTCCTCTCACATGCATGGGGAGAGCATGTGAGCTTTAAACATAGGCTGCAATCCTAACCAACTTTCCAGCACCAGGGTAAGGGCAATGCAGCTCTGGGGTAAGGGAACAAACATTCCCTTACCTTTAGGAGGCCTCCATGACTGACCATCCACTGAAGGATGCAGCACATGCCCCATTGGCACTGCAATGCTGGAAAGTTGATTAGGATTGTGCCCCTAGTCACATACTTGTCAACATTATGCCTGAACTAGACCCATAAAGGAAAGTAGGTAGAAGATGGACTTCAATGTTCTTATCAAATAGATTAAATGTGTGCATCTATTCTGTTTTCTTTCAGTCTGTGTCCAGATCTAAAACAAATATCAGCATAGTTTATTGCTGCTTGGCATACACACCAAAATACTGCTAGAAGCGCATTAGTTTCTCATGAACAGTACCTAGTAGCCTTATAGTGAAAACGGATCTAGGTAGTGATCCCAATTAAAATAGAGACGAACCAGTGTAAGCTGAGAAATCTAGATGCATCATGAACACAGCCAGTACCAAAGAAGATGAAATCAAGAAGATGAAATCAAGTGATGAGGGCAAGCCAAGAAAAAAATCAAGTCAAAAGTTCTACCTACTACACCAGCTTTGTGATCATGCCTATGTTCAGTTCAACACAACAGGGGCCAAATTCATATTTATTGTAGGATAAAATAGAGGCTGACATAGAATACACGACTTCTTCAGAAGGAAATGAAACAACCTTACCAATGTAACAGATACAGTGGGCTGGTGTATCCACAGGGTTTGGTTCCGGGAGTCAGTGAGGATACAAAAACACATGCATGCTCACTTGTAAAATGGTATAAACTGCAAAATGTTACATAAATTGCTGGAAATGGTGGGCCCAAGGAGAATAAGACGCAAGTGCTTCAGAGAGATCTGATTCCAGATCTGATTCTGCTTACAGCAGGATTGTGAATTTTTTTCCCCAGAGAGTACTTTGATTTGCGGTTGGTTGAAATTGTGGGTTCGGGTCTTGTGGATACAATGGGCCCACTGTAGCAAATTCCTAATCATCAAAAGCATTTATTTTATATAAAATTTATATCCCACCATAATTACAACATTACAAGATGTTGCCTCAGGAGGTTATTCACCCAGTTTTAAGGCCACCACCCAGATGCCCCCTGAGGAACCTGGTGGGCCACTGTGAAATAACAAGAACCTGGACTAGATGTGCCTATGGCCTGATCCAGTAGGGCTCTTCTTACATTCTTATGCAAAGGCACTCTCTCGAACTGCCTTACCTTTGAAGGAGAGAAACCTGAAGAAAATCCTCTGAAGAATGCATTAATTGTCAGGCAGGTTCATATGGGAGAAGATGATCCTTTATATAACAATTAAGGCCCTAAATGACTTGGGCCCAGGGGAAAATCAATACCCTGAACTGTGCCTAGCAGCAGAATGTAGGCCCAACACATCTCTTTCAATACTGACAGAATATGATTGTGGCAGGCAGTCAAGAGTCTATTTGCCACATTCTGAATAATTACCAGGCACTCTTCAAGGGCAGCCCCTTACAAGGCACTGCAGTAATGTGGGCTAGATGTCAAAAAGGCAAGGTCCTCTCCCTCCAAGTAGCATGACTCAAAATAAACTGGGTCTCGAAAACAATCTCATTCTTGAAGAATGTCTGTTACTACAACTTAGTCCCACTTCCCTCAGAATGTAATAATACAGGGCAGGACACCTGCATATTAGTCCCCTTCAAGAAATAAAATGTATCAAGTTACTAACAGTATGGAATGTTCAAACTTCTAACTGCAAAATGACTTGATGAATAAAAAGCTTTCTTGCCTTGCACTGGAAATAAATATGATAAATTTACAGACTGGCTGAATTATTCAAGGTAACAGTATTTATGATTCATCTTTCCATGAAAAGAACAGAATGCCAGGAACCAGGAGATGAGTGACAACAAGGTAGAGGAAGGGCCAGTCTGGCTTATGCCATCATCTCCTAGTCAAAGGTGACACGCCATAATGTTTGAGGTGACACACCAGCATTCACCAACACCTGACAAAAAACTGAGTTTTTTCTACTCATTTTTATTTGTGTAACTATGTGTTTCTTTATATAATACATAGCACCACAAATCATTAGACTGTATTTTTTGTTTAAATAAATGAATATATAGTTTCTCTTTTGTTTGGGAGGAGGGGTTGACACACCAACAGAGTCAAGCTGTTTTCCGAAGTTTTGACACATCCAGCCCAAAAGGTTCACTATCACTGTCCTAGTCAATTCTTTCTCTTGGGCCGCAAACATGGCATTCAATGGACTCCATCCAATCTAGTTTGTAAAATATTGCCCATGGTACTGCTCTTAAGTCATTATATACTTATTCTATGAAGGACAATCCTTTCTAATATTTTTGCCAAAGCAAGCCCTTCTTATATAATAACAAAAAGTGTGAGCAACATATAACACACACTCACAGACAGAGATTAAATATACATCCTCCTTGGACAACTGGATGTTCATTTGTACCACCACCCCCATTTTGTTATGGTTCCTGTGAAAATATTAAATATAACCCATTAAGTAGGCACTTATGGAGCCCACTTTACCAGATGCATGAAATGTTATATCCAATGTGCAGTAGGAACTGCCGTTTCAAAGTAAAACCAATATATACAAGATAAAAAGAGTTATTCTTTCACAGCAAGTCATTTGTGAGAATACCAACTTTCCTGTTGCATGGTACTAGTAAACAAGAGAGAGAGAGAGGAACAGAAAAACTGCAGGGAAATAAACTAACCTAAGTCAAATCAATTTGCAACAAATCTACAACATGCTGGATGTACCTTCAACTGTTTTTATAAGCCAGGTATTCAAAGTATCAAACTGGTTTTGTATAAACTGAAAAGAACTGAAGGTTTTACCTCCTCCCCTTTCCTTTGGACACAAAACATCAGGAATGATGTGATGGAGCTTCCAGAGAAAGGGGGCAATCATTATCCGAGAAAACCTCCAGAGGGCAATCTCTCCTCCTTTGTGCAACACTTACCTTAAGGACATCTCCACGCTTGAAGCTGAGCTCATCGTCTGCGGTAGCTTTGAAATCGTATTTGGCGACGGCTTCCATGCTCGGGCCGCTAGCTGACAACAGTGATGGGCGGGTTGGATGGTAAAGGCGCTCTCCCTGAAGCCTTCTCCCGGGACCCCCGGTTCAGCCCCGTGCTTGCGCTGCCTGCTCGACTTCTGGCTCCGTCCTTCGCATAGACGGGGGAGACAGCGAGGGCCGATCCGCCCTAAGAGAAAAGGAAGAGACGGAGCATTGAGGGAAGTAGCCCGGATCAATGACGGGGCCGCGCCCTGAACCTCTCCCTCCTCAACTCCGCTTTGCCGCTTCCTCTTTCTGCAGCTCTCGCTCCGCTCCGAGAGCAGCCAGGAAGCACCGAGTGGCATTTGGCGCGGCCAATCGCAGCACTCCGAAAAAGGCCACGACGAGGCTCCCCCCCACGCCAGGCAGCGAACGGGGTAGCGAAGCAAGCCGGCCCCATCACGCCCCCCCCGCCAGCCTCTCCCCCGCTCCCTCCCTCCCGGCTCCGGAGTGGCTGCTGCTCTCTGCTCAGCCTCTTCCTCCTCCAAGGCAAAGCAAACACACAAAGCCAGCCTGCGAGGCTCTGCCACGGGCAGTGCTGAAGCGGACATCTGCTCTTCCCTGTCGTTCTGCATGCAGCAGCACCCGCTGCCGAAACAAGCCGGCTTCCCCAGAAGTCAAAGCCCGGGATTTCCCGCAACTCTAGACGCGCGTTTAGGAATTCGAACCCACCCCTCCAGCAGCACTGAAGTCGCTCTTCAGCCGCAAAGAGATACTACCCCGCTGTTCGAGATAAACCGCGGGGCAAGGTTTAGCGAGTAAGCTACCGCTCAGGTGGTGCAGTTACTTGGTTTCCAGACACATGCCATTCTCCCAATGGTCTCCTGATTTCTGCAGCCAATGGGTGGGGCATTCCTGCTTTCTATGTAGCGATTACAGTTTTCAGAGAAATGCTTAAAAACAGGGGAGTGGGGAAGTCGATGGAACTTGCTTCCGCGGGAAAACAGAATAGAGGTGTAGGTACTTTTTAATAACTAAAATACAAACTAAAAAAAATCAGAAAAGCTTGCTTTCAGAAGGAACATCTTCCCATCTTGCTATCAATTACATCAAGCCCCTGCTATTCTTAGAGAAAATAATAGTTTTTCCTCTGATCTCACAAGAGAAAATAGTAAGTCACCCTTGCATACCAGCAGCTCCAGAAACAGAACAGCTGTGCATGAGACACCCCTTAAACAGGTGCATATTCTATAAAACTGAATCAAGTTTGGAAATAGAAGGAAGAAGCTGGGGTGGAACCATACGATATTTTAAGAGCAAAGGGTGCTGGTCTGACCTATCAAATTCCCATTAGCCAAGTTAAATTTAAGATTCAAAGTACACGTTGTGAAAAACAAAAAGTTCACATATTGAATGCAGCACATAAAGGTGAGAGTTATAAAGGCCCTTTTTCAGCAGACCGATGAAACGAAACTTGGTGGCATGAGAAATGCTGCCACCAAAAGATTTATATAAATATATATAAAAATTGACCGGGAAGAAGTAGAAGCTTAATTGTACAAGTGAAATTTTTAAGAGTGTCAAAGAAAGCAGCCAACCCCTTCTATAGTCAGACACACTACAGTTGTAGTTATTTTTAAAAACAGGGAGGGGACACACCACCCCCAAGGAAAAAAGGGGGTGGGCCCTTTAAACATTGTGCTCAGAAAAGCGGTAGTGCAGAGAAGTACTCAGCCTTTACACATCTAAAAATATAAGAACTTTGCAAACTACCCACATCGTGTGGGCATGAGTGGAGAGACAGATCACATACCCATTAGCAACAGTTATGCACTATCACAGCAGCTCTGCTAGTAAAAATGGAGAAAAGGTACCCTAGCATCAAGCATGAGACTTCAATGCTAGAAAACTGATTTCCCTGAAATTGAGGCACAACTTAAGAGGAAAGATGCCAGCAGGCACTGCTATGAAAGTTGCAAGTATGTCAGTTTCTCCTCCCAAACTAGTCACCTTTACAAGTCAGTGCCATCTGATCCTATCCCTTTTTATTCTGAATTCTCAGTTGAATGAGGCTTGCCTAGGATTGCAACCTGTCTTTTGTGATGTGAGGAACACCTTCACAACATTATTTTAAAAGTACTAATGCTCCTGCCAAGACCCATTAATCCTTTTCTCAATAAATCCTCCCCATGTTCAATAAATGTAGGGAACAGGACTGCTGTTCACTAGCTATAATGCCCTGGCAGCTATGTGTTTGACATTCATAAAGAAGGGCCTGTACCTCCATAAGCCATAGAAATGGAAATTGATTATCCAGAATTCCCCCTCCTGTGCAAGTAACACCCCCTCTCATGAAAACTAAATGCTTCACCAGTGGGGGGGGGGAGGCATGGCCAGTAGGTGTGAACCTACTTTCTCCTCCCTACAAGTTACTGAACATGGGGAGGATTTCTTCAGAACAGAACTACTCTCGAAGTCCCCCAGAAATGAGAAACAACAGCTAGTCATATTTTGCTATCAATTTAAACCGGGTCATGAACAAGGCACCCACAAGAAACTATAATCTTTTTCATATCTTTAAACACAGAATCATGACATTCAAAAATAATTTTTTTTGTCAGTTATTTCTTTAAGACATTAGGCATAGTCCTGTACACAGTTAATCATGCTTAATACTAGGCTCCTGGCTACATTTACTTGGAAGGAAGCTCCATTGATGTGAGCTTATTTTCAAGTGGGAATGTTTAGAACTGTAGGCAAAATCTCCTTGATTTCAGTTGAATTTAAATACATGCAAATGAATGCAGACTTGCACACAGTAGTATTTCAAAGTTTAGGGCACTATATATGATATTAGAAGTCAGATTTTGCATATCTAAAACAGCAAAAATAATTCCCAAACCATGCACTCCTGACATAAGTACCTTGAAATCCATGCATTCATGGACACATTAATCTTGGACAAAAATCAGATTTTTTTCATAAAAGTTTTTCAAATCATTTTAGAAGAACACGCTTTCTGTGACTCATAAAAAGACAAAAAAATAACGAAGTTTGTGGTCAGCTCATTTTAACAGATTTTCATAGCCAGTATCATTTGTGGTTGCTACTGATCTCATCCCCCGTCAAGGCCTCCTACACACTCATTCTTTTGATAGTGCCTCCAATACTGAGCATAAAGCAAGAAGCTATCCTCTCTCCTTCCCAAGTTATTTCTGCATGATTGAGAATGTTGGAAAGGGACCAGCACCAACTCTCCTGTCCTTATAATACATATAGTATTTGGAGAGCAGCAGTTCTCATTTTGTACTGGACAATGTAAAAGAGGTGGTGAAAATGAAGATTCAGGATTGCTACTGTCCATAAGGCAACTCGATGGTGAACTCCTGCTCTAAGTGTTGGTGCATAATACGAACATAATACAGTCAATCCTCTTTATATGCAAATTCGCGTATCTGCAAGGGACAGAATTGCTACCAACCTTGTTATCTGCCCCCTAACCTCATTATCCACTATGCAGAGACCTTCAGAAGGCTGCAGGAACCTTCACAATGGCCTGCGACCAGCGCACATGCCTTTAAAATGGCTGACGGAAGCATACGCCATCCATGTTTAAGGGGTCTGCACTGGTTGTGGGCATGATTCTGAAGATCCCTGCAGCCTCTGCAAGGTCTCTGCAGCATTCAGAGATCTTTTGGCACTTCCTGCTGCACTCTGCTGGGGAGGGTCTCTGCTAGATTCTTCTGGTGGCAGATAAGGTACCCCTTGCACCTAACACCACTGACCCCAAAGGATCAATGGTTCATTATTGCAATTTCGCTATCCGCAAGAGTTTCCAAGAACCAACCCTAGTGGATAACAAGGACTGACTGTACTATCTATAAAGTTTCCACATAAGACATTATTATAACACAGATTAAAAACCCCTCGTCATTGACTTCTGTGCTCTCAGTGGGAATAATTTGGTAGGAGCAGATCGTTGCCTTGGTTGGCATGGTTCACCAAGGCAGCAAACCTAACTAGCCATAGCCTTATAGCAACATTAAAGCAACATTTAGGAAGAAAGGCTACAAAAGCAGAAATGCTTTGACTTGATATAACTGTGGGATACAAATCACAGAAGAAGAAAAAGATTTGCTTAAATTGACCAGAACAACCCACAAATTACTTGACACAGGCACTGTTAAATTGCTATTTCACACATAAAAAGGTATATTTCACAACTTCAGCAGCACCAGAAAAACGCGATGTGGCTACCATGGCAGGCAAGCTGTTATAGACAGGTAAATAATTCACAAAGACTGTGCTGCAGAAGCATATACAGCAAGGAAAGTCACAGATTTTACAGGAAGTTCCTAGCATCATTTTTATTATCACACTTGTCACTGAGTGGCCTTATTTGCATGGGGTGGAGTCGACTAAGACAATACACTTACAGGAATTAAAGGTGGCCTAAAATGAAATATCTACAGTTTATACTATTCATGTGTTTCTTAGTTTTAATCATGCTGCAATTCTGGAAAATTCGCTGTACAGTACCTAGCCTTTCAGTGAACAAGGGGAAGGAGAACAACTACATTGTCTTCAAAGAGTAATTCTCCCCTCCCCACAAAAGGCCTCAGACAGTCTTGTCATTATTCACACACCTGGGGCAAATAATTTGCCAGACACACTACTCAAGTTGCCTTGTTATACTTGGTAAATGCGTTATCAGGAAGCACAAACAAAAGGGGCTAAATAAAATGATGGGGATTGTGCAATCGTTTTCTCCATGCCTACAAATGAATATCCAAATTTTTTATGCAATGAAGGTTATATGGCACAGTAGTTTGTCTGCCATCTGATCATAGTATTGTATGGAAGAGTACATTATTCATTCTCTGGCAGTTGATGGGCCTATCATAGGATCTGTGAGCTTATTCACACATGCTTGTTTTCACACTTAACTGTGAACCTTCAGGACAGAAATCTGGTTTTGTCTGAATGTTGATTTAGTAGATTCCAAGTAAACCGGTTAATATTTCCCAAGATCAAATGACACAAACGTCAAATGACCTTCTATATCTTGTCCTAGAACTAGCCCCAACAACCCATTAGGTCTGTTGTACAGAAAACACCGAAGAATAAATTATGTGCAGCCTCTCACCCTAGGCATATTTTCACAGGAGTAAGCAATTCATGTCAAAAGGCATCTTTAATATGGCAACATCTCACTGAGACATACCACAAGATAGCATGGTAGAAGGCACTAATTTTCTCAACATTAATCTTAGTAACTCAGTTAATCCCATAGAAGTAGTAAATTATATAAGTAGGAGACTACTTGCAACTATCACTACCAGTTTCTGTTCTATATTAGTAGCTGGCTCTGTGTTAAGTATTAATTTTCACTCCCCGTAACATCCACCATTTTCTACAGACTGCTACATGGAGGTTCAGCAATGTCAATTCTCATTTTCTAAGAAGCCAACAGCTCTCAACATTTGGGGAACTACTGCAAAATCTTCAGTGGCAATGGTTCATTTCCTCGTGCATGCCAGTAAAAGACATAAGTTTATTCTAAGCCTGTAAAACAGATGCTTTTCTTTGTCCTTTGATCATCAGTGTTCAGATGATCAGTCCACAAAATGATCTGAGTATATGCAAACAGGCAGGCTTGTTAACACTATGGAATAATCTCTTGCGGATATTTTAATGGCTGATTCAGTCACCAGTTGCTTTCATCAGAAATGTTTATACACATACATGCGCGCACACACACAGGATCAGGCGTGAGACTACCACTTCTAGATCCAATAGAATGTACCATTTGAATATTGGGGGGGGGGGGAGAGAAGAAGCCTAGGCAGAATCTTTTTTATTTACCTTCCTCAGAAATTAGCTACATCCTTCAGCTCAAATGCAAATCAATCTAGTTCAACTCATAAGTGCAGTTATATAGACGAAAATCAATGTCCAGAGCATGTTACACCAAATGTCCTGTTGGCAATTTTGTGAAATATATGCAGAGCAAACACTGATACACTTGAGAACCCCCAAGAATCTCCTAGGAATAAGACACCATGAATTTGGCAAAGTCATTATACAGGCATACCCCGGTATCCACTTGGGTTCCATTCTAGACTCCCCCATAGATATCTGAAACTGTGGACACTAAGGAAATCTTTTTAAAGATAGGGGAACATCAGTAGTTTTTCTGCAACAAGGTAAAAAAAGGATTAACCTACCTCTATCTTTTTAACAGGCATCCCAGTATCCATGGAACCAGTGGATACTGGGACACACCTGTACTATAGAAGTAACACAACGACAACAACTGACTAAACAACTGACAAATCATTAAAAGCCAGAAATGCTTAATGATGCTAAGAAATGCTTAATGAGAAGCGGCCATTTATATCAGCATTCCCTGCAGCTCCAAAACAAATATCTCAAAACATCTTGAGGTTGTGGAGGCTTCTGGAAAGGAGATCCTTTGGTGACAATATCATTATTCCCTCCTTAGGCACCCAGAATGAAAATACACTTTCAACCTTCAAGAGTTGCCTGGCCTATTGCTTGAGAAGATGACAGGGAATCATATAATCTAATCTGAAGAAACAACATCTTTTTAAACTAAGAACTAGGGCTCTAGAAAGCAGCACTGGGTGGGCAGTTATATTAGTCTACATTTAGTAACCACTTTTGGGAGGAGAAGAATAACCAATGAATTTATCTATTTTATTGGAACAGGTCTTTAAAAAGTTGGAAGCAAGCTTCTGAGCAGCACTGACTTTTTTCTTCAGGCTCAGGCATTTCACAATTCACTATCATCAATGCAGTGAAACATCTGTCTCCTTACATTTGCTTTAAATGCACTTTATGTGTCGGGTATATGCTGGCTCCCATGCCTGGAACTTCCCAAATAAAAACGCTGGTTCCAGCATAATACAGCAACATTATGCCCAGGGAGTAAACTTGTTGACCCTTATTTCCGAGTAACTAGCACAGAACTGGTTGCATTCATAAGATTTTCTGCTCAACTCAACAGCTCGTTCCCAGCATTTCGGGGTCTCTCTCTCTCTCTCTCTCACTCACAACACTCCTGACTTTTTAAATTCAATATTTCGATCATTGCAGCTTCCGTTTCTATATAAGGCGCACATTACAACAGCTGACTTAGGACACAATCCACCATGGACACTACCATTTCCGCACGCCACCCCTATTAGCACCCACCTACCTTTCTACCCAGTTCTCAGAAACAACGAACAACATGGGACTTGGTCCCCCACGTAAGTTACTGATTAATGGGCCAACCCAAAGGATCCTCTCCTGGCTTACTCCACTTTCAGGAACTAGCGAAGTCATCTGCACGCACGCAGCGGCGGAGTTCCACAGGGGGAAGCGCAGGCGCGCGCCAAGGGACTCCCTCCCGCAGGCAGCTGGCGCCCGCGCGCTCTCCCTCGGCCGAGCAGGGGACGGGCCCCCTTGCCTGGCACGGCAAGGCAGAGCCGAGCCCAGTCCCTGGTCAGCCAAATAAACGGGAAGCGACTGCACTGCAGCTCCGGTGCTCACCCTGCTCCTCCCACCGCGTCCGAGCTATACCTCACCGCAAGCCCGTTGGGGTTCCGCAATAAGCGGCCCCCACTTCTTTTCCCCTCCGCAGGAGCACCGCAGCCCAGCTTCCGCTACGGCCCTCACCAGCGGCTCTCGCGATAGCTCTGTACAAGAGGAACGGGAAGTCCCACATCACACCAAAAAAAAAAAAAGGGGCGCAAGCGCCAACCTATTTCGCAAGCGAAGCAGAGGGAGTGGGAGGGGAGGGATATTAATATCCCCAGAGTACAGTATGCGTGGAAGGTTGACTGCCTTTTGCTCTGTCCGCGCCAAAGTGATAGTGTGCATGCGCGCCTTCCAGTTTCCTGAAGTAGGCAAGCTTGTAGCGCGGTCTGAAAATGAAGCCTACTTTAGGAGCACAAGTCTATGCACGCCTACTCAGAAGTACGTCCCATTGTGCTCAATGGGTTAGGGGCTTGCTCCTAGGAAATGTGTACAGGATTGCAAGCTCACAGCGCAATCCTATGCATGTCTACTCAGAAGTAAGTCTCATTGTGTCCCATGCATCTTACTCCCATGAAAGTGAGTATAGGATCGCAGCCCCAGTGTATTTAACTCGAGACAAATGTTATTTTGCATGTGTGGGTTTCTGCTGATTTTTCATCGTTGCCAAAACAGCTTTTTAGCATTTAATTTTTTTTAAATTCAGACTAGAGCTCCACAATAGGGTGATATTATGAAGCCCTAGTTAGCTATCAGTAGACATGTTCCACAACTGTGTAATCTCTCCTGTATTTGTTCACATCTTGATATACTGTATCATGTCCCACTATGTTCTCTTACAACAACAAACTTTGAAATTAAATAATAGCTAGTTAAGGAATTAGAAAACTCCATGTAAAACAAATTTGCTAGCTAAGGCTGTTCATGAAAGCCATCCTAGTTCTGCTAGGGAAGTGGCTACAATAATCTCTCTTTGCCTCTGGTAGTATAGGGGTGGACGCGTTGTGGAACTCTGCCACAATTGCAGAAAATGCTATGGTGACGAGGTGTTTCTTTGAAAAGGGGAAGGCATCCCTTCAGACAAAAAAATACGGAGTGGTCCCAGCGGAAAATGCTTAATTAACATAATTACCCTTCAGTTTCAAGAATCAGTTGATTTCTCACAGCAGTAGCTCCATATTCCACAAAGCTTTCCCCAAAAGTCTTTGAAAACAGCGTTGCACTGTATTCCAGGGTCTTTTGGAAGTGTTCAGGCCCAAAATACAAAGTACTTGGATTCTATCCATTTGCTAAGTCATTGTTCAGTTAGAAAATGTGTTCTGAAAGGAGATGATGATCAGTTCCAAAGCTGCAGTGAGCTAAACAGGCCATTAAATACGGAAATTTGCCCATTCCATATTGCTCTTAAATTGAGTATATTCAATCATTATTGTTATGAACAATAGTTCTAATATCACATTTCCAAGTCAATCTCAAAATGGCCACATTTTGAGACTTCATTAGGTCTCATGTCATTGGGATTTGTTTCCACTATATTGGTCAAAAAATAATATAGCAGTGGTTCTCAAACCTTTTTGCACCAAGACCCACTTTTTAGAATGACAATCTGTCCAAGACCCGCCAGAAGTGATGCCATTGGGATGCCAGAGCCTGCTACATTCCTGAGAATGCAGCAATAAGTTGGGTTATTTCCAACAGCGAAGTGAATCAGAAAGGAAAATAAAAACCCTATTTACAACCTTGACACAAGCAAAACAATCACACAGCCCTCCCCCTTTCCAGCATCTCATTTCCCCATATTTTCAATATGGCTGCTCTAGGTGCTTCATGACCCACCTGAAATTGGCTCATGACCCACTGGTGGGTCCCAATCTACAGTTTAGGAACCATTGGAGTGTAGTATATAGCCATGAAATCCTGTAACTGTTATAAAACTACTGCTGGCTTTTTGTTTTTTGCATCAATTTTACCAAACTTGGTAAAACAGCTGAAAAAAATCTTGCAGAATTTTTCTCATTTGAGGGCCTAATTTTATCCAACTTTCCAGCGCTGATGTAGCCATGCCAACAGGATGTGCAGTGCAAGCTGCAGTGGGGAGGCAGTCATGGAGGCCTCAAAGTAAAGGAATGTTGGTTCCCTTCCTTTGGGGCTGCACTGCAGCTGCATCGGCACTGGAAAGTTGGATAGGATTGGGCCCTAAATCTACTCATAGTAGATGATGAAGAGCCAAATGGCACCATAAGTGGAATCAGATAAATCTTATCTATAGGAGGTCAGGGATTCTTCCCCCTCACACACATATTTACTGTGTTAACTCAAAAGTAAGACTCGGCGCAATCCTAGCCAACTTTCCAGCACTGACATAGCTGTGCCAACTGGGCATAATCTGCATTCTGCAGTGTAGCAGTAGTCACTGTGGCCTCCTCAAAGTAAGGGAATGTTTGTTCCCTTACCTCAGGGCTGCATTGTCCTTACCCCAGTGTTTGACAGTTTGGTTAGGTTTGCGCCCTCACTGTCTATGAAGATTTACTTTCAAATAGGGTTGCCAATTTTTCCCCCCAGCAGCAAATCATGAATCTTTGGCGGCATAAAAATCAGCAGAAACCAGCTGCCTAGGATGTGAAAATGTTTTCCTGAAATGGTAATTCAGTAATGGCAAATGACAGTAATCGTAGTTAAATTCACTTTTCCGTGAATGTGAAATGTGAATTTCCAGCCTGATTTCTAAAAAGCTTTTCACTCAGCTCCCCTTGAAGCATATTCTGGTCCTTGTCACGAGGGGCAATGTTCTAATCTAAATTGAATCAAATTAGTTCTGCTGTTCTCCTTTAGGTGTCACTGATGTCAATGAAAACACCTTAAATAGGGTCAAAGGAATAGCAAACAAAGATTATTTAAAATTATCTCAGCCTGAGAATGTTTACAGAGGAGCAGTGTCATTGATTTCCACTGAACTGATTCATAAATCATAGAAACAGAGCTGAAAAGGAACAATAGGCTATTAAATTTAGCGACCTGCCACACACTGGACTACACATGTACAAGCCGTATAGAGCTCAACCTTGAGTAAGAAAGTAGTATTTTTAGAATGAGATCATGGTTATCTCTTAATTTTTTAATACATTGCATGCTAAAGTCATCATTTTACTATTAGAAGTATTATGATTTGAAAGATACAAGCAGTCCAATCCTAGGCTATTCTGGCGGCTTAAGGCACTTTATGGCAGTAGCAAACATGATCCACTATCAGGAGCAGCCGGACTCTGCCACATACGGTAGCAGAAGTCCACTAGTCGATCCCTTGTCACATCCCTTTGCACCAGAAAGTCAGCTCGGGATGGGATGAAGCTGGGATGGAGGAGGAACGGAAAGGAGATGGAAACAAAACAAGGGCTGGAAGAGGGTGGTATTGGCTGTAGTGTCGCTGTTGATATTTCCCTTTTTGGGCCTTGATCCATTTGGACCTGTGTCAACTATTTACTGGCACAGGTCTGAGTAGACCCATTCCAGCACCAGAGGCTTACCTCCAGGTAAGGGAACAAATTTCCCCAGGGGAGACCTCTGGGACTGCACCCTCATAGGATGCAATGTGTGCTCCAGCAGTGCAGCTGCATTGGCGGGGGAGGAAAAGGATAGGATTGGGGCCAACATGTATGTAATTTGAGATAACCATGCTTCATATTTCTGCCCTGAAATATGGTATATAAAGAAAAAAGAAAAGAAAAAATTACTAGAGGTTCATTTTACATAAACTTAAGTACTAAATTCCTTCCTTCTATGAATTTTTCAGTTCACCAGCACCTTGTACCTCTGTTTTCTTTTCCTTTATAAAACAGTTGTGCTTTGCAATCCTATCCACATATAGATGCAGAAATCCCTCGGTGCTTAGTGGGGCTCTGTGCTTAGTGGGGCTTACTCCCAGGAAACTGCAAAAGATTGCAGCCTTAACAAAATTAATGTGAAATATATTTGAACTTTATTATTATAGGTGATACAAGCATGGCTTTTGGTGGCCAAGACTTGGCTTTCTTGTACTTCCTCTCCTGATTCATGCAGTGTTCTGATTCTACATAGCCAATCAGTGTTTGTCTCATGAGTCCTATTATTCTTATTTTTTTCCACTAGTCTAATCCCTGACAAAATAAGGCAGCAGCCAGAATAAATCCTGGAAAATACTTCTTTGCAGCCAGAATAAAGTACTTATGCTATTTGGAGGTGTAATTTGTTCAAACAACAGTGTTTGAGGGGCATTAAACACATGCGCACACAGAAATCTAAACCTCCAGCATGGATGCTATGGAATGATATTAACACAAAGGAATGTGGGATAAGAATTCGAACAGCTCAAATCATTTGGCTTTCAAGCTAAAGCTTTCATGCCAGAAGATGTCCGAAAGTATGCGATCTGACTATATAACACCAGTGCAGGGGGGGGGAAATATATATATATAATGTGGTATATATTTGCTAGTATTCGCTCTGAGTGTGGAAAATATGGGAATGTCGTTTTGGAGAGTTGCATAACTCCAAATTCATGAATCAGGTATGCATGAACTATAACCAGGTATGTTATGGTTAACATAAGCATAGGAGTAATAATTGACCCAAAGCATCTGGATGAAGATTCATTGTGAAACAATTATCTTAGAATAAAAATGTGGATATACAATTACTTATAAAAATCATACTCAGCATTTATTTTTCCGTGTGTGTGTGTGTGTGTGTGTGTGAGAGAGAGAGAAAGAGAGAGAGAGAGAGAGAGAGAGAATCTACCAAATACATGCATGTGTGGCAAGATGTGTGGCAGACAATTGCATTATTTTCATAAATGGTATGCACAGCTATATGCTTTGCCCACTTCAATTCTGTTGGTAAAATTGGGTTGGTAAGCAGCCTTGGGTGCCCTAACAAGGAGCAAAAAGGTGGGGTATAAATTAATTAATTAAATAAATAACAAATAAAATGTCCTGTGTGGTACTGCTGTTGAATTATATAAGCAATTACAGCCTAATTCAAGTATGAATAATTTCATACATGCTTGGTTAACATCCTATATAGCTAAACATATAGACCTGGAATAAGTTCGCTTCCAAATAATTGAGTGCGTAAGCCCAGTCCTGTGTATATTTACTCAGAAGTAAGTCTTTCTGAGTTCAGGCCTCCTTTCTATGATTGCCATCTCAGGAATGGACCCTATATCAAACAGCTGTTTGACGCCCAAAAAAATCATTACAATTTGGACTTTCCATATCACTTTTATATTATTAAGCACTGCATTGTGTGTCTTTCTTATGTAACAGGAAGTAGCCATTATTGTGTTTAACAAAAAAAAAACCCCCCACAAAGGGAAGTCTGTCACCAAAATGTGTGAGATTCATTTATGTAAATTAGAAACATGTGTATAAATTTAACTTGCTTGCTTTTTATGTTCTCAACATTTTTGCAAATGAAAAGATTTGTCTAGAATAAGCTCTGGGATTTGCAGCAAACATCTTTCTTTTCTGGTATCAGTGTCATAAACAGTTGCCAGAATATCTAAAACAGAGCAGCCAAACATGCTCCTCAGTGTGCAGCCGTTCCAAACCTTAAATATCTATATATATAATGCAGAATAAACTGAGAGTGTTGCTCTGACTCTTACCCATCCAGAAAAAGCTCAGCAACTAGGCCCCTAAATCAGGGGAATAACATTCTCCAGACTTAGAATGAAGGCTGTGAGAACTGAGAGGAATGTAATAAAGGAACATTCCCTGCATTACCACACATGTTTCTATGGTCACAAAGAGAAGAAAGGATGATTGCCATTAAAAAGGGGAACTGTGCAGCCAGCATTATTGTACTGGAACTAGAGTGCACAATAGCAATCTGCTATTTCTGATGTGACTGAAAACTAAAATGTGTGTTCTTCAGAGCTTTGTCTCCGTGGCAGCCCTACGCCACTCCAGCTGATAACAGAAGTGGATGGAAATGTACCTGAGAAAGAAAGGGTATTTAGCAGTGGGAGGTAAATTTACTGTCACTCTTTGGTGCTGTGCCATCCACATTGGTCCTGTTAGGCCTTATTTTCTATTTTGGATGAATAGCTTTTGGGCCAGAAATTGATTCAGAGTGCAATCCTAAACTGAGTTAGGCCGGCATAAACTAAGCCAGCAAAGTTTGGCTAGCACAAGCGCCACCATAAAGTATGTTTGGACCACTCTCGGAGTCAGAGAGGCCAGCATGCAGACGTGAGCCACCCTCCCTGATTGAGAGTAGTCCAAAAATGCTTTATGGTGGCCCTTGTGCTGGTCAAACTTTGCAGTCTTAGCTTATGCTGGCCTAACTCCAGTTTAGGACTGCGCTCACAGTCTCATTTCGGATTTGTGCAGCAGCGCTTGATACTTGAGAAAAGTATATAGCCTGTGTCATCATATGACACTGCCCAGTTATGCCATAGTTCAGTAATGGCTCTATTGACTGGCAGCAGTTCTCCAGGGTTCAAGATAGGGGTCTTTCCAGCCCTACCTGGAAATGTAAGTGGTGGAAGGTCCCAGGCTGTACAACACGCAAAAGGATGCACTCCATCACTGAGCTAGGCTCTAAAAGAGAAGAGCAACTTGACACATTATAGGTACTATGGATTCATACATTTTTTAAATAAGAACATATGAAAAAAAAACCCACTGGATCCAGCCAAAGGCCCATTATTTCAGCATTCTGCTCCCCCCAGCAGTCTATCAGCTGCCTCTGGGAAGCTCACAAACAGGACAGAAAGGCACCCTTCTTTCCTGCTATTGTCCGCCTGCAACTGGTATCCAGCGGCATGCTGCCACTAAACCTAGAGACAGTGCTTAGTTCTCATGACGAGTAGCCATTGATAGATCTGTTTTACATGAATTTGTCTAACTTAAAGCCATCCGTATCTTGTGGCAACAAATTCCACAGACTAATAATGTGCTGTGGGAAAAATGCCTCCTTTTGTTTGTCCTAAATCTCCCTCCAATCTCCCTCCAATTCAACAAATGACCCCAGATTGTGAGAGAGGGAGAAAAACATGGCTGTTTTTCTCCATTATCCGTGGAGAATCACACCATGCATAATGTATAAATCTTAGTCACTTCTCCCCTTAATCTTTTTTCCAACCTAAGAAGCTCTAGATATTTTAGCCTAGATATTTTAGCCTAACATATTTAGTATGTTCTCCTATGGAACATACTCCAAACCTCTGTGCAGTTTGCTTGCCCTCTTATGCATGTTTTCCAGCTCTACACCACCTCTCCTGATGTGTAGCAACCAGAACTGCATGCAGTATTCCACATGTGGTTGCATCATAGATTTGTGTAAGCTCTCTTATTCTCAGTCCCATCCCTGATGACCCCTAGCATGGAATTTACATTCTTCAAAGCTACTGAACACTGGGTCCCTGTTTTCACTGAGCTGTCAATTACAACTTTGTGTAAAAAACCAATTTTGTGGTTTGCCACCCACAGCTAAAACTCCATCTTGATGAATTTCTGCAAAGCTGATTGATAAGTTGTCTGCAGACACCTGTTTCTGGTTGTATATAGTCATGCCAGGGAGCTGGAATTCATAAACACACATTTTCTGTTATGTAACACAGTGTTTCTCAAACTGTCAGGATACACTAGGTGGGTCTCAAGCAAATTTCAGGTTGGTCACAAAGCACATAGAACAGTGCTATGGGAAGATAGGACACTGGAAAGGGGGAGGGATGTGTGCTTATTTTGCTGATGTCAAGATTGTAAATAGGCTATTTTTCCTTTCCAATTCACTTTGATATTGGAAATGGCTGAGAAATCTCCCAACCTGTTGCTGCATTCTCAAGAAAGCAGCAGGGTCTGACATCACAATGATGGCACTTCCAGCCATGATGGGTCCCAGAGAGATTGTCATTCTAAAAAGTGGGTCCTGGTGCTAACATGTTTGATAACCACTGCTCTACAGCATTCAGAGATATTTTGGCACTTTCTGCTACACTCTGCTGGCTTCCTGAGGGTCTCTGCTGGATTCTTCTGATGGCAGGTAAGATACCCCTTGCACTGCTGCCCCCTATAGGGAGATGCCTCCCAGTGACAATGTACATGCGTATGCTTGTGTAACTGGTACAGACAGCAAGGAAGCAAAAGTAGGGAACTACTAGGAATCCCACTACCTGGGGGTTGTCTCCTTCAGCAACTCACATGCACACACAAGAAATACCTTGTTGACTACACCAGACCAACAAAAGCAAGATTGTTCACATGGGAGAGGGCAGCCATGTGAAATAAACATACAAGTCTCTCCATAGCAACACTTCAAATATCTGTGGGGTTGTTCTGCTGGAAGAAACTCTTTTCCCAAGGAGGGACTGAGAGAAATCACAAGGGAAGCCTCAACAGCATTCACACAAAGTAGGGCGCTGGTGGCCCACTGTGCAGAGATACAGGCTAGGAGCCAGGCGAGACAGGTCTGAGCAGAGCTAAGGGGCTTGCTGTAAACAGCAGCACACTCACTTTTTGCATGACTAGCCAGAAACACCCATGGCAGGGACAAAAGAAGAGACAGAGACTTGTCTAGAACCCAAACTGGCCCATCCTCAAAGATGCTCTCTAACCCTTCAGGGAGACCAGCACAGTCACCTCCTAGAACAGTTACCATTGCATAGTACTGCAAACAGGCTGGGAGACTATATAGCACATGGACACAATTATATTTTCGTTTTCTGTTTTTTTTGGCCATACATCTTGACAGAATAAAGATATTACACCCTGGTTTGTTTCATTGCATTCTGCATTAAATTACCTTTCCAATGATATATAACATGATGGTGTTATTCATACATACCAAAGTTTTCACAATTTTGGCCAATAGTGTCAAGCTCAGCTTGTTGCACCCCAAAAGCTTGTTGCTTGGTGCAATTGCAACTCCTGCACTTGCACTTAGCTACGCTTCTGCCTTGACCTTTGTTTCCTGCCCCCCCCCCCATTGCGCTGGACGAGTTTAGGATATGATGGATGTCGTATGGACGTAGCATGCAACATCCAATGCGAATTCCATGCAAATTCCGCATAGAATTGCACCGAAAATATTTCACGTAACTAGCACCTCAAAATTAGGTTTAAAACTCTCAGTGTCTTGAAAAGATAACTTCCAGTGGGCGACTATAAAATCCGAAAGTTATAAATATAGGTGCCCAAATTAAATAAAAATAAAAGACCCTTAAACGTGCGAGGAGGGATCCCGTGCTCTAAAAATACGAATCTCTTTAGCTGGCAAATGATCATGCTATGATCTCAGCAGAGGAAAAGTAGCCTGCCAGGTCTCGCGGCACATCATGTGAGCTCTACCCCAAAAGGGAACCCCTGCCGCTTTCAGTGCTCTACAAACATCTCCGATTTCAGCCCGTATACAAGCCGCTCGGAACCTGCATAGTGGGGGGGGGGAAGGGCGGCAGTATAGCGTCACTGCTTACTGTTGTCTAACCTATCACAGCACAAATACTGAAATGTGAGACGAATTGAGCCAATCCTTATCAAGCTTATTTAGTTGTCCCTGAAGTTGCACGTGGGGTACTCGGGGAGTAAAGCGGGTTGTTGCCAATAGCAAGGATGGCGGATCTCGAGGCGTTTGGGGAGATGGAGTGAAGGGTAGTTCTGGGGGCGTCCACGAGTTGGCGGGGAAAGGCCTCGGGACCTGCTTGCTTCCCTTGAGCCGAAACGAGGAAGGCTGCAAGATCAGTCTGGTAAGCAATCTACAGAAGGGCTCTATCGCCCTACGGCGTTCATCGCCCTGTTATTTTGTAGGGAGTTTTTGGATCCAAGTTTCTCCGCCTTGCCCCGATGTTATGTATTCCCCTGGCCTCCCACTCCCCCACTTTTATGAGGTTGCATTAATAAGGCGAGAGGATCAGAGGGGAACAGCTCTTGATCTTAGGGGGCCGGAAGGACAAATTCCGGTTTAGCTGCATTGGAGCGCTTTCCCAAAATAGGTAAGCCTTGAAGCCGGCTCTCTAGGGCTGGGAACTGCTTTAAATACGTGGTGCTGGAGTGAGGCAACAGCACGCTTCTTGCAGTAGGACGTTTCTGCACTACGCAGTGCCCCACCAAAGGCTGCTCAAGAAACTTCACAGTCAGGAAAAAGAGGGCAGGTCCTCTTATGGATTCAGAATTGGTTGAGGGCCAGGAAACAGAGAGTGGGGGTCAATGGGCAATTTTCACAATGGAGAGAGGTGAAAAACGGAGTGCCCCAGGGATCTGTCTTGGGGCCCGTGCTTTTCAACTTTTTCATAAATGACCTGGAGACAGGAATAAGCAGTGAGGTGGCCAAGTTTGCAGATGACACAAAACGTTTCCGGGTGGTGAAAACCAGCAGGGGTTGTGAAGAGCTCCAGAAGGATCTCTCCAAGTTGGGGGAATGGGCAGCCAAATGGCAGATGTGTTTCAATGTAAACAAGTGTAAAGTGATGCACATTGGGGCAAAAAACCAAAACTTCACTTATAAGCTAATGGGTTCTGAGCTGTCTGTGACAGCTCAAGAGAGAGATCTTGGGGTGCTGGTGGACAGTTCAATGAAGGTATCGACCCAGTGTGCAGCAGCAGTTAAGAGGGCCAGTTCCATGCTTGGGGTAATTAAAAAAAGGGGTTGAGAATAAAACAGCCAATATTATCATGCCATTGTACAAATCGATGGTAAAGCCACATCTGGAATATTGCGTACAGTTCTGGTCGCCGCACCTCAAAAAGGACATAGTGAAGCTGGAAAAGGTGCAGAAGAGAGCGACGAAAATGATTACGGGACTGGGGCACCTCCCTTATGAAGAAAGACTGCAGCGTTTGGGGCTCTTCAGCCTAGAAAGAAGGTGCCTGAGGGGGGACATGATTGAGACATACAAAATTATGCATGGAAGGAATAGAGTTGATGGAGGGATGTTCTTTTCCCTCTCTCAAAACACCAGAACCAGGGGGCATCCGCTAAAACTGAGGGTTGGGAGAGTTAAAACAGATATAATAAGAGGAAGTACTTTTTTACCCAGTGGGTAGTTAATCTATGGAACTCTTTGCCACAGGAGGTGGTGATGACATCTGGTCTTGATGCCTTTAAGAGGGGATTGGACGGATTTCTGGAAGAAATAGGCCATGATGGATTGTGCAACCTCCTTACATTAGTAGTAGGCTATTTCAGAGTACCGGGTGCAAGGGAGTTGCAACAGGATGCAAGCATCTTGTTGTCTCGTGTCTCCCTGGGGCACCTGGTGGGCCTCTGTGAGATACAGGAAGCTGGACTTGATGGCCCTTTGGCCTGATCCAGCAGAGCTCTTCTTATGTTCTTATTAACGCACGCACCTCCCTCTTCCTCTCCGGCTAGGCAATACTGGCGCGGGGATGCTTGTTTCATGCTGTTTCATTCTGCCTGGGTCACCGAGCCCCGTAACACTCTCGGAGATGGGGAATACCAAAGGTGTGGTGCAGTCATGCTGGCCCTTTCTGACATCTATATGGGAGTGGTGCTTGTACAATAAGATACAGTACTGTATAACACAAGTACTGTATGACCTTAGGCACTTTTTGCTTGTGTGACTGTCAGCAGATTAAAATACATACTTTTAAAATTAAAGACCAAGTTTGTGTTTAATAGTTTTATTACAGTATAGTTCAGGTGTTTTTTTACAGTAGGTTCTGAGTAGAGCACAATCAATCACACTTCTTTTGACTCAGTAATGCAAAAAAACTGATTCAGATTTTCCTTTGGCCTACAGGTATTAGATGAATCAGGTTGTAGTCCTATCCACACATTCCTGACAATAAGCCCCATCAAACACAATAGGACAGAGTAGATGTGCAAAGGACTGTGCCCTCAGTTTTCAACAAAAACATTGATGTTAAACGTTTTTTCCCTTCCATGAGATTCAAATTTGAAAGCCATATTTTAAGCCTGTGGTTAATGAATTGATTAATTGGAGTGATTAATGGTGTATCAATTTATAATTTATAGTGGTGCTTTGTGATTGGCTGCAACCACTGTATTATGGTCAGAGGACAACATTCCTACTCAATACCAAACTAATGCTGTTCAATTAATTTTTGTATTCATAATTGTTCGCTGCCTTGGAAATTCACTGAATATCATCCAGATCTGAGCTCAGTATGAAAAGTGTGTGCTTGTCTTAGAGGGGATGTTCTTCAGTATAAGGATGTTCTTCAGTCGGAGACGAACGGAGCCCCAAGTGCGCCCATGGCAGGGTGACGAAACCGCGCCCCCTGCATGTCACCCCGCCCCCGTGCGTTGCCCTGCCCTGCCTCCCTGCACCCGGAATAGCTCCATAATGGAGCGATACAGACACAAGGGTGGGTGGGTGGGCCAAAAACTGCACGGGTTTTTCCATGCAGTGGCGCCTCACCGCTGCTGATGCAGCGGCGCCCAAGGCTCCCGCCACCCCTGGCTACACCCTTCCTCCGCCCCTGTCTTCAGTATAACTAGATCCAAAATACTTTTCTTAACCCAGTCCCCTGTTCTGGGTTTCTAGAATATATATAATGCGATATTGTGTTAGATCAAGTTTTTATTGGGCTGCAATCCTATACACCTGGAAATAAGTCTCATTGATTTCTGTGGGACGTACTTTTAAATAGACTTGCATTTGTGCTGTTGGGCTGTAATCCTTTCTACACGTACCTGAGAGTAAGCTCAATTGAACTCTGTGTGATTGACTTCTCGGTGAGCATACATAGGAATATGCTGTTGATTTCTGCTTCAGTCTTTCAGGGAAAATCTCTCTACTCCTGGTATTTTTTGATGTAGCCCTATTACTTATGTGTCATACTTTTCTGACTTTTCTGACTCATTTATTTACAGTATTATTATGACATTAACTATCACATGGAATGTGCTTGCAAATACAGCATTTGGAGTTCTTGTTTGCTGGGAGGTGCCATCCTGAAGAAATCAAGCATATATGATTCCTTACCCTGAATTTAACAGGAGACCCTTATTCCCCCACACATCCCCCCACACATGTTCTGATCTCCAACCAAGGAAGTGGGGTCCCCCCCAAAGGTAAACCCCTTTTGAGAAAATGAGCTCTCCTTGCTTCCAAGCAGAATTAATACAAGTCCATTTTGTGATGGCTGTGGGTGCCCATTCCGAACCAGGGAAGGGAGTTCCTTGCAAATCCTGTGTATTATTTGCCCATTCTAGTCTGTATATTGGTCCTGAAGGAATAGGGATTCCCTTTGAAGCCTATATTCCAAATTCTTCGTCCAGTCACCTGCTGCACTCCTATTATACCTGTAGAAAAATGCTATCTGTATTCTGATGCCCCGTGTCCTTGGCATTACTGCATTCTGCAGTAGTAGTATTGATTTAGTTTTGAAAGTGCACGTGCGCACATCCTTAGGTGATCATGAGTAGGCAAATCTACAATAGCTTATTCCTGGTAGCTTCTAAACTCATTAAACTGAAGTACTTGTCAACTGTAACTGAGCAGAATCTTGCCTATTTGCCAGATTACTGTATGATCTGCATACTTAGATCTGGATGAAATGTTTTATGTGTGTATAATACATTTGTGGGCCAAGCTATATGTTATGGGGACTGTGCCGTTTGACCTAAGTTTTTTTTGTTTCTGTGTTTCACATAGCAGGTGTGTTGTGTGTGTGTGTGTGTGTGTGTGAAAAGGATGGAAATGGTGAGGAAGGCTCTAGAACAGTGGTTCCCAAACAGTGGGTCGCAAAGCAGCCATATTTAAAATATGGGAAGATGGGATGCTGGGAAGAGGGAGGGCTGTGTGGTTGTTTTGCTTGTGTCAAGGTTGTAAATAGGCTATTTTCTTTCAGATTCACTTTGCTATTGGAAATGACTGAGAAATAACCCAACTTATTGCTGCATTCTCAGGAAAGCAGCAGGTTCTGGAGTCAATGACAGCACTTCCAGCCATGACACCATTTCCAATGGGTACCAGGCAGATTGTCATTCTAAAAAGTGGGTCCCAGTGCCAAAAGGTTTGAGAACTACTGTTCTAGAACTCAGCCCTGTTGCAGTTCTGACCCTGATTGCCTTGTGCTGTTTGTAAGAAAAAAATCGCTCCATTGGCATGATATCATGAATCCCTGAGTTGAACCTCACTAAGGAGTTGCAAGCAGCTCTGGGAGATGTGTGGACTCTTGCCAGGTTTTTCACAGCTCATGTTTGGTTTCTGGCTTGGTTGAGAAAGGAAATGATGGCCCAGCCACTTGTTGCACTATTTTTTATTTTATTTTTATCTCCTATTTTTTTTATTAGAAAGAGGAAGAAAACATAAAACATATTGACATGACAGTAAAAAGTGATAAGAATTTTCTAAAGAATTATCATATGAGTGTTTCGATGATTGATTATACTTGTCTAACCAATTTCATAATGAAAAATACTCCATTCCAAGTAGTTAGCATCCAGGAAAGGAAGGAAAGAAAAAGAGGATTATAGAAACTAAATGATTCTCCAGCATCAATTTACAAATAATGAAAGAGGCTTGCATAAATAAAACCCTCTCTCTGTTGTACACAGCCTTGCAAATAATGCTAAAAAGCTGCAAAAGGAAGAAATTTTCCCATCTCAATTAAAAACTAAGGGTAGAGCCTCCAGTATCATTCAGTCTTGAAAATACTGTAAAGACATATCACATAAACCACAGTACTTCTAGTGTGACTTCAGAATTCAGAAATAATAGAGAATTACCCAGACAAAAAGCCACTCCAATATACAGAAAGGTTGCACAAACAGAGAATCCTCCACAATTAATGTTACATGATAATTTCCGACATTAGCTCATACTTCTACCCAGTGTTTTAGTTGAGCTCCTATTTAATTGGGTGGCAGCTATTTTAAAACATTTATTTTTGCTTTCTGTTTTTTTGATGACTGAAACATTTGCAGTAGGTAATGTAATTTAAAGAAAAGTTTGCTACAGGTATTCTAAGAACAGTAATTTCCAGTTGGGTCACTGGGTCTTTGCTACAGTGATGGGTCTTGCATGCTAGACGACAATGAAGTTTTATTAAAGCATCTTAGCAGGTCAGAATGAGTGCTTCTGAAGCATGTTATGCCTTTCATTAATTGTGAGATCAGGGAGCCATATAAATTATAACCTTTCCTGATCCAGCGGAATGGTGGCATGCCAAATCATAGGTTGCTGTTGTGATGAACCATTCAGACAACATGTTTGCTTCCTAAACAGTATAATCTGATTAAAAAAAAAAAAGTGGCTAGCTATATGCAGACTGGTCATGTGAGCAGGTCTGCATCCATCATGGGTGGGCTGAGTCTAAAGATCCTGGTCTCTCCCTCCCCCCACTTTTGTCCATTTCTCTTGCTTGTTCACTCCAATGACTCTATTTTCTATCTGGTGTGCAGGTTCTTTTGTGTACAGTTGTGCAATTTGCATATTAATGCAATGCTGGCTTGTGTGTTCTTAGAGGCTACTCTGTTCTTTAGGCAGATATTTGGGGGCCAGAACAACACACACATAAATTGACTCCCTCTCAAGCTGCCACTATCTAGCAAGAAGGACTTTACCATTGTGGAGCTCAGTCCTACCATTCCTTACAGATGTGTACTTTCACATGTACATATTATACACAAAGTTGAGATGTTGCAATAAAGTATGGTGCATCTTTATTGGTTACAGTTTGAAATCCTTTATTCTTTCCGTTTGTGTAAAATGCTGGAGAAACCCTTTAACTTGGTTAGCATTTAATGTGGCAGGGTTAAGACTAGACAAAATGCCTTGGAGGCCGAATCTAGCCCACAGGTCAACAATACTACTGATTAAGGGCAATTTTGCTGCTTTAGCCTAGTGAGTATTACACAACAGTGCTTCTTATCTGCAGCCTTTTTTTTAAACTATCAAATATTGAGGAGAACTGTACATTTTGGCTCAGCCCAGTTATCCCAGATGTGACCCCGAGATGTAGCTTGCTAAAGGCAAATGCATTTGTGCAAAAAGACAACCGCATTTGAACAAAACAAGGTTTCCAGAGTGTGGGCCAGCTTTAAGAGATTCATCATATGTTGTGCTATGACTCCTTAACTGGGTGCTGCTAGGCAGCACAAAGTTGTGTGGAATGGCTCTTTGGCTAGGAACTGGGTACCTGCACAATGAGGGTGAGTGGGGACTGCTTGTTC
The DNA here is from genome assembly GCA_029204185.1 of Lerista edwardsae. Lineage (NCBI taxonomy): Eukaryota > Metazoa > Chordata > Lepidosauria > Squamata > Scincidae > Lerista > Lerista edwardsae. Next base: position 4,182,208 of record JAJKFI010000048.1, read on the forward strand.
TTTACCTGAAATGTTTGAGGGAAAGTTTCACGTGCTGTGGTTCAAATGCCAGTGGTCAGAGAGCAGGCTTTGCTTCCAAGATCATATTTCAGTGGACAGAATGTCTCAGTGCGGTGCAGCGCAGGCGATATTCCTGCCCTGCACAGCTGTCTTGCCTCCTGATCTTCTCTTTCAGCACTGGGTCAAGAGGAGCAGAACGGAGCCACCATCGCTAGCAGCTAAGGCTCCTGTTGTTTGTCCTGCTCTTAAAAAAAAATGATTCTGAAAAATTGCAAGTGGCCAACAAAATTAAGTCACACTGCAAACATACAAGAAATTATAAAATATGACGGCTCTCAGAGTTACTGGCGTCCGAGATAGGGACGGTTATGCTGGTGCTTTTGTGCAGGCACATAAGTATGTCCTTTGGGTGGTGCTTTTGCATAGGTATGAGAGTGTTGAGCTGGCAAGAACCAGATATTTCGACTTTACATCTTGACTTAAGTATAGACCCCTGGAACCTAACCTCCAAGGGATTCACGTGTAAAATAGTAAAATACAACAGCGCTGCCTTGTGAGAGCTGGCAAAGGATAGAATCTGCCATAGGCAGCCTTGCCGAATAACAGTGTGTTGTGTTCTGTTTACAAACACGCAGTGAGGGAGCTTGGGAGACTTTCCCAGAGGGAGTTTCACAGCTGTGGCTCTGCCCCCAAGTACTCTCTCTCTCTCTCTCTCTCTCTCTCTCTCTCTCTCTCTCTCTCTCTCTCT
>JAJKFI010000048.1:4182965-4210298 GCA_029204185.1 Lerista edwardsae
TCTCTCTCTCTCTCTCTCTCTCTCTCTCTCTCTCTCTCTCTCTCTCTAGTTGATTATGATTTAATGGTGGACCAGGGAGCAAAGTCTTGTGATGGAGATTTTAAAGCTTTGATAGGCTTATACAAAGGCAGTTGCTAAGATTATGTGGTCGCAGGCTATTGTAAGGCTGTAAAGGCTGAATCCACTGCCTAAAATGGAGGCCAGACAGAATTGATGTAATGTGTTCTTTCTTGTTCACATTGGCTACATTCTAAACCGTCTAAAATGTGTTTAGTTCCTGTAAAGGCAGCCGCTGTGAACTATTTTATAAAGGCTGCCCCTCAGAGAGACCAGCAATCCGGCCTGGATGTGATCAGTACTACTTTGTCTGCATGGTCAGATCCACTTTCTCCAGGAGGGCTGCTATTGGTGAATCATCTGAAGCTGGAACAAGGTTTTCCTGGCTACTGATGTCACTTGAATATCCATAGATAACTCTGGATCTAGGAGCACCCCAAACTGTGTACAGTACTTGACTTTCTAGTAGGGGACGACCCCGTCTAGTAGATATGGAAAAGCATAGGGGACAAGATGAAATCTTGGGACATACCCCATAGGCCAAAGATTGTAGTGGAACAGCAGTTCCCCAGTTCCATCTTCTGGGGTTCAATTTTCCAGGAAGCACCATAACACTATGCCTTCCAGCTTTATTCCGGCAAGGTACTACAGAAGCATACTAGTGTCAGTGCTATTTCTGGATCTCCACCACATGCTTTTGTTTTTTGTTTTACTGCAAGTATTTACAGTACTACCTTTGTAGTTTCGATAGTGTGTTTGTCAAAACTGTGCGTTTCCAATTTTGGCTGCTTCATAGAGGAGCCCTGGTTTCTTTTTAAATTTCCTTTAAAAAAGCCCTACAGCTCTTCCTTTCTTTCCATTTTGCTCCAGGTATCCCTGCGCAGTATAAAATTGTGTTAATATAAAGTAAAGCAGCAGCACTGCTTTTCATGCCGCAGCTCTGCTTGTTCATGGTGCTCCAGTAACACTCTCTGATCTTCTTCATTACATTCTCTATCCAGGCCGGCAGGGTAGATGCAACCAGACAGAATCTTTTCTGTCCTGCTCTCTCCTCTGCACTGGTCAGAGATTGGAGATCGGGGACAAAGTTCAAACAGAAGGCAAGCTCTGAAGGCAGGGATGTGCCAAATCAAAAGGCAGAGGACTAAAAAGGATTGCCAGGGAATGGCCTCCTTGTAAGCATGCCGACCCTGTCACAGACATACTGATTAGCACTGTGTATAAATTCTACATAATGCACAGTGAAATTCTGCCTCTTCAATTAATGTGCCTGCTTGTTTACATATTTTGTTCCACTTCTGCTAGAGAGGGCAAAGGACTGAGGTCTTGCTCAGTGGTTGCTTGAAATCCAGCCCAGCACCTCCCCTTTTTCCCCAAAACAAACTGGGGTATGAATATGAACAGCACTAGATTTTGCCCTTGCATCTGTCAGAATTTGCTTTTACCGACCTGCTGATAGGGCTGCTATTTGTAGTTCTTACTTGACAATGTTATGCATATGATACTGTCTTTATTATGATAAATTGCACTGGATGCTTTACAAATAAGCACTTCAATCTGTTTTCAAAAAAATTGTTACCTATTAGGTTGCAGCTATGCTGAATTAGGGTCCATTTGGGCCACCTGCATATACAAGTACAGGCCAGGTATACAGTTTCCACCATTGTCTTAGGTGTTGCATGATGCTAACTCTGATTTTAATATCTCGGTTGTGACATCTAGCAAATCTAGAGTTAAGTCACAGATTTTGACTGGAGTTTGACCCAAAGGTCAAAAAGTGCAAGCTGTGCAAGACTGATGGGAGAAGCAGCTAGCGGGCTAGACTCTGTTAATCTTGGCCATGCTCAACTATGATGTGACTTATTTCTTCAAACCCTCTGGCTTGGTCAATGCTGGATCAGACTTGCACTCTGCCCTACAATGTAGCCACCTTGTCAAAGAGGATTTGTTGTGTTGTTTCATGAAATGGCAGAGTCATTTCCACAGGCTCTACTGGAGATTATCTGGGCAGGGACCTGGTTAGAGATAAAAATAACAAGACAAATGACCATTAGTGACAGCCAGCTTTAATTTGCACCTCCTGACTGATATTTCAGCCTGCCATCTTTGCAGCACCTGAGGAAATTTGGCTTCTTGCTTAGGGCTGGGTTTGGTAGTTCTCTGAGACGTTTTAAGAATATGTGTCATGGGCCAAGGCATTGATCATGGTCTGCCCCCTGAGAATTAATTCTTCTGGTGACACTGGCTTTTTTCAGCAGCTAGACAGATGATGCATCCTTGATGGTGAGGTGAAAACAAACATTTGGAATCCCCATGTTTTCCTAAATACCTAGATCTGTTGTGCTCTTAATTCTTCAAAATGCTTTCCTAAAGAGGTGTGCAGGAAAAAGACTCTTTGTCCTTTTTTATTTTTATTTTCACAGATGTTGTCAGTTCACTCCACTAGCTGAACATTGTACTTTTTCTTGGAAGAAGACCTCCCACAGAGTGGCACTTATGGTCTTCTGGTGATGCTTTCTGCATTGAGCAGCCATGGACCCAAAGGAGAAGTATCAGGTAGGCATCCTGATAATGTCTTACTTTTGGCAACCCTTGGAAAGTCAGTAGAGGTGTCTGAAAATGGTGTTATTTATTCTACCCAGCCCATTGTGCTCAGTCAGACTTAAAGGTAAAAATTTCCTCACGACTGAATGGTCTAGTCATGACGGATGGTAAGGGGCGGTGCTCATCTCCGTTTCTAAGCCGAAGAGCCGGCATTTGTCCATGGACAAACTTCTGTGGTCTTGTGGCCAGCATAACTATACGCCAAGGCACATGGAATGCTGTTACCTTCCCACCGAAATGGTACCTATTTGTCTACTTGCATTATTACGTGCTTTCAAACTGCTAGGTTGGCAGGAGCTGGGACAAGCAACAGGAGCTCACTCCATCATTCAGTCTCAAACTGCCAACCTTCCGGTCAACAAGCTCAGCTCAGCGGTTTAACCCGCAGCGCCACCATGTCCCTTCCAGTAAGACTTAGGTTGTAACTAACTCACAGCCTCACAGTAACTAACACCTCTGCCTATAGGATGTGCTTCTGACCAGAGGGAGACAAGAGGTTAAGTGCTCTTTTTCTCAGATCAGCTTTCATTAGTGAGAGTCTGTTGAACTTCACTTTCTTTCAGATACAACCAGGCAGAGCGATAGGGCTTTTTTTCTTCATTTTTGTCTGACCTAACTAATTGCACATGTGTAGTCTTGAATGATGAGCAGCATAACAAAAGCACATTAAATTATAAGGCATTTGTCAGGATATCAGGATATGCCAGTTTTTTTAAACTCTTCATAAATGTGTCAGTGTCATGGAGGGCTGAAAGCTTCTGATTTGAAAGCTGAAAGCTTCTGAGATGCAGCAGGTATTGCTCTACTCCCCGGACAAGCTGCTAGGTCTTGGTTTGTGCACCACTTCCAAAAATTCAGACTGGGTCGAGCAAACGTGTGCAGGATTTGGCTGTGAAGGGTAATGTTTCCTTGAGTTGACCGGATCTAATTACCAGTTCTTAGCACAGAGGTGGCCTATTGCACCTGGGCAAACCCATAGATCAGTGATTCCCAAACTGGTGGATCATGACCCAGCAACCAGGGAAGTATCTATCCCTGTTCCTTCAACAGGCGGGGAGGGGAGAAAGCAGCAATGTGATCCCCAGGATCGTGCTACTGCTGAGGACAGAGGGAGTTTTTCTAACTTTTCTCTTCCAGTGTCAGCCTCCAGGGGGGGGCAGGGAGCCCTACAGATGCGCCTGCAGGGCGCCCCAAGCCTCGGGAATAGTAAAAAAAATGACTGGAAATCACTTCCTGTTTCGCGATCAAAAACCGAAAGGGGTTTTCAATCACCTTTTTTCTGTTCCTGAGGCTTGGGGAGCCTGTACCCCCCCCCCAAGCTGGCACTAGCAGAAATATGTGGGAAAATCTCCCTCTGTCCTCAACAGCAGTGTGATCCTGGGGATTGCATTGCTGCCATCGCCACTTCCCTGCACACACTTGAAAGAGTTTGGGAAGCACTGCCATAGATCATAAGCCTGATTTTAACTTGCATACACAAGAACATAGCAATAGCACAGTGTTGTATAACATCTTCCTGTTCAAGATGGATGCCCAGATGGTTGCAGGATATGCTGATTCTTCTTCGGTGACTTATATGTACGCAGTTTAAAGAAGCTCTTCTTTTGGAGATTGACATTTTTGTTCTCACCTGCTTCTGACAGTAGAACTAGGTCCAGTGGGTACAAACTGCAAGTTGGACGTCAGGAAGAACTTCCTGACTGTAAGGGCGGTTCAACAGTGGAACAGATTGCCAGGGGAGGTGGTGGATTTTTTCCTCACTGGAGACCTTCAAGCAGAGTCTTGACAGCACCTGCTGGAGACTCTCTAGGAGAATTTCCTGTTACAGGCAGAGAGTTGGTCTACTCTGTGATACTATGACAGCTCCCCATCCTCTTTCCAGGGCGCCTTAAGCAGGTTCTGGAAAGCTTTAGGGGTGAGGGTACACCCAAGAAACAGCCTGGGTCCAATATCAATTAATCAGGATTTTATTGGTTGGAATATGGAACAGAAAAAGAGGGGTCAACCCTCTGCTGGATTACTTCACCTTTAATGTTAGAGTATTTCTAGACAAGTAGAGAGTGGGGAAGAACCTGGGGAAGGGCCTGAGTTGGCAGCAGATCGCCCAGGTTGCCTGCTGGCGAAATGGTTTTTCCTCAGATTGTGGCAATTTTAGTATTGGGGATATCATAGGGTTCTTCCGCTTGTGCACCTCAGGGTGCAAGGGGTGCTGTGATCCCACTTCCGATGGTACTTTCCGTGAGCAGGCTCTGTGACCTCCGCTCAGGTCTCTCCCCTTTGCTTGCTTCTGAGTCCCTCCTTTTTCAGTCTTCTTATGCCTGATTAACCCCCCTCCCCTTCACCTGGGTCTGCTGGTTTCCCCCTCCTGGGCCTGCATTTTCCTCCTCGACCTTCTCCAGCTACTTTTCCTTTTCCGCCATTCTCCCCTGCTGTCTTGTTTATCTTCCCATCATCTTCCTTTCTCCTCCTCCTCCAGCCCTCCCTCTCTTGCTCCTTTTTGCTCACTTGTTTCTTTCTGTCCTCCTTTCTAACCACTCTTCCACTGTACTGCTACCTGCTTTTGACGGCTACCTCATGTTGTGCCTTCTGCTCCTCAGTTGATTGTGTTCAGCTGTGATCAGCTTCATCTGTATGTGGGCACCGCCTGATGATGTCACTGGCCGGCGCACCACTTCCCAGCCAATCAGTGGCATCTTTGTACTACTGCAATGAGGCTCTACAGGGAGTGGGCTGTCACAGAAATGATCATCGGGTAGTGGGGATCTTGCTTTATTTATATGAAGGTTTATCCGTGAAAATGTTTGCTGCCATTTTGTATGCACTGCTATTTTGTGGGCAGTTCCTAGCATGAAAGTGAATTTTTGACAAGGTCATTCTTGCTAAATGTCACATCAAATGATGTGACAAAGGGTCTGTGTTGCCAGCCACTTCCAAAACTATGAAATGAGCTTTGAACTGATAAACTTTAAAAAGTTGCTTCCTGCCTTTTGAGCCTTCTATTCTTTAGGTACATGGCTGCAACTTCAATCTAGAAATGTCCTTTGTAATTTATTCTTTTTAGCTTTCAGAAATTAGGTAAGCTAGAAAAATAGCATCCAGGAAAATGACATCATTCCTTTGTGACTGTGGGGCAGTTCGCACATGCAGTGGAGCCATGAATTATCCTAACGTGGGTGCCCTTGAGCAAACAGTGTACAACAAGGAATAGAAGTACTTTCCCCTGCAAATGCTGCTTGCTGTGATTGTGATTTTGCAGCCTGAATTGATGTAGGAATGACAGCAATAGCGCATGACAGATCCCTGTATACAGTACTTGGGTTCACTCACTAATTCAGTTCATGTGAATACAGGGGTTTATGAGCCCAAGGATGTTAGTATGTAGAAAGTTTAGCAATGCTGCTGCTATGGGAGAGCATCACACTGAAACATAATCCAGCAAGAAACCTATAAGAGGACAATAGACTATGAGATTTGATTAAGATGGAGGAATGAATGTGTGAGCAAATTCAAATGAAAGCTTTCTTTTCACATGCTCTTCTAGATATTTTAGGGCCCAATCCTAAACTTTTCCTGTGCCGATGTAGCCATGCCAGTGGGGCATGTGCTGCATTTTGTAGTGGGGGAACTGTCAAGTTCCTTGCCTCCTCAAGGAAAGCGAACATTTATTCCCTATACCTAGGGGCTGCATTGCGGCTGTATCGGTGCTGGAAAGTTGGATAGGATTGGTCCCGCAGTCTCAAAGAAACATCATGAGGAATGAACTGCCTTTAGTTGCTAGGAATCTGGATGTCACAGAGGCATGTCTCAGCCTGCATTTAGGAATTAAACTTGTGCTGCTTTCATGACATTTAGCCTACATAATTTCAGAGAGATTAGATTACTTGGAATGGAGGTAGAAAAGGCGAATTGCAAGGTTTTCCCTCTCAGTTTTTCCATTCCTTCTGCTGGGTGAAACCTTCCCAAAATTGCCTTTAGGGCAGAGTGCCTGCTTCGTATGGATTAAGAACCCCAGTTTGTAGGCCTGTTGTTACAAGGCCCAGGCTGTGGCTAGCAGCATGAAGGTGTGTACTACCCTCTTAGTAGGTGAATATGCCTGATCTAGTAGGACGTTAAACTTGAGACAAGTGATCTGGCCTGATCTGGACAGGTGTGGCTGGAGATTTATTTTATTTATTTATTTATTTGATTTGTACCCCGCCTTTCCGCCACAAAGGCCCTCAAGGCGGCATTTACAAGGTTAAAACACAGTAAAAAACAATTAAAAACAGTATTAAAAGATAATAAAAACAATATTAAAAATACAACATACAACAAATTAATCCCTAGGATCATAAAATATATAAAAAGAATGCAAAAAAAGCCAGCCAGCCAGCCTGTCAGCAACTAAAAGCCTGCTGAAATAAAAAGGTCTTCAGCCCCCGCCGAAATACCGCCAAAGAGGGAGCAGTTCTTAACTCCAAGGGGAGGGTATTCCAAAGTTGGGGTGCCACCGCCGAGAAGGCTCTCCTACTGGCCGCCACCCCTCTCACCTCTCCTGGTGGCGGCACCGTCAAAAGAGCCCCCCCAGATGACCTCAGAGTACGGGTCGGATTATATGGGAGGAGGTGGTCCCTCAAATACCCTGGGCCCGAGCCGTAAAGGGCTTTAAAGGTCAACACCAGCACTTTGAATTTGGCCCGGAAGAGAACCGGCAGCCAGTGTAGCTGCCGAAGCAACGGCTCGACAGAGTCAAACTGACGTGCCCCAGCAACCACCCGAGCAGCCGCGTTCTGTACTAGTTGTAATTTCCGAACCGTCTTCAAAGGCAGCCCCACGTAGAGCGCATTGCAATAGTCTAATCTAGATGTCACTAGGGCATGGGTCACTGTGGCCAGGTCCGCGCAGCTCAGGTACGGTCGCAGCTGGCGGATCAGCCGAAGCTGAGCAAAGGCTCCCCTGGCCACCGCCGACACCTGAGACTCCAGGTGCAGCTGTGAATCCAGGAGAACCCCCAAGCTGCGGACCTGCTCCTTCAGAGGGAGTGCAACCCCATTCAGAGCAGGGCGATAGTCCAATACCCGAGCTGTGGATTTCCGGACGAAGAGCACCTCTGTCTTATCCGGATTTAATTTCAGCTTGTTTGCCCTCATCCAGCCCCCAACTGCCTCCAGACAACGATTCAGGACCTCAACTGCCTCCTCAGAATCAGGGGGAAAGGAGAGATAAAGTTGGGTGTCATCAGCATATTGATGGGGCATGACTTCTTGGGGACTTTCTTGATGAAAGAGGGAACACAACTGTTAGGGGGCCTTGATGTCCAATAGCAGAGCTTTGGAAAAGGGAGAGATCTGGTGACAGTTTCAACTGCAGTGTGGTGATTGGGGGGGCTTGTCTACAACACTTCCCTCACTATTGGGTGCCACAACCTCACAGTGTTGCATGGGCATTTTATTTTGTGTTTGCCAGGAAAAGTTATGACTATAACAGCTGATATAGCCTTGCCTCTTTTAGTTAGAAACTTGGCTTGCATTGCAGAATATGCTTTGTGTCCCTCACGGATAGTTCTTGTTGTCTAAAGTGGACACAATGTCAGTAGCGCTTCCTCCCAAAAGATAAGTGAAACTGGAGGACTGTGATATGCCCTGAAGAAGCGGCGGCTGACAGGTAACTCGACGAGACTCGGAGTTGCTGAGTGGTAGAACACCTGCAGAACGCTCTATTCCAGTGGTTCCCAAACTGTGGGTTGCGAGCCAATTTCAGGGAGGTTTCGGGGGGGAGGGTCGTGTGGTTGTTTTACTGGTGCCAAGGTTTTAAATAGGCTTTTTCCTTTCTGATTCACTTTGCTATTGGAAAATGACTGAGAAATAATCCAATTTATTGCTGCATTCTTGGGAAAGCAGCAGGCTCTGACCTCACACTGATGGCACTTCCAGCCATGACATCACTTCTGGTGGGCCCCGGAAGATTGTCATTCTAAAAAGTGGGTCTTGGTGTTAAAAAGTTTAAGAACCACTGCTCTACTCCCTCATGGAACCATTGACTGGGACAATCAATGAGGATTAAAACAAGAAGAGATTCTTGCTTTTCGGATGGTGAATATAGAATAATTAGCATTTTACTCCACATTCCACTACACTCTTTTTGTGTGTGTGACAAATCTACACTTAAATTGTTAGACAATCCTCCTTGCCAGTTTGTAGGTTTATACAGTTGACCAGACTGCTCCAACGTCTTCTAGACATCTGGGAGCTCAGTGGGAAATTTTGCCTATCTGCATGGGTTCAGGATCTGCTCCATCTGTAGTTCTTTATGGCATGCGACTGGAATTCACGCAGCTGTGCATTCGTGGTCATACAGAATGGGAGAAAGCCAATATTGCATTATCTCTGTTTGGATATTAGGTGCATTCTGCAGTTCTTCTGGCCTCCTGACCCAGCAGCAACGGAGGCTACATGCCATTGAACAACAGTGGCTAATAAAGTATCTGTGACCCACTTTGGTATTGATTAGTGTGACACATGCAGCCATTACAGCTCCTTATAGAAATGTTTTTTCATGACCTTGGACAGTGATGCTGTTTTCTTGGAACAACTGAAGTATAGAAACTCATGTTGTGCTATTGCAGGTCTTGCTCTCTCCCTTTTTATAGAGTCCATTTAGAAGTCAAGCATCTGTGGCTTTATTTGGTTATTCCTATTCACAAATAAAGGAGGGGGAAGGGTTTTCAGTAGCAATTTTCATGGTGTTCAAAACTGAAGGCTACTTTGTATATTATATGACAGTTATACATTGCATCAAATGAATGACAGGTCTGTGTCCTTGAAACACTCAGTGCACATATGTGAGAGTGCTGAATGGGCCGTGGCTCCCCAATGTGCGCGCCTGGATGTCAGGACTAGGAGAACATTTTGCTCCTCGAGTGTGATGTTATTGAACTTGGCTGTGGAGAGTAGTCTGGGCTGGCTTGTTGCTAGCAATTACTTACTAAAACATCGTGGAACTGGCGCTGCCACCGGCCAATGTCTCAGTCCCTTAAGGCCTTGTGTGCTTTTTGGCTGAAGATCCTTACATGTTAGATTTGTACTATTCCATGGAAAAAATGAGTTGCAGGTGCAGAAATAAGGCTGCCTGTTCCAGACTATTGCTAAAGACCCAGGAACAGGCTATAGCATCCTTTACTCTCCCCGTCCTTTCTCCTTTGGCCTTAGCTGTGGTTGGTTGTTATATGCCTGCCCTGAAGCTGACCATGGTTCTCTTTTAATGAGGAAACTTTCTGGTAGGATTCTTTGGTGTTGTGAGGTGTGTGTGTATGTGAATTGCAGGCTATCAGTACTCCAGCTTCTGAACCTTGTCAGTGTGCATACAGTTGCCATTTGTTCTCGGTTGCATCCACTAACTGTGTTAACCCCAAGCTGGCTCTTTGCTTGTCTTCTTCTACTCTCATACTTTGCGGTCTTGCCTGCTAGGATTCCAAATTCCCTTGCCTAGATTTTCTGTGCTCATCCTGAGCTCCTCATTAGGTATACCAAGGTTTGATTTAGGCCTGAGGTTCCTACGGTAGTGGTATACCTGTGTCTGGGCTGCACCACTTCAGACTGCAAGCGGTGGCTCATACGACTGGATGAATGTCCATGCAACATAGCAAACTACAATGGGGAGAAGGGATCTAGTCAGTGGTGTCATTCTATAATGAAGTGCCGGAACGCAGGCGGGACTTACCCCTTGATTGACAGGGGCCCCGCGATGCGTCGCCGCCTGCTGTTCCGCCGTGGAGGGCTTCTTCCGGGTGGCGCGCCCCTCCGCGGCTCTCCGCAGCACCCAGCGCGCCACCCAGGCAAGCGGGCACCCCCTCCGAAGCCAGGGGTGCCTGCGCGGGGCTCGGAACGGTGGCGTCAGAACCGCGCAGCCAATCACGCGGTAAGTCCCGCCCACCGTTCCGGCACTTCATTATAGAATGACACCACTGGATCTAGTCCAGTCTTCTCCCTTTCATGGTATTTTTCAGTGTGCACCTTAGCCTTTTAGTATGGGAAGCAAAGCATTCCTTTGTGTTGGCTTTCTGCTGAAGTGATACTGGCCAAGCTCAGGGCTACCACTTCAGTGAGAACTAGGCCCGAATTGCTGCTGTTTCTCACCTGATGCAGAGAGTGATGGGGGGGGGCAGTCTGCTCTTCCTCCTCAAGCGCTTCAGTTTCTAATTGAGAATTCAGCATGACCATTCATTACTATACATTGCCAAGAGAATTAAATAAAAATTAGCCAGAAATGTTTTGACTAGTTGGGAATAAAATATTGCGCAGGCCAAATGGTTGGGACTTGAGAACCTTCTTCTGCATGGCTGTCTTGTAATTCCTAAGTGATTTGTCCTGAATCTTTGCCATCCATAGCATTCCACTGGCAACAATGGCTGAGAGTAAATGCTTCTCGCATGTGGTTTGGCTTGGCATCCATTTCTGGCTAAAAACCAGGCATTAGAGAACATGAGAGCAAACATCCAAAGAGGTCACCCAGAAAGCTTTGAAATTCAGGGTAACAGGCTAGTGATCTTTGCTGATTTCCCCCCCCTTCTATTTTCCTTCATGGTTTTCTTTTTTTTCTTCCATCATTATATTTTGAAATGAATGCGGTATTGGCAATGAGAGCCTGAACCATCTTTCTGGGATATGCAAAATTGGTGCAAAGCAGTTTGCAAGACCTGTTGTGCTGGTCTTCTTGTCTTCTCTTTTTACTGAGAATTTAGGGTGTAATTTTAACCAAGTGTCCAGCAAAGAAATAGCTGTGCCAATGGGTCATGAGCTGCATTCCGCAGTGAAGTAGTACGGAGGTCTTTTCAAGGTAAGGGAATATTTGTTCCCTCACCTTAGAGCCGCATTGCCCTTACCCCGGTGCTGGAAAGTTGGTTAGGATTGCGCCCTTAGATTCTGCCCTTATCGTCATGTGAATGTTTGTATCTTCTCACGGGTGTTTCTGAGATGTCAGCTTTGCAAGAGGGAGCACAGACCTTACTAATCTGTTGCAAGGAATCCCAGTGCAATTCACTCACTCACTCAACAGGTACTTATATACCGCTTTTCAACACGAAGTTCACAAAGCGGTTTACAGGCAAACAGTAATAATAATAAAGTTAAATGGCTCCCTGTCCCAAAAGGGCTCACAATCTAAAAAAAGGCAGACCGCCAGCAACAGCCACTAGAAAGACTGCGCAGGGGTGAAGAGGGACAGTTACTCTCCCCCTGCTAAATATAAGAGGAACACCACTGGAAAAAGTGCCTCTTGGCCAGTTAGCAGGGGTTCTCCTGGCTAATGCTAATGCCACTGTTTCCGTCGCTCTGCCTTTTCCAGCTTTGTGTCTCCTGTTAGGTGACTGTGTGCTCCTAACATTTTGGTGCTTGAATGCATTTGCTCCACAATGAAAGAAGTCTTCTAATGGATGGCCTTCCCTCCTCTCTCCTACAGTATTATATGGATGGGAATCCAGGGAGTAGGGCATCAAGAGATCTGCGTTATCCCTGTTGTTTTCAAATGCTTGGAAAGGTCCTTTTGCCTTTAGGCACTGGGACAGATGGACCTATTTGCACATGGTTCCCCTCTGCGCACCCCACCATATGATCTGTCTTGTTCTGAACTGAGCAATATCAGCCTTGCTTGCTTTGTTGCTTCCCTTCCCCATTACATAGTACAGCGTGCACTTGACCAGTCAGTCCCAATTTCATGTATTTCCCTCCCCAACTTTATTGTGCTTAATTGGCAGGTGCTCACCCAAATGCCAGCTGAAGAAAGCCACTTGAAGGTATGAAGGAGGAGTATTTGCTGTAATGCAGGCACTTAAGAGCACATACTGTAGTCGCACACGAACAGCTGAAAAGCAAAGTACAGGTGTGCCTCGTGGTAGAGGTCATGCCTTATTTGTTGGATTTGCAACACATGCTGTGTTTACAATGTGAAGAGAGATGACATGGGTTGAACTCTTCAGACATCCCTTCCCATCCTTTCATCTTATCAGTGTCCTGTCCAGTTCAGATAGTTGCCACTTGAGAAATATCAGCCTGACTTTCGTCTTCTGAACTTGCATCTCTCACTCCCCCCCCCACTTTTTTTTGTATCTACCCACTCACAAATGGAGTGCTTTTGTACTGTGGAGTGATTATCCTGCATGATGTTTGCTAGGAGCCATAGTAACTCGTCATAGTCTTGGCTTTTTGCCTAAGATGAGGGTCATTGAATCTCTGAGGAACTTCTGTGAAGGTGACTTTCAAAAGAGAGTTGAAAATGCTTGTGGTCTCGGAAATAAGGCTGTCTGTTCTGTGGAGTAAAGATGCCTTTTTCCGTGAACGTCCTGTGGATTTTACAGCCTAAGGTGCCAGCGTGTTCTCATTCAAGGCAGTGGGAGCAATAAAAAACAACTGGTAGCATAAAAAGTCCACCTGCTGAAGTAAGTGTGTGTGTGTGTGTGTGTGTGTGTGTGTGTGTGTGTGTAAAACTATGAAAGATTTCCAGTTCTGATTCCTGGAGTCTTATTTCCCTTTTCCTTGGTGGTATCCCAGTTACAGTAAGTAGCTGTTTTATTTGCCTAATTTCTCACGAGGAATTGTGTTCAGGAAAGGGGGATGGTGGAGGGGGAGAGCGAGTCTGCTGTGCAAGACACTTTGTTCCTTTGTGCAGTCAAGGAGTGTGTCGTCTAGGAAACACAATACCCTGGAGAAAGATGCTGTCTCTCTTTCCTTTCCCTCCCCTTCCTTCCCTGATAAGTTCTTTCTTGCGGCCAGCACTGCAGATGCTCTGATTTTCTTGAATTTTGCCCTCGGAGTCTTACGTGCAGAAACATCAACTTCTGAAACGGTACTGGATGAGATTTTTGGCCACGCTCCTGATCTAGAAGCTCTAGCCTTTCACACTGCCTGTATTAAGAGGAGCTTTCTAGTATGGTGTCAGGACATTTGTACATCTGTCTCTGTATTGGCCTTCTTGGCCAGTAGTGTCCCAGCTGTATCTAAGCAGAGAGATTGTCTTATCCTGCTATTGGATTTTAAGTCCTTTGAACCAGGGATGCAAAAACTGAACTTGGAAATTCATGTATGCAGAGCATGTTTTCTCTACCATGGACTGATCTTTTCCAGTTTACACAGAGTTCCTCCATCCCCAAGTCCCCCCCCCATTTGTACCCCTTTCCCTGCTACTGCTTATGTTGGCACATGAACAACCTTGTTCTGGCTTGCTCAGTCTTTCAAATAAGGACCAAAGCATACCTAATCCCTTGGCTGTCCTGTGCAGGAACGGACTCCTTATCGCTATAGTCCAGCAATAACGGGCACCTGTGCTTTGTTTCGGTCATGGTTAGCTTGATAAGTGCAAGGAGGTAGAATGTCTTTGGTCTTCTCGTCTGCATGACCACAATGGCTCAGAGCATGGAAGGCAGCCTAGTATTGTGCATGATTAAGTGGGATTGAAGGCTTATTGGTGTGAAAAGACGTCACTTATCGGCTTGGTTTAAGAAGGCATACATTGTGATTGGGTTTTCTGATTTGTTGGAAAAGTCGAAGATGAATTGTTTGTGTGGGCAATATGGAAAATTATGTTATAGGAAAGGATCTTAAAAAAAATTGGAGGGGATTTGAAAGCCTCTGCTAGGAGGGACCACCTTCCCCTTGCAGTGTTCAGTTCACCAACAAGGGTGGATTGTTTGCTGGGAAATAACTGTAGCTCTGAGCAACAGAAGGGGTCTGAGCTGCCCCATTACAGTGCAGTGCTACTTTGAGGAGGAGGGTCTCCTATGTATTTGCACATGCCCTTTTGGGCTCCTCTGAGGCTGAATGCTGGCAATGAATTTTGGTTGGAAGTGAATCCTTGGGATGATTGAGAATACCCTCATTCATGTCTAGATTTCGGACACAGCCCCTTTAGAATGTGGCGGCTCAGAAGTACTTGGCGATGAAAGTAAGCAGAGGAAGTTTGGCAGGGGAGGGAAATTACCTTCTTTATGATGAAACTGTCTTAGGCTGTAGCTTTTCAAGTCACCAGGAGAGGGTTTTTGAGGAGGAGCTGTAGCTCAGTGGTTGTGTTTTTGGTTCAGTCCTTGGCATGGGAAAGATGGCTACTTGAGACTTGAAGAACTGCTGCTGCCAGCCAACCAGAGTAGATAATACTGGGCTAGATAGACCAATGCCCAGAGGCAGTGTAAGGTGGTTTAGTGTATTCATACATATGCTGATATTCAAATGTTCTCTGAGGCCTGGGGAGTGAGAGCTACCTGTGTTCTTCCAGGTCGCTATCTGACTCTTTGCATGTTCCCCCTACCCAAGAATTTAGCCTAAGAACAGCACTTTCGCTGCTGTTTTTTTCAGATGAGCCAGAAGCATGGGAGACAACCAATTCACTGGTTACAGGACTTTTCCTACGGACATGCAGACAGTTTGGCAGGGAACACTGTCCGAGACTAGAGCTCGAGGGAAAAGTAGCTGCTCTTCATTCTGTGGATGGCTGCCTTGAAACCATTCATACAAATTGCTTGTTCAGAGCAGAATAGGCACATGGCTTTTAAACAAGGTCAGTTTAGAGGGCCATGTAGTGTCACTTACAGGGGGTTTGTGGACTGGATTGATGTCTTTGGCCTTGATATTAAGGCCAAAGTGGTTAGCATGCCCCCAGGCAGATGAGAAAAAGTACAGTATTCGGCGGGTGCGGGAATGTAACTGCATTGCATGATTTGATGGGCAGTGGCAAGGAATGGGCCTGGCTCCTGTCAGTATTGTGACCCTTTCTCCATTTGCTACCTTTATCCCCCTTTTGGCTCTTGGTATATCCTCTCTCAGTTGGTCTCAACTGGTCCAGCGTCCTCTGCTTGCCCCTGTCTTGCTGATGCCCAGACCTTGGTAAGTGGCAAGCCCCAGGCACAATTGCTTGCTATTAATAACCTGAACTGCCCCTTCTGCTGGAGACTCCTCCTGCGAGGCTGTGCATATTTGATGCCTGCAGGGGGACTTGCCACTGCTCTCTGTCCTGAATACTGCTGCGAAGTCCTGCTGGGAGCTCGAGGCTGCACAGGAAGGGGCAAGACATACCAACTGAGCTCTGCAGATTGAAGGCTTGCTGTATCTGTCTCCCATTAATTGGCCTTCGGATATGGCACTTTCCATCTGAGCTGTTGGGTTATGTGTGTGTATCGCTCTCTCGCATGCACACCCCAGGCATTCTTATCATCTGCCCCTCTGACTGATGCTGGCTTTTCCTTGCTGGACTGTACATCTTCTGTTTTGAATACATCAAGCCTGTTCACCGTTGGCACCACCCTTGCCTGAGCATACATCTCTGCCTTCTCTGCAGGTATTGAATAGGATGCCTGGCTCTGACTGTCTCCCTCTCTGGAACCTGTGGGCTGTGAGCCTGAAGAACTTCCTCATCTTCCCTTTCTCATCCCTCCCCTTCTCTTCTCCATTTCCAGCATGCAGCAGTGTGACTGGCAACAGGCTGAATTAATCAGAGGCTCTGTGCTTCACTCTGCTGTTCCTCTCTCTCTCTCTCTGTCTCTCTCTCTCTGCAGCGTTGCGCTCTGCGCACAGTCTCACACACTCTCTCTTGCTCTCTGCTTCTCTGTGGGTAGCAGCCTTGGAAGTTGCTGTTCAAGGTTCCAAGTGGTGCCGCAATCTTAGCCCCGATGCTTTTTAAACAGACAGATTTGTGGATGTCCCAGCAAGCCAAAAGTGGCAAAGTAAGTTGACCTTTTGCGCTGTCCTCTCATTCTAATGTTTGAATTCAATATGGCTTTCCCCCCCCCATCCCTTTTCTGCATCATTTCCTCAGCTGCTGATGTGCAAAGGGCTTCTAAGGTTGCATATGTGTTGCTGGTGGTGGTGGTGGGAAAACTGAAGGCAGGTGAAGCAACATTAAATGACAGCTTATATATGATGTGGGCTGGATTTTGTTCTTTTTTTTGTGGCGCTGTTCTATTAATTTGAAGGCTTTATCTCCTAGTGCAGTGGATGACTCTGTCATGGTTTGTGCTATTGGATCCTTCTTTGATACCTTTTCTGTTCAGTGATCTGCCTATTTCTTCTACATGTTTAAGCACTGTAGCTCCAAATACCCCCTCTCACAGATATATTTGGTGGTGATGCAGTTAAGCAATGGAAGAAACTAGCAAGGACCGTATGTGCCAAGTTTCCTTCCTAGATTTCCTACCTGGATGTATGTTCAGGAACTGTGGCAGTGATCTATTCTTGCAGATTAATAAATCTAGGCTCCCATTCAGGGGTGGGTAGGTAGGTAGGTAGGTAGGTAGGTAGGTGTATGTGTGAGAGGGAGTGTGTGTGTTTCCCAATGGTAACCATGTCATTCTTCAGAGTTAGGGAAATGTGTAGAACAATATATGTTGTAAGATCACATTATGTAATATGCCTTAAAAAAAATAATAGCACAAACACCAATCCCCATGGCACATGTGTTGATACCTAGAGATCCAGCCCCAGGGTGATCTGCAAGTACAAAGAGAGCCACAGGGACAAATTGGAGACGTTGCACAGTGTGCTGTAGCCTGCAGGGTCTGTCTCTTCTCTCAGCACTTTAAAATGAAGGAAAAAGGAATTGGAGAGAATGCAAAAGCTGAGGTTTGCATTATCAGTACCAAAATGCTTATTCTGGATATTGGTTTCTCCCAGCTTTCTCCTTGTGTGCTGCCCTAAGGACATGGGTCTGTGGTTATCTAGAAGGAAGCAGACTGTTCCTACTAAGATTCATGACTAGTGGCAGTGATCTAGTCTAGCCGTATTTTGATTTGTAAGATCTCGTTTGCCTTGTTGGTTTGGAGTCATCCAATGTACCTTATCGTACTTGTATTGTAAAGGTTCTGTCATTCTCAGGTAGAGAGACTGGAGCCACTGTGTGACATGGAAATTCTGCTTTCACATGACTAGGGTGGTGTGTGTGTGTGTGTGTGTGTGTGTGTGTGTGTGTGTGACACTGCATGAAAACACAAAACATTGCATTAAGGTTGTTTAAGGTATTTTCCAGAAATTAGATTACTTTTCCAATTAGAAATAATACTGTGGCTGCATCTGCTGACACTAGATCACCTATATAATCTAGCTAGTGCACTTTTAAAGCATGTAAAATTAATGAAAATGAGAACCTGGAATGAGAAGGTAGAATTAAAATATATAACACCTCAATTTGCTGTTTTAATCAAGATGTTTTGGAAAAAATATCACCCAAAAACCACACCCCGACGCATGGCTTCTGAGCAGACACAGCTTCTTTCATAGGAAGAAATAGGATATCCTGTTTACCTCTGTAGCTTCCTCCTAAAAGAGGACAGAGACTGAGAGTTCAATCCTAACCTGGAGTTAGGTTGACACAGTTAGGCCAACAAAGTTTGACCACCCCAAGGGAGGCATAAAGTATGTTTGGACCACTCTTGGAGTCAGAGAGGCCAGCGTACAGACGTGCACCATCCTCCCTAATTCCGAGAGTGGTCCAAACGCACTTTACAGAGACCCTTGTGCCCGCCGAACATTGTTGCCGGCCTAACTCCAAGTTAGGATTGTGCTCTGAGGTTATATTTTTGAGCAGGTCTGCAGATAATGGTCCATGTAAGCACTTAGAGCTGGACTGTAATCTTCTGTGGGTTTGTCCAGCTCAGTGGCTGCCAACCTGTTTTGGCAAGTGTGGCACAAATCCATAATATAATATGAGAGTGCCACTACATTTGCAGCCCACGATGAGCTTCTAGTTTTCTTAGATGGGGTAGCAGGCATAGTGAACTGTTCAGAGCATAACATCAGCATTGGAGGCCCTGTTGTCTGGCCCACTGCTCTTGGAGACACAGTTAGCTGGTACTTCAGGTGGGATTCTCTTAGTGGTGGTACTGTAGTTGTGGAATACGCTCCCA
This sequence comes from Lerista edwardsae, assembly GCA_029204185.1. Taxonomy (NCBI): domain Eukaryota; kingdom Metazoa; phylum Chordata; class Lepidosauria; order Squamata; family Scincidae; genus Lerista; species Lerista edwardsae. The sequence continues at coordinate 4,201,486 of JAJKFI010000048.1, forward strand.
AGAAAGATCCCTCAAACTTCCTGTGATCTCAGTTTTAGACTTTTGCTTCCAACAGGCACGCAAGGATTAATCTGTCTGGTACTTTTGACAGCTGCTGTATTGTTTTGTTTATTTTTCATACTGTTTGAATATTGGATTCTTTTGTATTTTTTTTTTTTGACTGGGAATGGAGGACCATAGAGCAGTGGTTCCCAAACTGTGGGTCGGGAGCCAATTTCAGGTTGGTCGCGAAGCACCTAGAGCAGCCATACTGAAGATATGGGAAGATGTGGAAAGGGGGAGGGCTGTGTGGGTTTTTTTGCTTGTGTCAAGGTTCTAAATATTATTTTATTATTATTTATTCAATTTGTATCCCACCTTTCTGCCCGAGGGCACCCAAGGCAGCTTACAACATTAAAAAGCAATACAACAACCACAATATGTACAAACTAAAACAATATTAAAAACAATATTAAAAACAGTTAAAATTTAAAAAACAGCAAGCCCCGTGGATCCCACAATTTAAAAAATAGAATGTAAAAAATGCCAGCCTGCCTGTCAACAGTTAAAGGCTTGTTTGAATAAAAAAGTCTTCAGCCCCCACTGGAATGTTGCCAAAGAGGGAGCAGTTCTTAATTCTAAGGGGAGGGTATTCCAAAGTCATGGGGCCACCACCGAGAAGGCCCTATTCCTGGCCGCCATCCCCCTCACCTCTCCTGGTGGCGGCACAGTCAGAAGGGCCCCCCCCCAGATGACCTAAGAGTACGGGTAGGATTATATGGAAGAAGGCGGTCCCTCAAATACCCCGGCCCCACACCATAAAGGGCTTTAAAGATCAAAACAAGCACTTTGAATTGGGCCCGGAAAGGAACTGGCAGCCAGTGTAGCTGCCGAAGCAACGGGCCCGACAGAGTCAAACTGACGAGCCCCAGCAACCACACGAGCAGTTGTGTTCTGCTCTAGTTGTAATTTCCGGGCCGTCTTCAGAGGCAGCCCCACGTAGAGCGCATTGCAGTAATCTAATCTGGATGTCACTAGGGCGTGGGTCACCGTGGCCAGGTCTGCGCAACTCAGGTACGGTCGCAGCTGGCGAATCAGCCAAAGCTGAGCAAAGGCTCCCCTGGCCACCGCCGCCACCTGGGATTCCAGGAGCAGCTGTGGATCCAGGAGAACCCCCAAACTGCGGACTTGCTCCTTCAGAGGGAGTGCAACCCCATTCAGAGCAAGGTGATGGTCCAATACCTGAGCTGTGGATTTCCGGACCAGGAGCACCTCTGTCTTATCCGGATTTAATTTCAGCTTGTTTGCCCACATTCAGGCCCCAGCTGCCTCCAGGTAACGATCCAGGACCTCAACCACCTCCTCAGAATCAGGGGGAAAGGAGAGATTGAGCTGGGTGTCATCAGCATATTGATGGCACCCCACTCCAAACCCCTGTTTGACCTCTTCCAGCGGCTTCATGTAGATGTTAAATAGCATGGGGGATAAGATGGACCCTTGCGGCACCCCAAACTTAAGAGGTTGGGATGCCAAACAAGCATCCCCCAGCACCACCTTCTGGGATCTGTCAGCTCGGAAGGAGCGGAACCACTGCAGAACAGTGCCTCCAAGCCCCAACCCAGCCAGCCGACCCAGAAGGACATCATGGTCGATGGCGTTTTTTTCCTTTCTGATCCACTTTGCGATTGGAATGTGGCTGAGAAATAACCCAGCTAATTGTTGCATTCTCAGGAAAGCAGCAGGCTTTGAGGTCACAATGATGGCACTCATTGCCATGTCGTCACTTTTGGTGGATCCTGGGCAGATCGTCATTCTAAAAAGTGGGTCCTAGTGCTAGAAATTTTGAGAACCACTGCCATAGAGGAAAAAATAGCTACAGTTACTAGATGCCACACAACATTATGTTTTATATTTAGAGTTTTTCATATTTATTGTACACTGCTTTTGAGCATACTGTATCTTGGTGCAGAACAGCAGCATAAAAATTAAATCTTGAACAGCCCTGCTGGATCAGACCAAATCCAGTCTGACGTTCTGTTTCCTGCAGTAGTCAGCTAGGAACCTTTGTGAAGCTTACAAAAAGGGCTTGCAGCAAATAAGAGGGCAGGACTTGACTGTATGTTATTGGCAGGCCTTATGGATTCACCTGTCCCTATATAGGCTTGCCGCAAAACCTTGTGCACAGGTCAGCCACCCAAAGCTTTGTTCTCTGATCTGAGACCTCAAGGAAAGTTGCTAAGCACTGGCATTTGATTTGTCTAGTAATTTCTCTGGCAATCTTATTCTGCATGCAAACTGCAAAAGTGTATAGTCCAATGGTTCTCAAACTTTTTAGCACTGGGACCCACTTTTTAGAATGACAATCTGTCCAGGACACACCGGAAATGTTGTTATAGCTTGAAGTGCAGTCATTGTGTCACCTGAACCTGCTGCTTTCCTGAGAATGCAGCAATAAATTGGGTTATTTCTTAGCTATTTTCCCATAGCAAAATGAATCAGAAAAGAAAAAAGGCCTGTTTACAACTTCGACCCAAGCAACACAACCACACAGCCCTTCCCCTTTCCAGCATCCCATCTTTCCATATTTTCAGTATGGCTGCTCTAGGTGCCTTGTGACCTACCTAAAATTGGTTCATGACCCACTGGCATGTCCCGACCCACAGTTTGGGAACCACTGGTAAAGTCCATACTGAGGTTCAATGCAGTTCATAGTCTTGCCTGTGTAATTTGTGCAATGAACAGTTGTTTACTAGCGCGAAGGATTTTCTGTTAGAAACTGACAGGTGGCATCTGTTTTGTCCCTGCCACCCCGAGTCTTGGATTCCTGAATTTCATCTGGGGCCCCCAAAAGTCCATGCAGTAGACTTGGGTGTATGTGTGCAGGATTGATGATGGTGTGGACCCTGGCTGACATGGCAAAGCAATTCTTGCCAGCAGTGTTCTTTTTCTTCCCCGTAATTTCCATTCCTGCAAGAAGCTCTCGTGGACATGCATCAAGTTGGTATGAATCAGAAACCTTTTAAGTCCAACCCTTTCTCCATTGGATTACCACGAACGATGGGTACACTCTCCCAGTGATGATGATGAATCCCCCTCCCCCAGTTACTGTCCTGAGCTGCAAAGAGACTGAAGATTTGTTGGCAGTTGCCTTTAACTTGTGACACTGGGTGATGATGAAGCATGTTGTGCTAATTTTCTGCTGATCTGCTTTCTGTCTAACATGAAAAGAGTTGAAGGGGCAGCAGTAAAAAGATTAGGCACGTATTATTTAATTTTTATCCCGCCTTTCTGCCCCATGGGCACCCAAGGCGGCTTACAACATTAAAAACCAACATTTTAAAAATCACAAATGTAACAATAAAAACAATCTGAAGAACAATATTAAAAACAGTTACAAATTTAAACCAAGCAAGCCCCGTGGATCCTTTAAAATATAGGATGAAAAATGTAAAATGCCAACAATTGAAGGCTTGTTTAAATAAAAAAAAGTCTTCAACCCCCGCCGGAATGTTGCCAAAGAGGGAGCAGTTCTTAATTCTAAGGGGAGGGTATTCCAAAGTCGTGGGGCCACCACCGAGAAGGCCGTATTCGTGGCCGCCATCCCCCTCACCAGTGGCGTTTCTACAGGGATGGCAAAGCTCTAAGTTTTGCAAGAAGCCTTACCTTGCAGTGGAAATCACTCCTCTTCTGCACCGTTTTAGCCAATCCTCACAGGGAACAGCAACATCTTGGCGTTGCTTACTGGCTACAGCAGCAAAGGAGAGGAGGGATTTCCATGACAGGGTAAGGCTTCTTGCAACACTTAGAGCTCTGCCATCCCTGTAGAAACGCCTCTGCCCCTCACCTCTCCTGGTGGCGGCACAGTCAGAAGGGCCCGTGGAGCAGGTGTTGTAATAGACCATGGGTGTGGCTAGAGTTGTGAAATGGTTGTGCCTGCCTTGCTTGCCTAATTATTTAAACAAGTGTTTTCAGGGCATTTTACAAGTAAAGATCATAATAAAACCCAAACGGCACTTTTATATAGTGATAAAAGAGCAAATAAAACAGCATAAAACAGTATCAGAAAGAATTAAAAGGGTGGGAAAACAAAAAAGCCAGGCAAGTCCACCTCCTTACACACTCTCAACCAAAACCAAGAATGGGGGGAAAATCCCATATTTTGGAAATTTTGATCCATTTTTTTTTAAATGGCCCCTGCACATTCTACTCCATGGGAGGTATCTGAAATTGTCTATGCTTAGATTCTGAAGACTTAGAATTGGACAAATATTTCAAGTCCCAGCCAAGTCCTGTTTTCACAGTAGTTTCTAATATGAAAGCCCTTGAGAGATGGCATGGGGTGGTGAATGTGACACTATCTGACCCTACAATGGGGAAAAAAAATCTGCTCCCAGCACCCCAGTGATGGTTATATAAACTGGCACTGTAGAAGGAGTTAGTTGTCAAAGTAACTTCCTCCCCTGTATTATATCTCTTGTGCCTCAATTGGGCCTGACCTGTGCAATACATTTATATAGCACAAAACAATGTTCAATGATCAGCACCTTTTTCTATGGCGGCAGACACAAACCTTCAGAAATGGTCAAAGTTGTCTGTTCTTCATGTAGTTTGCTCTGCTTCACTTGGCAGATGAACAAAACCTAAAAAAAACAAACCAACCTACCGTAAACTTAACATGGTGAGACAAATGGCGCAATCCCAAATTGCATCTGGATTATGCCTTCATTTCTTCTCCTGATTCTTCAGTCCTGCTTAGGCATCGATCAGGATTGGCCATAGGATCACTTTCTCCCTTTTTCCATCCCCAATCCTTGTGCTTGTAGTTGTCCCCTGCTGAGTTCACCACACCATCAGCAGCCTCATTAATCACAGTTAATGCTATGATGGGTTTGAAACTAGCTGGCTAAAAATCATGACTCAGAATGAGCCCAACTTAGCATTGATGCTGCTATCACTTTTTATCATGGTGAAATGTGGAAGGGGAAGGGGATTGAGCATGTTTCCATTGCCCCAAGGTCTTTGCTCGAATATGCTTTTCTTTCTTTTTTCTTTTAAAGCAAAGACTATGAGAATACCATGGTCTCTTATATCCTGAGAATCTGGAATTCTGCAGCTGAATCTGATAATCAATTCTGAGTGTAAAAAATCCCTTGCTGCAGCACTCCTGGGAATGTACCATTTCAGAACACAGGTGGAACTGTGGAACACAGTGGAACACAGGTGGAACTGAGGAACTCTATGCCTCAATGCTGACTAATGGTTAACCTTCCTTGCATTTGGGAAGCTGCTATGGTAGGGATAGAAGCTCTTGATGCTCCCATTTTGCACACATAGGGAGGTTTTGACATGTGGAGCATTTCAGACCATTATTATCCCCATCAGTATTCTGAAGTGGTGTGCAATCCTAGAAAGGCTGACTCTCATATTCACTTGCCGGCTTGAATTGAATCAAAAGCTCTAATTCTGCAAGTGGGAGATGGGGCTTGTGCAGAAGTCTCAGACAGCTGTCGTCAGAGATGAAAATTCCTCTTTGATTTTTGCAGGGCCAGAAGAGAGACAATCTGTGTGCCCTCTCTTTCAGCATGAGCATGGTCCTGATAGCTGCATCCTGTTTTGAACTGAGCTCCATAGCACACAACTGCTAGTGACTCCAGAAGAGACAGGTGAATTTTTCCTCTGAAACAGTCTTCCACCTTGGCCTGGAAAGCTGTCTTGTAGACTCGTATAGCTTATGCTGGTCCCTGTCAGCCGTGTGCCCTGATAGGCTGAGTGCCAACTCCGTTATTTGTAGAATTGGCTAGTTCATGTCCCTGCCTTAGGGATTGCCTGTGTCCGGCTATGTCCATGTCCTGTCCCTTTATTCCAGTGAACTATATTGGATTTATCATTAGTTCTGCATTGCTGAATCGGTGCTTACTAATAATTTTTTTTAAATTGAGCTTAGATTTCAAGGCAGAGGAAGAGCGAGAAGCAGGGAGATACCAATGTGTTATGGGGCTGTGGGCAACAGACTCAAAATGAAATGTGGTAGGATTGCTGGTTTGGACACTGCGTTGTTGTCTGTTGATAGAGTATGTGGAACTGAATTGCTTTCAATAAGGAACCCTTTAATATTGTCTTGTCCCTTTCCTTCCTTCTTCTCGCTATCTGATCTTCCTTCCTCCTCTTGAGTTTTGGAGACTTCTGCTTTGGTCACTAAAGCCCAAATTCTAACTAGCTTTCCAGCACTGGCATAGCTGTGCCAGTGGGGCATGTGCTGCATCCTGCACTTGGGGTCAGTCACGGAGGCCTCCTCAAGGTACGGGAATGTTTGTTCCCTTACCTCGGAGCTGCATTGCCCTTACCCCAATGCTGGAAAATTGGTTAGGCTGGCACCCCAAGATACACTACTTCCTTTTCCACTTGTCCTCCGCCTCTTGCACAGGAATGAAGTTTCAGATTCTCTGAACTTCAGAGTGTTGTGGTGTGTAATAGAAGGGGACCCAGCAGAGGAGGATTTCAACTCCCTCCTTAGGTTTTATATCCTCACATCTGTCATTTTTGTTCTTTCCTCTTTAGCTGTGCCAACTGACACAACTTGTGGTGTTATATTGCCGTTGTGAGCGGGTTTGAGAGGCTGTGCTGGTACCAAGGGTTGGATCATTGCTACTACTCTGATGGCTGCTGCGTAAAACAATTATTTGGTATTGAAATAGTTGGGCAGGACGAGGTGACTTGCCTATATGCCATCCCACTAGCACCTTGGCTATTAAGAGTGATCCATCTTCATGCAAATATATATTTGTAGGATATCAGATACTGCTCTGCTGCCATGGGACAGCAGTGTAGCTGGCTGGATTGACCTCACCTGCAGTTTAGTCCAGACAGACCACTTAGTGCTCCATTGCAGCAATGAATTTCTTAGGGATCAGCCTGTAGGTTCATTTAATCTTAAAATAGTTGTGCATTGAAACAGGCAAATGTTAGTGCTATGGAATGAGCAATTGCTTATCGTGTTGGAAAATAAACACAGACAGCAGGCACCAGTGCTGAGAGCACAATTACATTGTCCCACTCAGCAATCTCCTTCCTAACTTATTGAATGCATGTTGGAACCAATCCTGAGCTGTCTAGCCACTTAGCTTTTCAGTCATAATCCTTGCTGCCTTGCATTTTTTTTGCGCAACAGAAAGGTTGCTGCTATAGCTAGGCTCCGGGGAATTTAGCTACCAAGTCAAATCATGAAAGGGTAGTATAATAAGCCATGTCTGCAAGGAAGATAACGATTGCTGTGACACCTCAGGGACTAACTGGTTTATTGCAGCAAGGGTTTTGTGGATATAGAAATGTTTTACTAGTGGTTAAGGGTTGGGGCTGCTTCAGATGTTCCATCCATGCTTAGATTGTAAAGATGTGAATAGGAAAAGGAAGGCAAAGTCACAAGATGCCTATATGCAGACATTCATAAATATCTAAGGGTCAGGTCCATAATGTGGTGCTGGGGGGGCGGCGGCATGAAATCATAGCAATGAGGAAAGCAGCCAAGTTAACTGCTCAGATGGTGTTGTCTTTGGAATGTCTCATATTGGCCAAGTAAAATATTGTACTTTGTAGACTTCAAAAGCTAACCAAGAGTGGTGGGTAGCCAGAATCTGATTGGTACCTAATTATTTCGCTGGAATTAAAAGGACCAACTTTTGTTTTTCTAGAGAAGGGTTTGTCTCTGGTAATAGAATTAAACAGAGAATGCTGAGGCTGTCCTTCACTGGTGGTGCAGCTGCAAGAAGCTGATGTATCGACAAAAGTCAACCTGCAGCATCAAAGTCAAGACAAGTCGACAAAGTAACGTGCAGAGGCAATCTGAGAGACTTATAACAGCTGAAAAAGAGAAAATTGTCTCAGCACCTCATCCACATAGTGTTTCCCATGTTACAGACATTTGCATGTACGCACATTGCATGCCACATTTTGCAGAGTAGCTGAGACCAGCCATGGTAGAGGAGTCCAGGTCAGATGTGCATGGGGCTGGATGAAAGAGTCCATATGACCATACTGGTGAGCTATCCTAGATGGCTATACGGGCCATCCTAGAAGCAGGAGTATGGTAGTCCCCAGTGGTTAGTTGACTGTGCTAGCATGGTATTGCACCCTAGCAGGTGCCCTTACATGGTGGCTATTCCGTTTCTCCAACTTGCGAACAGGCCAGGACATGGGTGGCGCAGTAAATATGGTGCCTCAGAGATTGGTTGCTGGGAGACTTGGACATGGATGGGCAGGCAGTGGTACCTTATAGTATGCACATGCAATATTCATAATATGGGCAAGCTCTCTCTGTCTCTTTAACCACTATTTGAGCAAATCAAGGAAATCTGAGGTCAGTCTCCTGGTGATGTTCCCACATGGTCAAAAGTTACATGGCTCTTTCATGTTTTGGGGAACAGGGTGGATGCATGCAGGCATATATTCTTGTCTATCTTGTAATAACCCACAAAAGTTATTAAGCAATAACTCCATCCTGCCTTACCATAATGTGTGAAGCAGTGTTCAGCCAATCCTATGTGCTGGAGTTCAGTGGACAGAATCCTGTGTATTTTCAGGCAAGAAATTCTGAATTATGCAAGGGGAAAAAACTCATCCATATTCTGCAACCACAATATATGAAGCAGTCTACTAAAACTGTGCATTAAATATTGCAAGACAAGGAGGGAATGACTTGTTGAGTGAAACAAATACATTGATGGAAGGACATGGGGCTGGGAGAATAGGAGTCAGTGTGAACTGCACTTGCATGGATCTGTGTCCGGGTTGTCCTGGTTCATCGTCCTGTGGATCGTCACGCTCCAGCTACGCCTTTA
>JAJKFI010000048.1:4210698-4257333 GCA_029204185.1 Lerista edwardsae
CTCTGGAATACGGAGATGGCCAGGGCCCTGGATGAGATCGCTCCTGAGCGTCCTCTGCCCAGTCGCAGAATCAGAGCGGCTCCTTGGTTCTCTGAGGAGCTGCGAATGATGAAGCGGCAGGGCAGACGACTAGAGCGTCGGCGGCGAAAGACTCGTGCCGAATCTGACCGGACACGGGCGAGGGCCCACTTAAAAGCTTATTCTAGAGCAGTGGTGGTGGCTAAGAGGGCACACTTATCTGCCACCATTGCGTCTGCAGAGAACCGTCCAGCTGAGCTCTTCCGTGTGGTCCGTAGCCTTTTACATCTTGCCCCCCTTACTGGTAGGGAGGAGCACACGGAGGCTCGCTGTGACGAGTTCGCAAAACATTTTGCAGACAAGGTCGATCAGATCCGGCATGACTTGGACGCCGCTGTGGGCATATCTAGTGATGTCCCTGGGGAACCTGTCTATCCTACCATTTGGGATTCTTTTCAGCTTGTAGAGCCTGAGGATGTGGACAGGATTCTCTGGAGCGTGAGACCTGCTGCTTGCCCGCTTGACCCTTGCCCGGCGTGGCTAATTAGAGCTGCCCGGGGAGGGCTGGCCGAGTGGACAGGGAGGGTGGTGAATTCATCTCTGAGGGAGGGGGTGTTCCCGCCTGCCTTGAAGCAGGCAATGGTGCGCCCCCTCCTGAAGAAGCCCTCCCTGGATCCCACAAATTTAAACAACTTTCGGCCAGTCTCCAATATCCCATTTCTGGGCAAGGTGATTGAGCGGGTGGTGGCATCCCAGCTTCAGAGGGTTCTGGAGGAAACGGATTATCTGGACCCATTCCAATCTGGCTTCAGGCCGGGGTTCGGGACGGAGACTGCCTTGGTCGCCTTGGTGGATGACCTGCGCCGTGGGATGGACAGGGGAAGTGCGACCCTGTTAGTCTTGCTGGACCTCTCGGCGGCTTTCGACACCATCGACCATGGTGTCCTTCTGGGTTGGCTGGCCGGGTTGGGGCTTGGAGGCACTGTTTTGAAGTGGTTCCGCTCCTTCCTGGCTGACAGATCCCAGAAGGTGGTGCTGGGGGATGCTTGCTCGGCACCCCGACCTCTTAGGTTTGGGGTGCCGCAAGGTTCCATCTTATCCCCCATGCTATTTAACATCTACATGAAACCGCTGGGAGAGGTCATCCGGGGGTTTGGAGTGGGGTGCCATCAATATGCTGATGACACCCAACTCTATCTCTCCTTTCCCCCTGATTCTGAGGAGGCAGTTGAGGTCCTGGATCGCTGTCTGGAGGCGGTTGGGGGCTGGATGTGGTCGAACAAGCTGAAATTAAATCCGGATAAGACAGAGGTGCTCTTGGTCCGGAAATCCACAGCTCGGGTACTGGACTATCGCCCTGCTCTGAATGGGGTTGCACTTCCTCTGAAGGAGCAGGTCCGCAGCTTGGGGGTTCTCCTGGATCCACAGCTACACCTGGAGTCCCAGGTGGCGGCGGTGGCCAGGGGAGCCTTTGCTCAGCTTCGGCTGATTCGCCAGCTGCGGCCGGCCGTACCTGAGCTGTGTGGACCTGGCCACAGTGACCCATGCCCTAGTGACATCTAGATTAGATTATTGCAATGCGCTCTACGTGGGGCTGCCTTTGAAGACGGTCCGGAAACTACAACTAGTTCAGAACGCGGCGGCTCGGGTGGTTGCTGGGGCACGTCGGTTTGACTCTGTCGAGCCGCTGCTTCGGCGACTGCACTGGCTGCCGGTTCTGTTCCGGGCCCAATTCAAAGTGCTAGTTTTGACTTTTAAAGCCCTTTACGGCTCGGGTCCGGGGTATTTGAGGGACCGCCTCCTTCCATACAATCCAACCCGTACTCTTAGATCATCTGGAGGGGCCCTTTTGACTGTGCCGCCACCAGGAGAAGTGAGAGGGGTGGCGGCCAGGAAGAGGGCCTTCTCGGTGGTGGCCCCCCAACTTTGGAATACCCTCCCCTTAGAATTGAGAACTGCTCCCTCTCTGTTAACATTCCGGCGGGGGCTGAAGACCTTTTTATTTCAAAAAGCTTTTAATTGTTGACAGGTCTGGCGGGCTGGCTGGTTTATTATATTTTATGATCCACTGGGTTTGTTGCTTTTAAATTGTACTATTGGTGGTTTTAATTGTTTTATTGTATTGTTTTTTTTTTATATTGTTTTTGAAGTGTTTTTAATGTTAGTTTTTATATTTTGTAAAGCCGCCTTGAGTGCCTTTAGGCAAATAAGGCGGGGTATAAATTTAATAAATAATAATAAATAATGGCCAGATGCTTGAGCCAGTGGTAACCATTCAGGAGACTTGATGCCTTGACTAGAGGGAACTGTTGAATTCCCGTGCAGTATGTTCTTTGCTTAAATTCTTAAATTGGATGGGATGTCTTGGTGTAGTGTGTCTGTGACCTAAGATTTTCAAGAAATATTATTTACTACTCATGACTGACAATTACTTTTCTAACCTTTCCTTGAAAACCTTCCAGGAAGAGGGATTCAGTCTTCCAGGGAGGAAAAACAAACAAACACTGCTCAAGAATCCTGTTAATTCTGCAAAGATGCCTGCTGGATCAGAATTTGCAGGGGCTGCAATTGAATTAACATGGACTGCCAAGAATGCTGCTTGTTTCTTTGTTTGATGATGGTGATTGAGGTGGCCGGGGCAAAGCATATGTTATGCCATGAGCTGATGTAATCTGGTCCTCATCCAACAGAAACAAGGGAACGGTTTTCTTCTATTTCTTAAAATCAGCCTAGCAGAAGGAGAATTACGTCAGGTTTTATTATTAGTTCTGCTGGGGATGCAGTATCATGACTTGCCAATGCTTCGTGAGAATTGGCTTATTTTAAATGTTCGTTTTGCGGCAGAGGGATTTACATCTTCGTATGCTTTTAAAGTTCAAAAAAGAACCAGGGAAGATTCAAATGGCAGCCTCAAACAGATGGGCTTGATTTTGCTGGTCAAGGCCAATCTGAAACTGTGTGGGACTTTGAATGCTGGATGGTGTGGGGCCCTTGGTCTTTGTGTCTGCTCCATCTTTAGCAGCTGGCAGATTAGTTTAGGTGGGCAGTGATTGGGAAAGGGGGCACATCTCTAACGCAGTTGTAATTGTCAGGTAAAGGTTTCCCCACCACTGAATGGTCTAGTCGTGACTGGCTGTAGAGGGCGGTGCTCATCTTCGTTTCTAAGCCTGTAGAGCTGCCATCTGTCTGAGGACAAGTTTCCGTGGTCATGTGGCTGGCATGACTCTACGCCAAGGCGCATGGAACCTTCCCACCAAAGTGGTTTCTATTTATCTACTCGCATTTTTATGTGCTTTCAAACTGCTAGGTTGGCAGGACAGTAATCCATGACTTATCCTTAATTTAGCCCTGCTTTTCAGTACCCTTGGAGGGTGCATGTACGTTTCATTAGGGTAAGAAAAGGGCTGAAGGCAGGTTCTGTCTAAGACTATTTGGTCCTTGAGGTGGAACCTCAAAATTGCACTCTCCCTCCTCTGCTCATTAATGTGGGGCACAGGTCACTGGGAAACAAATGCAGACAAGAGCTGCACAAGAGCTGAATGTGGTTTGCAGAAGAGAGCTTACAAATGGATTCTAGAGAATTCTAGAGTACTAGAGCAGTGTTCTTCAACCTTGGGGTTGAGACCCCACTGGGGTCATGAAGCCTCAGTTGGGGGGGGGGGAGGTTGCAGCAATGTACGGGAATGAAAAGGTTAAAGACTATTGGTCTAGAGCGCCACCAGGTAGAGGAGGAGGAGGAGGCATCGGGGTCTGGTTAACCCCTTCAGGTACCAGGAGATTGTGTGTGCCTGTCCTGCTCAGGTTCTTGGCTATTGTGTTAAAATAGCTTTCACTACTAGTGCCAGGATAACTTCTTCTGCTCTCTCTAATAAGAATATATGGTTACAGTGAACCAGAGGCATACCAGGGCGAAACAGTGCCCATGGCACGCAACATCATGACGTCGTGATGTTATGACGTTGCGGGAGTGACTTCTGTCCACCATGTCAGCTAACATGGCGGGCAGAAGCCAAGCCCCCGCCTCCTTGTTTTGCCCGAGTGGTGGCCAGGAGACCCCAGCGCCTCCCCGGTTCACAGAGCTGGGGGGCACAGCGTCTCCTGGCCGCTGCTCAGGCAAAACCCGAGCTGCGGCCGAGGGAAGTCGCGCGCCTCTTCGGCTCTGCGAACCAGGGAGGCGTGCAACTTCTCCTGGCCACTGCTTGGGCCTGAGCAGCGGCCAGGAGACACCGCGCGCCTCCCTGGTTTGCAGAGCCAGGGGGCACGCAGCTTCTCCTGGCTACCACTCAGGAACTTTTGCTGAGCAGCGGCCAGGAGATGCCCCGCGCCTCCCCGGTTCACAGAGCTGGGGGCCCCGTGGCGTCTCCTGGCTACTGCTCGGGCAAAACCTGAGCTGCGGCCGAGGGAAGCCACCCGCCTCTCCAGCTCTGTGAATTGGGGAGGTGCGCAGCTTCTCCTGGCTGCTGCTCGGGCAATTTTGCTCGGGCTTTGTAGAGCTGGGGGTGCATGGCTTCTCCTGGCTACCGCTCGGGCAATTTTGCGGCCGAGTCTCGTGGCCACCGCTTGGGCAAAACCCAAATCGCGGCTTAGGGAAGCTGCGAGCCGGGGAGCGCACGGCTTCCCTCAGCCACGGCTCAGGCCTCTTCTTGGGCGCTGCGTGGGGAGGGGCAAAGGGCCATCGGCACCCCTTGGCAAATGGTGCCCATGGCTCTTGCCACCCCTCGCAACACCCTAGATACGCCACTGCAGAGAACAATGCTGGGAGGGCGTTACAGGGCTGGGGAATGGGTGGTGATGGGGTGGGCAGATAAGGTCCTGAGAGGAAAGGGATTTACAGTGGGGTCCCCAGTCTCATACTTTATATTTTTATTTATATATTGGGGTCATGGCACGAATAAGTTTGAAGACCATTGCACTAGAGAATAACCCAGTGCTGAGGTTCAGGAAGAGACCCCAGCAATCTGGAGTGGGCAGGCAGTACTAGGAAGCAGGTACAATACCTTCTGTGCTATATGGAATTACCCTCTGCTTCCATTGTCCTACAAGAGGGAATATTAGGTTTGCTAAACACTCTTACAATTCTTCTGTGCTGGAACATCTAGCTGGAGTCTTAAAGCAGCCTGTGATTGGCTGTGCTGAGCTGCTCTTAAGGTTGGCATGATCTTTTGACTTTTGCAAAAGCAATTGGGCAAACATGAAACAGGAAGTAGCACTGTGAGATTTTAAAAAAATGCTCATGCAGAGGGTAGTTGAGAAGAAATATTGGCTATTAATCTGGAAATGGGGAGGCATTGTCATTGAGATGAGAGTATGTTATTAATCAATGTTTATTACCTATGGAACCTTGAGAATGTGGGCAAATGTGGGCTTGGAAAGGAGATACAGGAAGAAAACCAGGAGATTTTCCTCATCTTTCATGTCTCAAAGAGGGAATAACAATATCTGAAGCAGAGAATTGAGATCTTGGGTTACCATATTGTTCTGAGCACTCGCCTGAGGCGAGTCAGTTTCTGCACTCATTCACTCAGGTCTTAGTGCCCAGGATAATTGAGGAGAATTCAAAAACTGCAAGGAAAGATTTATGGAATCTTTTCATCTGCTCTTTAGGAACATAGGAAATCACCTTATCCTGAATCAGGCTATTTACCTAGCTGGCTTCCCAGGACAGGAATTTTTTTCCCGACCTTTCCTGGAGATGCCAGGGATTCAACCTGGGAGTTCCTGCTTCCAAAGCATGTGCTCTGCCACTGAGCCCCAGCCCTTCTTCCTTGCCATTCTCTAGGATGAGATGACTGCAAATCTGGGTCTGACCACAACAAAGGCCCTGACTATCCTGAGAGACCAGCTGTCTGCACTGCTGGAGGGGCATCAGAAGGACAGGAAGAAGGTGATTTCGTGGAAGGTCGGTGTGATGGTTGTATGTGCCATTTGGTTGCATGCTTGTGAGTTGTTTGGGACCATGATGGGAATTTCTTTGGATGGGAAAGAATTAAACTGTAAATGGGGGTATACAGTAAAGAGCATTGGAGGAACTCCAGGGTTTTTTTTTTCTACCACCAAAAGGTAAGTGAACTTTTTCTACCACCGAAAGGTAAGTGAATTCACTTATTCATATAAGTGAATGGAGTTGAGCCAGTTGTGGCTTCAGTCCTTCAAAAGCTGAGATGAACTGGAAGCAATGACAGTTCAGGAGAGAGGCTGAAATTGCTATATGGCCTGGAATAATTAGGCTTCATACCCACCCGCCCCACCCACATCCTGCTTGGTGCATAGGTGGGCTGGGTTTTGTTTCTAGTCGTCTTCTGCTGTTGGGGTGCAGAGTTGGAACGGCAAGCCATCTCCACAGGTGGCAGTGGCATTCATGTGACGACCAGCCCAGGAAGTCAGTAGTGGAATTGTGGCTTCTTTGTTCCTCGCATGTTTCAGTGTTAAAAGAGATATAGATATCATCTACAGAGGATGGTGTTTGCTCCTCAGTAAAATTAACTTCTGTTACTTTCATTATGTCTATTTTTAGTCAGTGTAGAAAAAAGCCAAGGTTCCATGTTAAAGTAGTTTCTTTTCCCTGGGCTCTTTCAAGGAGGTATGGAAGACCAGTTTCCTCTACCATGGCAACCGTTGTTCCTGTTTCCATTGGCCAGGGGCATCCTTGATGCTGCTGACGGGGCTGCTACTGCTATGCTGCTATGGGAGCCAGCCACAGGGAAGGTAAGTTGCCCATTTATCTTTCACATACGTTTACTGCACTTGGATAGGACTCTCAAGGCTGCTAACAACCAATCATAAAAATACAAAAACCAGGATGCAAATAAAGGTGGATTACCCTTTATTAGGACACCTGAAATCAGGACTATTGTGAAATCCGGGACATTTTGTCCAAGACTTGTTTTCTGTAGTGTGATCACTAGAAGGTCTTGTGCTCAATCCCATGCACAATGCAGGTACAGGCTGTTAGTTCAATTCTCTACTCTGTGGTGTGTGCCTGTACGGACACTGTTAAAGAGGCCAGCAAACCCCCATACGGCTCACAGTGAGAAGAGGAAGCATTTCCCATTATACTGATGCAATTATTCAGAAATCCAGACAAACTCAAAACCCAGACACCTTCCTCTCCCAAGCAATCTGGATAAGGGATAATCAACCTGTACTATCATCATTGCAAATGAAAGCATCATTAATCGGCAAAATTCAGCACAGTTCACCCTGCGCAAACTAAAATTGCTTCAGAAGAAGATCAAAACCATTACTGTTTTTTCTAGTCAGTGCAAAAGGTTGTTGCAATATGAACATTTTGAGCTGATGGCTAAAGGCAGATAGGAAGAGAAACAAATGGATATCCCCCAAAAACAAGTCCCACAAGGTGAATGCCACCACGAAGAAGTCTTTTGATTCCTTCATCCCCGCCCCGGCAGTGGGACATGAAGCAGGGCCTCTGTTGAAGACTAAGCATGTAGGTGGGTTCGTAGGGGAAAAGGCTGGAGATTGATTTAAGCCAGCAGAGTTTTAAAGGTGTGTGCGTTACTGCTAAGTCTCTCTGTGTTCTTGCAATTCTGTTCTTCATTCCCAGGCCTTGTCTCCCAAATCGACTTGATTTTTTTTTTTTTTGAAGGACTTCTCTGGCGAACTTATTCATCTGCCTTCCAAATTGGGGCCAGACACCCAGTTCTGCACAAAAGGCTCAGGCTGCCAATGTGCAGTCTTGAAAAGTTCTAATTTGCCTTAAAATAGTTGCTTAGCCAAAGGAGGTGTTTGGCAGGCGTCTCCCATCACTGCAGCAAAAAGCATGGAGACGTTTCACCTGCTGCATTTCACGCTGATATGGCTATTAGTGGTTTAGGAGCTCTGTCTGGTTTTGCCAACCCTTTTGTGGGGAATTATGTCATGAGTCAGAGGGCTGGAGCTAATTTGCAGATTTGGATGGATTTGAGGAAAATGTTTTACTTGGTGCTTGACTGCCTCTATGACTGCATTGGGTGTCAAGCCACAAGAGATGAGCAAGCTGCACGTCAACCATGTTGAGGTTTGTAAATCCAAAAAGGTGATGTCAGCCTTGATCTACCTCCCTCAAAGAATATAGAAGGGGTTTATCAATCCAGAGAACTATAGAGCAATGCAAAGAAAAGGCATTTGGAGTGCCTTTACATTTATTGCCTTTATTTTTTTCTGAATCAGTATTGCATACAATGATCTTGCCTGGCAGCCTGTCCTTATAAGAATCCAAAGCAAGCAACGTATTTTTGCACCAAAGTCTGCTTGGCACCTGCTTATTGTTCCACTTTGTGAGAAGCTCCTCTCAACGTTCTGTCAATAAGAATGAATATGCCATTTGGGCAGTTTCCAAAGGTCCGATTATGTTGATTTTTGAGAGAATGCACTGTGGGCTATATTTTATGAGCTAGGTGCGTTTTAAAAGACAGGCTTTTTTCAGCAGATTGAGGAAGCAATCTTAACCTGGTTAGGTCGGCACAGTTAGGTCAGCAAAGTTTGGCTGTGCACTTCCTCCCTGACTCAGAGAGCGGTTCAAATGTGCTTTATGGTGGCCCTTGTGCCGGCCAAACTTTACTGGCCTAACTGTGCCCGCCTAACTCCAGGTTGGGATTGTGCCCTGAAATAATTCATCACACAACCATAGCTGTGTGTGACCATAGCTTATTGTAGTCACATAAGCCCTTTGTGCCTGGACTGTGGAACCACCATCATGACCATAACTGGTATGGCCTACTAATCCTTTCCCTCCCGTTTCCTGAATTTCCAGGGATTCATGGGACTGAAGGACAAGCCGGTTACTCATGTTTTTGTCATTGCACTCCTCTTGCTTCTGCTGTTAAAGTAGAGGCTGCCCTCCTTACAGCTTCAGTCGGAACGTGAATCCACTGCGGTGGCAAAAATAGGCATGCATGCATGCAGTGCAGCATATTTCAAGCCTCTAATCAGCTGCTTGCAATTCCTGGTGTTTTCCTTTTGAACAGTGAAGGTTCTGAAATTGTCAATGCCTTGGCCCTCGTCCTCCTGCTGCTCCTCGATCTCTTCCTGATTGGGCGACAAGAGAGGCTGAAGCGACGGGAAGTTGAGAGGAGGCTCCAGAACATCATCAACCAGATAAATGGTGAGGCT
Organism: Lerista edwardsae; assembly: GCA_029204185.1. Lineage (NCBI taxonomy): Eukaryota > Metazoa > Chordata > Lepidosauria > Squamata > Scincidae > Lerista > Lerista edwardsae. Next base: position 4,219,828 of record JAJKFI010000048.1, read on the forward strand.
GCCCCCTCCTTGGTCCCCTTTGTTATTTTGCACCTTTGTGCAGCTGCATCCTCTCAAAAGGCAGTTCTGCATCTTGGTGCCTGTTCTATGTGGCATCTTCCTTCTTGTGTGCCATCTTATATCAAGTCTGACAAGGCACATTTTCTCAGCAGCAGCAACTATTGCTTCAAAACGAAGGTGGCACTGAAGCATCGGGGACCCGCCACGATCCTTCCCCCGGGTGAATGGAATTTACTGTTCTGCCTGGAGGCATCCCTGGAGCACCACAGTTCACCGCTGACATTCGCACCAGCCTGCCGCTCCAGGGTTTCCTGTCCCAGCAGGCTTTGTGTTCGGATTTCTGGGCACATGTGGCAGTCCAGCACGAAGGCTGGGGGCAATCTGCAGCATTCTGTGGCGGCCCCTGGATGGAACAGTAAGCTCCATCAGTTCCAGGGATGACTTTGCAGGGAACCAGCAGTATGCAATTTGGAGACTGCTGCGCACTAAAGGGTTGCCCACCGTACATGTAAATGTATGTACCGGTCCTTCCCTTGGCTCCCACAACTCCCCATTTTCTCTCCCCATGAACTCCAATCCTGGCCTTATGACAGTTATCTGTGCACAGTTAATCCAGACGTAAACTAGCTTCTGTTCTCTCTCCTGCTTAGCTCACACCCCATCTTCCAGTAGCCAGCTGTGTGCTCTCCTCTTCCCAATTCCCATCTCAGTACCTTTGCTTGGCAGCTTCCATTCTTTCTCAGAGGCGGCTTCTGTCAATCATCAGCATTGCCCAGTGTGGTCTCGCATAGGCAAATTTATGAACAGGTGAAGCTGCTTTCACTGAATCGTGCCATTGATCCATCCTGTGCTGACTGGCAGCTGCTCTCCAAGGTGTTTCCAAGCCTTACGCGGAAATGCCAGGGATCGAACCTGGGACCTTCTATATGTGATGTTCTGCCCCTGAGGCACATTCCTTCCCCTTTGCTGCTTTCCAAAGTTTTCTAGATGTGGAGGCCTCTGTTGTACTACAGGGAGAAACATGAGAACAGCTACTGGAGATCACAAGGTCTGTGTGAGATGAGAAAAACATGGATTCCTGCTCCAGCAAGGTGTGATTTCTCATGCAACTGCCATTCCATTGCTTTTCAGATGCCTTGAAGGAAGGCAGAGAGCTGAGCTGGACAAACTCTATGTACCCTGACCTCCACATGCCCTTTGCCCCATCCTGGTCACTCCATTGGGCCTACAGAGACGGTCATCTTGTCAACCTTCCAGTCAGCTTGTTGGTAGAGGGCGATATTGTAGCCCTCAGACCAGGGCAGGAGTCCTTCACTTCTCTCAGAGGGATTAAGGTAACTTATTCAGAGATGTTGCAGATGTGATGGCTAATTTTTTCCTATTTAAATATGAGCACCACTTTTTGTGCTGCAAAATTCTGCTGTTTGCAGGGCAGTTTCTGTACTCCTGTAAGCCTCTTCCGGGTTGCACGAGACCTTCCCTTGGCCCTGGCTTGCCCCAGAAGGCATCACCCCGCCATTTAGTATGAAATGAAGTGAGAGACAGCAGAATTTCAATATTTGAGCTTCAACCACTGGAGACCCTAGCACTGCAGTTAAGCAACCTAGCTATACCACAGATTCAAATTCGTTTAATGATAATTTCCCAGGGAATTCTGAGAAATGTAATTCTGTGAGGTCTCCAGCAGATACTTGTTGACACTCCTGTTAAGATGCAGTTCCCAAGATTGTGAGGAAGGACATTAAACCAATGTGTGTGGTATACGCATGTCCTTCTAGCATTTAGGGAAGAAGGGAATGCATACCATTGCACTATGAAATTGTCTTGTTTTATGAGTGAACTTGTGTATGTTGTTTACCCCTGAGCAGAAGTAGCTGCTTAGTTACAGCTGAAGTGTTAACAAAGTTCCTGATGTATAATCCCTGCTGTTCTACGTATTGCGTTTTGCATATTGTGTCCATCTAGTTAAACTCTGAAGAAATCTGAAATACAGCTATTCTATTTTTGGATAGCTCCCTTGAATTGTAGAATCATTCTCTGTGTTTGTTGTGCTCTCTGTATTCTCTTTGGAGAAGGAGAGGTATTTTTCTAGGGAAGTTAGAGCAAAGACTCAAATCTGAAAGAAGAGATTTTGATTTATTTAGAGCAACACCAAAAAGGCTCCCCGGTGTGACCCGTACTTTTTGTTCCTCTGGGGAGTGTTGGGAAAGCTGCGACTGCAGCCCCCAAGTGTTTCGGCGGCCAGCCGCACCTGCCCCAAAAGCTGCATGCGTAGCCTGCAGGGGCAGCAGAACCAGAAAGAGGCTGGCTGTGGCAACGCTGGGGAGCTGTAATTGCGGCTTTCCCAATGCTCCCTGGCAGAACGGTACGCATGGGTCACCGGGTGGAGGGAAACAACAGTCTCTGGATCCAGCGCACAGGCTGGAGTTTGGAGACTGCTGATTTAGAGGGTGGAGCAGCTCATCCTGCAGAAGCAAATAATTTTGGATGAATTTGCCATTGAGGTGGCAAGTCCAACCAGTTAGCACTCAGAAGTAATCTCAGTGCAAACTAGTTCTTTAAAAATGGTTCATTAGGTGTACGTGGAACTGCTATGGCAGCTTTGAAAATGGAATGTCTTGCTGTGAGCATATCTAGGGGTGGGTTAGTTTGGTGATATTTTTTTTCCAGAATTTCTTGATTAAAATAGCAAATTGCTGTGTTATGTGTTTTTATCCAAATTTGTATTGCAAATTGTATAAACAGTGCAACAAATCAGGGTGAATGGCCCTACAAAGGCAAGGAATTACACACACACACCCCAGCCCAAAATAATCTGCTCAAAAATTCCCAAACTGCACTCTGGTTGCTTCTTGGTGCATCAAGAAACTGCTGCTTACTACTTCCACATTTCATTAAAATTGACCCAGCATGCACTATGAACTATGAACATGCGTGTTCATGCAAGTTTAAGCAAGCTTCCTCCTATTTCTGCCACTCCTCTACCTGACCCTTTACTGAAAACTATGTGGAAACCTCAAAAGTGTGTCAAAAATAAGCAAACGTAGTGTTATTTTTGTGAAATTGTTCTAAATTTGGGTCAAACTCTGTCAAAAATAAGCAAAAAGCAGTGGTTTTTTTTTACATTTTGACCAAAATGTGGTTTTATGTAGCATTTTCAGTAAAAATTCTCATTATTAGCGTTTTGTGTTGATCACCAAAAAAACCCCCATCCCTAAGCATATTTATTATCTAAGAAGCCAGAACTTTTAGAAAATCCTTTTGAGCTGCTTGTAATTTTTTCAGCTTTTTGGAAAGTTTTTCTTTTTTTTCTTTTTCTTTTTGGAAACAGGATGATGAGCATATTGTCCTGGAGCCAGGGGATCTGTTTCCTCCCTTTTCTCCTCCACCCTCCCCAAGTGAGGAGGTGAAGAAGGGGCCTCAGAATCCCCAGCAATATCGACTCTTTTGTGTGACAAGGACTCCAGTGATTGACAATGTCAAGTAAGTTCAACACTGCCCTAAATGGCAGGGCAACCGTTTATCAGAATTTGCAGGAGGTTTGTGCCAGAATGGATGGGGAATCCATCTAGACCGTTTTGTGGTCAGGCTGACCATGGGGATGCATTATTACCATACACTTCCTGCCATATAGTCTCAGCACTCTGCTGGCGGTAGGCTGACAAATCAACTCTTGGAATGGCGTGTCCCAATTCTATCATGTTATAGATCTGCTGCTGCTATACATTAAATGTACGGAAGTGGGAAGTGTGATAAAAGGATAGCCAACACCTTGATAATACCATTGGCAAATGTTATATAAGATTAAGGTCCAAATCCTATCCAATTTTCCAGCTGTGGTGTAGCCGTTCCAATGGAGTATGTGTTGCATTCTGTGGTGGGGATGCAGTCATGGAGGCCTCCTCAAGGTAAGGGAACGTTTGTTCACTTACCTTAGGGCTGCATTGCAGCTGCATCAGTACCAGACAGTTGGATAGGATCGGGCCCTAAATTATTTATCTTCCCTTTGTGGCTTGGTTACTGATGGATGAAATTTTCCGTATTGGTTGGCATGTGTAAGTGAGTGATTTAAGTCTCAGAAGTTTGGAAGATAGGATTTGGCCATTGAGCCCCTCCTGGCCAGCTTTTGAGAAGGTTCTGTCCTTTGGGGCATTTAAATGTTTCCGCGTCATCAGATGCATAACTGTCAATGTATAATACCCCTGTTCAGGAAATGACAGTAGACTTTTTGGACTGAGGAGATCTGAGGGTTAGAAGGAGAAATGTTTGCTGTTGTGTAGATACAGCATGTATTAGTATCTACAATCTTTCTTTCTGTGTTTCAGGTTGTGTTTGGACAGAGCTTTGTTGCGTCCTGTGACTGCTCTCGATAACGAGAGGTTCACAGTACAGTCAGTGATGCTCAAGTTTGCTGTTCCTATTGTGCTGGTAAGTCCTGTGACACAGGGACTCCATTGGCACTGTGCTTTTTCAGTTTTTTTGATTAATACCACTAAAACAAACTAAACAAACAACAGAAAATAGATTTGAAATATAAAAAGCGAAGTATTAATCATTGATCTTATTAAAAATTGTATCTCTTAGACAATCTCATTTATTTCTTTAATGCATTCTTAATTTTTTTAACCGCCTTATCAGTTGTTTATTTTAATCCCCAACAAAATATTTTAAATCTATATCAACCACCTACTCTTCAAATTCATAATTCATTACACCAGTTTTTCCCTTCTCATGCACTATGCTTTTTGTACATTTGAAGCTTTGGTCACTCTCATGGAAAAGTTCAGATTTTGGGACCTGCTCTGTTTCTAAAGTCTTGGATCAACCCTGAGGGGCGCTGGAGATTTTGGTTGGAGTCAGTGAGGCTATAATTTTGCTCTTAGTAAAGTAATAATGTGAGGTGTTTCTTTAACCTTTCAAGAAATTGCTACATTGGGGCGACGGAAAGTGATGTGGCAGCTGTCTAATGCAGTTGTCTCTACTTAAATGACAGATTGGCTTCCTGGTCACCAATGCCACGCGCTTTATTTTCAAGGCTCCTGGAGTAGTCTCTTGGCAATATACTCTTCTTCAGCTTCAGGTAAAGCCCACCCCCTACTCTTAATCCCTCCTTGTTGGGTTTTTTTTTCTAATTGTAGTTATTTCTTTATCAGAAAAATCACATACCATCTGTTATTTGCTATTAAGGCCATATTTTATTATATATGGTATGCTTGGTGCAAATCCGTACTGAAAACTAAATTCACGCTGTAGTATGAATGTGACATTTACTAATTTTCATGCACGCCCGCCAAGGAACGTATGTGGTCTGTCTTTAATACTGTTCTACATAAGGTAGAGTCTTAGCTCCCTTTTTTGGTATAGAACAGTTGCTACTGGGGTGTTTAGACTTGGCCTGTTTCCAGAATCGTAGCTGTCCCTCGACTTCCATGTGACGATTGTGGTGAGAAGTGTCCTTTTTACCATTTTCAATTAAGATGGAAATGGTAGAACACTTTTCTCTGTCATTCAAAAGCACCTGACTGGGTTTGTAGGTAGTCGGTACTCTAATTCAGAACCTGATTTGGAGCCCTGATGACATGCAACCCGTATGCTTGGGGCTGGAGTGGCTGCAGGCGTGGGATTACCATACAAACAGAATAGGGGGGTTGTCCTAGAAAGCAGGGCAACTTTTGCATGGAATAGCTGTGGTTCTTGTTTCCTATCTTGCCTGTCGCCCCCCGCCCCCCATGGGAGGTACCTCTTCAATGAAATTCTTTCTCTTCAAGTGCTGTAGCCACTGTTTTGTTTATTTAAATGAGCTGCCTTTTCCTCTGAATAAATGGAGCTCTCAAGGTGGCCTACATGATGGAGCAGTGGTTCTCCAACTTTTTAGACCAGGACCCACTTTTTAGAATGGCACTTGTGTTGGGACCCACTGGAAGTGATGTCATGGCTGGAAGTGACATCATGAAGCAGGAAAAACCATCATCGTGATGCCATAAAATGACTCTCCTGGACTACAAACTGGCATTCTTGGACTGCAGCAATTGCACAACCATGAAACAGCCCTGAAAGAAAGCAAGATTAGCGCAAAATATTATGTAAAAGCATTGAACTAAAAACAATTTTTAAAAACCCTCATTTGATTATTCAAACTGTTATTCACAAAAGGAATATAGCAAGAGTAAGGTCTGCAGATCCTGAAATGGCTGCTCCCAGCTTTCCACCTGGTATCAGGTTGCAACCCCCCAAGTGGGTCCTGACCACTGATATAGAGAAAAGATAATAAAATGCAAAAAATGGGAAATGAAATATAAAGTGCAGTGATAAGAATAGTTAAAAAAACATTAAAAATATGTAATACAACCACAGAACCCAAAAGCATGCTCAGGCATCCTCAGATGTTCATGCTTCTGTGACCTCCAAATAGAACTACTGGAGTGCGCTCTAGTTGGATATACTGGATGGTGATTTGTATGATTCAGCCAGCATAGAATGTCTTGAAATCTTTTTGAACACTAGCTACAGGGACAGAACACATGTTGTTTTTGCTCTGCTGCCTGTTTTTGATCCCGACTGATTTCCTCCCTCTTCTTCTTTTGTGCCTATGAGGAGGCAATGCGGCATCTTCAGTTGTGCATAGTGCTTGTGCTAACTGACGAATGGGTGTGGCTTTTCAGGTCAACGGTGTCCTGCCCATTCTTCCCCTGCTCTTTCCTGTTCTGTGGATTCTTGCAACTGCCTTTGGTGAAGCCAGAGTCCTGGCCCAGATGAGTAAGACATCACCCACTTCTTTGGTACGTGTTCAGCAATAAGGTATTGGTTGGAGGAGATTGGGGGGTGGGGGAGGAAGAGGATGGCCTGAATACAGGAATACAGGAAATCTGTATGGACCACTGGATCAGGAAGGAAATCCGCATCAGGAAGGAAAGTACCTTCTACATCTGAGACATATCCAATGCTGGGGTCGGGTGGGGTGTCCTCTTTCCAATCATTTCCCCTGTGAATCTTTGCAGCTAGAACAGTTGAGGATACGGGAAGGTTCTGTGAGGGGTTAGAGAGACAGGAAACAGGTCAATATAGTGGCGTATGAGAATGTGCAAAATAGGGACGATGGGAGGACCTAGCGAACAAAGTGCCGTTCTTGTGTCTCAGCTGTGAGGAGCTCTTCCAAAGACTTAAGTAGCAGGTAGTTAGTAAATATGTGCACCTGATTTTCCTAGCCAGCTATGGCACTTGGACTCTAGCTTTTGAGTGTTCTGGAAATGTTTGCAATAGTGATCTTAAAATCTATAAAAGTGTTATCTTCTATATATTTCTTGCTACCTCAGAGACTGTGAGGCCCAAGAATAATAGGAGTTGCTTTTTATTCCCATGAGAGAAGGCGGGAGGGACAGACAGTGCTATCTGTCAGTTGAGTCTTGTCACTCCAGTTGGCCCTTCTTGCTTGCCCTCATCTCCTTCGCTTTTCCCTCCTTGCTTGCTGTGTAGGTACGTGATGGTTATCTCTTTATTTCCCTGTGACCCTTGCTATCCGCACCTCTACCCTCCCTTTCACCTAAGCTCATATTCTCATTGATTTCCATTTTTGCTTTTCACCCCTGCTAACTGGGCAAGAGGCACTTTTCCAAGTGATGTCCTCTTATATTTAGCAGGGGGAGAGTAATTGTCCTGCTTCACCCCAGCGCAGTGTCTTTTCTAGTGGCTGTTGCTGGTGGTTCTTGTTTAGATTGTGAGCCCTTTTGGGACTGGGAGCCATTTAACTTTATTGTTACGATTTGCCTGTAAACCGCTTTGTGAACTTCGTGTTGAAAAGCGGTATATAAGTACCTGTTGATGGATTGATTTTCAATATCTTGACGCCCGCAAAATCCTGCCAGTTCTCGCTCCAAGATTCTAAAACATTGTACCTCAGGTGTGGTTCTGCATTTTTGTCCTTACTGCCAAACATGTGTGTTTGTGTTTTTGGCCAGGACCGTCTTGATTCGAATAGCATCCTGTCTTGCCTCCCTTTTCCTCCAAATCCATTTGGGAATATAGCATTTATAATGATCTTTTTTGGCTTTTTGGATCAGTTTGCTTATAACCTTTGATCCTTGCCTAACTTTCCCTTCATCTTTGATCCAGTTTTGAGTTATCCCACTCTGCATGATTCCACTCCTCAAACGCCTCTTGTTCATTTTGTGTTTATCTTCCCTTGCTAGATTCCTCTTCAAGGCTTCCTCTTGTATTTGATGCTTCCCCCACCCCTACTTTCTCCATTGACCATTTGAAAAACGATCCTTTAAGTTTAGGTCAAGTGCCTAATTCTGGTCAAAAGCCATTTTCTTAATCCTTAACCTTAACCTTAACCCTTCTTAGACTGATATCTAGATGTAGGTTTCCTTCACTGATTCTGCTCTGTAAAACGTTCAAAATTAGGACACTGGTGACACTTGTGTTCTAGTTCTTGAGTTGTCAGCCAGTAGCCAAGGCAGCATTCTGGATTCTGATCAGGTACAGCAGGTCCTATAGTGCAGAGAGCCTTTCTCATCCCCGTCTCCCACTGATGAACAGAAAATTTCCAGAGGGGTGTTCCTCCTGCATCATTGTCCAAGCACGTTGATAGTAACCAATCTGTTCTCTTGCTGCAGCTGGCTAAGTTCTCAGAGGACACACTCAGCAGCTACACAGAGATGGTATCTTCCCAGGTACTATTTTATTACCCAGTCTTGCATCCTGCTTTGGTGTCGTTCTGCAATGCCGTAAGATCCTCCTCTATCTTTGTGATCTGCTTGCCCCTCACGCTTATTTCCTGTTGGCTGGTGTCTCTTGGCTGTTGGTGCTTTCACTTGCTGCTCTATTATGCTCCGCATGCCGGCTGCACAACTTTCTCACGTGCTCTTCCTTCTAGAGGATGTTCACCATGCTCTGGGTCTCTTGGATTATCTGAGCTGAGAACCAAAGGAGCCTGTGACTTTAACACTGTGGTTGCCTAGATTTTTTTTCTTGTCTGTTTAAGTGAATACCATTTCAGATTCGTTATTTCTACTTGTCTTTCTGTTCTGAAATAAGCTGGCTAAGAAATTGGTAAGTATTGGAGGGTTGGAACAGAATGTAATGTTTTAGTTTAAGATATTGTCAAAATCGAATTATTATGATTAGGAACTTCGAGAAAAAGAAGAACGGAGACTATATTTTGTGTTTCTGGGAAATCTCAGGGGAAACCAGGAAATGCTTGCACACCTCCAGGAGCCTGTTTTGAAAAGCCCATCTCATTAGTTTTGGGGAGAACACCTTTTATTTTGCCTGTAAGTGATGCCCTTCTTTGCCATCTAAGTGTAAGACAAAGTGATGAAGTCTATCATGACTATCCAAGTCAGCGATTTTCAACCTTTTTCTTCTCTCAGCACACTGACAAGGTGCTAAAATTGTCAAGACACACCATCTGTCTCATGACAATTACCAAGGTGCACCATGCTGCTGATGGCTTAGACATCCAATGACCCTCTCCCATACACCCGCAGCAACCATGCATGGCACACCAGTGTGCCATGGCACACTGATTGAAAATTGCTGATCTAAGTCAAAGAAGACCAGTTTTTCATGCCTTTCCCCATTAAACAAAACTTAGAGAAAAATACGTGCTTAGCAGCGCTTTTGGCTTTTCTTGATTAGGATCAAAAAGCCTCTATGGGTTACCCATTGAATTCAATAGTGTTTGCACAAATGATGAGGGACAAAACGATGCTGGGGCGGTGGATCCTGTTCATGTTATCCCAAATTACGGAAGGAATTGAGAGCCTGCCAATGTCAAGCATTCACCAATACCTAGTCACCGTCTTGTAAAATATAGGAGTATAAAACATTTGTATATTCAATTAAAACAGGGTGGCTCCTCTACATCTTCTATGATATGTCTAGAAGACTATGTCTAGTCTTTCCTCTCTGACTTAGAATTTCTACAGTGTATTTTCCCTTTTGGAACTTTTAAAAGCAAGAATATATCTGCGCTTTCTGTGGACTAGTAGTGTTCTGTCAGCTCTGCTGAGTTTAAGTCCAAGACTCATGTAGATAAAAGCTGGGATACCAAGGTAACAAGCTAGTGATAAACTGAAGCCACAATCCTGACCAGCTTTCCAGCACTGCCATAGCTGTGCCAATGGGGCATGTGCTGCATCCTGCAGTTGTGAGGCAGTCATTGAGGCCTTCTCAAGGGAGTGTTTGTTCCCTTACTTCAGAGCTGCATTGCGCTTACTCTGGTGCTGGAAAGTTGGTTAGGGTTACATCATTACCTGCTAGTGTTGAGATCCAGTCTTAAAATGAATTCATCTGTATTAACCTTTGATTACTTTGCCATACCAGGATCCCTCACCCTGAGGGAAGCCAACGGGGGAGCCCATTTGTGCAGTGTTCACCTTTCAGAGTTGCTTCTTAGCCTTGCTTCTGCTGCTTATCCTATTGGTAAATGAAGTGCCAGGCCCATTGGTCTAAAGTTAAATGTGAACCTTTTTTTTGGTGGTTTTCAGTGCGCCAGACCCTTTCCCTTGCCAACCCTTGGCCTGCCAACTCAGCCAGTCCTTTCTTACATTAGTGACCAACTTAATAGCCAATGTATTCAGTTGACCCTTGGTGAATTGTTTGGTGTAGTTCATGCCTGCATTTTCTTTCCTTAAGCAAAGTGAGGTTGTCCAATTTCCTGGGCATTTAAAAAACCCCAGACCAGCAAATGTGCTTCAACCTGTCTTTAAAAAAAACCCACAGATGTAAGGTGCACCTTATTCACACGTTCAGTTACTAAATTTTTGTATACTCTTCCTACAGTGAAACCACAATACAACCCATACGTTGTACCCTAATAAACCACATCCTTGCATTTTTCAGAAAGCAACAATGATCCTAGCAAATGTCTTTGAGCACCAAATTTCTTGTTTGCATCAAGTGGGCTGTACTCTCTTGCTTCTTTTGAAACTGCTTTACTGCATCGCCATATTGCATTCACCTGAAGTTCCCTTATGCCTTTTCTTCTTCTTGGTATGTCTATAGTTGTCAATTTCTTTGGCTTTTTCTGGCAGGAAATGATCAGGTGTATCTGGAGCCACTTTCTGCGGGTTCTGAAGGGCAGATCTCCAACACTCACCTTCACCTCTAGTTTGCTTCACAGCCTAGGTTCTGTCACAGTAAGTATGATTGCAAGGAGAGATCTAATAATGAGCCTCCTGCTTTCCTAGACGCGCTGGAAGATAAGTCTAGCAGCTCTACTGCTAGGTTTCTTGTTTCCTTTTTTGCAAAGAAAAAAGAAAAAAAGACTGAATCCCTTAATGACATACCTTACGTTAGCAGAATATTTCTGATCTGGCGAACTTAGATAACATGTTGGGCTGATCTGATATATATATAATAATGCAGGAAACTGGATGGATAGATTGCTAGATCCACGCATACCCTCTCCTTCCATACATTGAATAAAACTGGAATAGATTACTTCTTTGCACTCTTAGGACACTTGCACTCCCAAGTTTCTACTGCAGGATCTGGTCTTCTGTCTATTATTTGCAGCACATCCCACCCATCCACTGAATCCCCGGCATATCTGTTATTGCAGACCTGCAGTGGGCTTCAGTAGGGGTTTTTTTTTTTTGCAGTCTCCAGGAGACTGATGTTTAAGGAAGAGCCTGACAAGTAGGAGCGTGATGTTTAAGGAACAGCTTGGGAAGGCCATGGAGGTGGGTCACGTAGGGTGCCTAAAAGCCGTATTTTGCCTCTTTCAACCATAATCCCTCTTTGCCTTAGTTTTCGGATACTACTTGCCACCTAACAATGACTCCTAGTTTAAACATGTCTTACAGTAGCGCTTAACCTGCCGTTGGGGCCAAAGACATTGTGAAGGTTAACTCTGAAGTCAGTTGCATTAAGGAAGGTCCCTGGGGATGGGAGGACTGCTTGTCGGTGTGTGTGTGGAACCTTCTGCTTTCTGTTGGTGCTTGACAGCTGAGATGACATGTTCATTGCTCTTGCCAGTAGTTCATTGTATGTCTCTGGGGTGTTGTGGGATGTCTTGGGCCTGTTTTAGGTGCTTTGCTGTGTGGATAAGCAAGGAATTCTGTCCTGGCCTAATCCCAGTCCAGAGACAGTTTTGTTCTTTAGCGGCAAGGTGGAACCTCCTCACAGCAGCCACGAAGATCTGACAGACGAGCTCTCCACGCGCTCCTTCTGCCACCCAGAAATGGACGAAGAGGTGAGAGGCAAGCCTTCGGGTCATGTATCATACTTTGCCAAGATTCTCTCCTAATCTCATTCCCCCTCCCATTTCTGCGGCAAGGAAAAGCAAGAATATGCTTCAGATATCAGCTAGAATAACAAAGAGTTTTGCGACACGTAGAAATACTGACATTTTGTGGCATAAGCTTCTGTGGACTAGAGTCCACTTCATTCAATGCATGAAGCATTGCCCTTTATTTGTATCGACAGAGGAAATAAATCATAACGTGTGGGACCACTGGTGATGACACCGTCTACCTCGCTTTGCTGTGCCACTTTGCTATTAATGCTAGCAGTAGAAATAAAATCCCTGGTTCTGATTTAAAGATGAACCCACCTTAAGATCTGCTAGACAATAGGTTTTGGTTTGGTAGAGTCTGCTTGGACCTCAAAGTGTATGTGGAATTTTTCTATGGGTGGGGAGAGAGTTGTGAACTTTTCATTTTGCTTAAAAAGAACTTTCTAGAATGGGTAGGGCAAAACTTCCTTTCCCCCCGGGAAACTGTTGTTGTTTCAGTTGCCATGAGGCTGGTAAGTAACACAGTTCCCTTTTTGTTTCAGCCCATAGATGGTTCTCTGCTTACCTCTTCTTATGCTGTTTTACAGTCCCACGAAAGGGATGCTCTGCTCTCGGGGCCTTTGTCAGACATGGTTCGCATTGCCAATGAGCAAGACAGGACTGAGTGGTCTGCCAGCAACACCCCAAAGTCTTCCGACCCTCATATTCACAAGAAAGCTACTGGGCGCAGTAAGCACCCTTCGGGATCCAATGTAAGCTTCAGCAAGGACACTGAGGGAGGAGAGGAAGAGTCAATGCAGGTAGGATATGCAAAAAGTTGCAGGTATCAAGGGGAGCCAATAGCAGCCGTCCTTGGATAATGAACTGCTCAGTTTGGTCTTGGGCTATCCTTATGGGAGAGCAAGAACTGGAGCACAAAGCCAGTGTGAGTTATAGGGAGCGGGTGTGGCTAACTGGCCTGTTCCTTCATACCAGGATGCAACACACCTGGTTTTGGAGGCCCTAAAGGACTGCGGTTTTAATCTCCTGCGGTTTTATAAAATGTAATTCTCTTGACACATGAGTGACCTGTTCAACAACATGTGAGTGACCTGTTCAACGAGCATGAAGACCCATGCCGGAGGACCACAATACTTTTTCATATTGTATTTACAGATCCAGTAGTTAAGTGGCTGCCAGACTAATAGAAAACGTACATTGTTTTTTGCAATTTTCAGTTGAAACCTACAATATAGCAGTCACTGGTTGATGGCAATTTTTTAAAGCAACACTAAACCAATTACTGTAGGTTAATCACCCCTGATGTATGCACTTTTCCCCTTGCCCCTACCTAACAGAGAGAATAGCTGGCACCTAGAGTAATGAGCTGCAGTGGTTAGGTATCGTCCCCTGGATCTCATTAGACTTAACCTGGTGTTCCTTGTATGTTGAGCCAGGTTGAGGGTGACAGCGAGGGCCTGGCCTGTGAGGCTGAAGACTTTGTGTGCGATTATCACCTGGAAATGCTTAGCCTGTCTCAGAACCAGCAGAATCCCTCCTGCATCCAGTTTGATGACTCCAACTGGCAGATGCATCTAACCTCTCTGAAGCCCCTGGGCTTGAACGTGCTGCTCAACCTGTGCAATGCAAGTGTGACGGAGCGCCTGTGCCGCTTCTCGGACCACCTCTGCAACATCGCCTTGCAGGAGACCCACAATGCTGTATTGCCTGTCCACGTGCCTTGGGGGCTCTGTGAGCTTGCTCGGCTTATAGGTAAGAATGCTTAACGACTGGCGGAAAAAAGGAATTGCATTCCACTGTAATTTCACTGATGGCACAATCCATAAATGGATGTAGCACCAATGCAACGTTGTTGCAACGTAGAGCAGAGCACTACGTCACTAGTGCCAATGTGGGAGTGCCGACCGGCACCCCTGCGTTCGCCCTAGAGCACTTGGGCCGATGCTATGAGTAGCGTTGGCCTGAGATCGCTGGTAGAGAGCAGCCCCTTCACCAGCCGAGTTCGGTTTCCGTGTTCAAGGGAGGTTCTGGGAGGAAGGAGGGCAGGCAGGAGGCGTTCCTGGGCGAGGTTGGGTGGGCTGGTGGGCGTGCCGGCTCGAAGAGGGGGACAGGACCGGGATGCGGCTGTTAGACCGCATCCTAGGCCCTATCCCCGGGCCGCATGGCCCTCATTTGAGCCGCACAGCTTCCTCGGATCTGTGCCTTCAGTTTCGTGGGCGCAGATCCGAGGAGCCCAGTGGGGAGGCTCCTGCTGCCTCCTAACTAGCACTGGATACACCGCAGGCCTACTGGCCTGCCTGTTCTGGTGCTACTTAGCATTGCACCCTCATTCACTTAGATACTGAATATTAGAAAAAACGTTTCTTGCCTTATGCTAACACGCCTGAAAGATTCTTTTGGGTCACATTTCTTGCCATTTTCAGGGGGGCTGCTGGATATAAGAAATGAGAGGGATTCCTCCTACATCAAGAGAAATCTGTCCTGGTTATCTCGTGATTTTCTGAATTCTAAAAAAGCCTGTAAGACCATACTGCCTGTTTGGCTTGTAACACGTTTTGGATCTCCGAAGTTCAGGAGCAATGTTATGCATGAGAGCGCTGCCAGAGAGTCTATGCATGTGAACAACATGCTTCTTGTTTTGCTTGTCTCAGACTTATGGCTATGAACAGTGTTGGGCAATTCCCAGTCACCTTATTTCGTATGATTGAAAGGTGGAAGGACAGGCAGGCTGCATAGATCATCTTTGCAAGTTGTGTGTAAATATGTCTTCGTTGGGTCAGTGCCTTATCAAAATATCTTTGCCCAGTTCTTTGGAGTCATTTGTTGGTGCTTCCAACTTCGTATGGAACAGTGGTTCCCAAACTTTTCCCCACCACAACCCATCTTGTCCGCCACAGTGGATCGCAATCCAATGCTCAGTGTTTCACTTCAAAGCACCTTTAGGAGCCTAGAGGCTGCTTCTGGGTTGTGCTGGGCCCGCGACCCATTCCATTGGCCTCTGCAGGTACTGGAATGCCTCATGGAAGCTCCCGGAAGTGACTTCCGGTTTGCAGAAGCAAACTGGAAATTGTGACCACAAACCGGAAGTTGTTTCCGGATGTTTCCACAAGGCATTCTGGGGCCTTTGGATTGCGGGCCTGGCACAACCCAGAAGCAGCCTCTGGAGGCTCTCAAAGGTTCTTTGTGGAGGAACATTGGAACGTTGGCGCATTGAGTTGAGACCCACAGTTTGAGAAATGCTGGTATACAGGTAGACAGGGAACATGTAATGTAATGTAGACAGGGAACATGTGGCTTGCAGAGGTGATCATATAGTCGTCTTTGTGTTTCCTAACCTAACCAAAATTAGTATTTGGTTTGTTCACTCATATTCTTGTGCTTGTTCACTCCTGCTTGTGTCGCATATATGCAATGCCCTTTGTCTTTTTTGGGTCCAATAACTTGATGAAAGCAAAGGAGGTAGCATGGTCTACTTTGCTCGCTTTTCTATATGAAATAAAAACTATGGAAAGAGGGGAAAAAACCAAGCTTGCTTGTTTAAGAGCTGTCTCGAGACTGTTCCATACATCTAGCAACCCCCATGCAATTGGCACCTTTTGTATAAACTGGCACCTTCAGCCTGACTTACATGAGGCTGTGTGTGATTGTGGTAGTTCAAACGGCTATTACGGCTGCACATTTTAGCAGCTACACCTGGAACCGCCATGAAAAGAGGCATGAGAGGCCCCGCAAAAGAGAGGCTGAGAGGTGTTGTATAAATGGTGCCTCTCAGCCACAAGCACAGTGGTGGCCCCGACATGCTCCAGATGTATGAATTGGTCCTTGGATATTTTAAGGACCAATGTATGAATATTTTAAGCTGTAAGCAGTGCAGGAAGTCAAACAAAAAAGACTGGTATAGTGCCACCTGTTTGGTTGTGAGGAGGCTTGGGGATGACAACAGCTTTGGGGAGGATGGTGGACAGGCAAGGAGGGTCATGCTATATTTCTTGGGCTTCCAACTAGTCTCAGTCTTTCCTTCTCATATTAATTGGGTTTATGGTATTTTACTGATTTGTGCCTTTGTTCTGTTGTATTTTTTTTATTGCAAATCCCCTTAGGGGCTCTTGTTAGGGCTGAATGGTGGGATATAGTGAGTAAATAAGACTATTAAAACATTTTCCCCCCAGGCTTTACACCTGGTGCCAAAGAACTTTTCAAGCAGGAGAACTACCTAGCCCTTCACCGCCTGCCATCCGACGAGATGGTGAAAGAGATGCTACTTGGAAAACTCTCGTTCGTCACCAAGAGGAGGCCACCCTTGAGCCATATGATCTGCCTTTTTGTGAAAGACACCACTACCAGTAAGGCTACTGATTTGACAGGCTTCTGCATAGTGCGTGATTGGGGGTGTGTGTATTGAGGACAGTCTCTGCGACTGCAGTTTGGCTAGTGACCTATCTTACCAGTTAAAGGCCTTTGTGTGTGCTCTAAAGGGTGAAATTGGGAGTGCGGGTCCTAAAGAGCAAGCGTAAGAGAGACTTTGTTCTTAGAATAAAATATGGCCCGCATGAAAGGTCCCCAGGAGAGGTGCTGCTTCACAATATTTGCTTGACTGTAATGGAATTCTGCGGATCGTTCCTGTCGATGTCCTGAATGCATGGTGTTCCCAGATGTTGCATGCATTGCCAGTATGCTTACTGGGGAAATGTATTGTGTTGGTTTATTCATTACCATTGGCTTATTCATTACGGTTCCTTTTGCTTCTTGGGGTGCAATCCTAACCAACCTTCCAGCACTGACATAACTGTGCTAATGGGGCATGTTCTGCATTCTGCAGTGGAATCGTAGTCATAGAGGCCTCCTCAACATAAGGAAACTGCATTGCCCTTACTCCAGAAAGTAGGTTAGGATTTGTGCTCTTAGTTTGAAAAGGCCTAATTCTGCTTGAGAGAGTTCTACTCCTGCCCTTCAGTTCCCCAGGCTATGTGAAGGTCCTGACCAGATGTGGAAAATGCTTAGGATAGTTGAGTTCATTTTATTTTAATTGTATTACTATTTATGTCTAAGAGTTGCACCCTGAGCTTACAGTGATTGGACAATGACAACATATGTGTAAACGCATGGATGCTCTGGAGACGTAGGTACAGAAGTATTTATGTGCTCCCCCAGCATGCGTGTTTTTCTGTCTTTGTCCATTGAGCCTGTCGCAGGCACCCAGGAAAGAGAAGGGGGATAGTGAAAGGCTTCATACTTGAAATTCTGAACAACAAAGCATTTGAGGGGAAATATAACTAATTATTTCCCCTTAACAACTATATACAGTCACACAATGGTGCCATGTATGGATTGCAGTGGTAGAGAGAAATAAGCCAGCCAGTCTGGTTGGCTGTGGGGTGGGAGGATAAGAGGAGAGCAGCTGGGTCAGGATAAATGCCTATGGGAGAGATGGGGCCATCATGAGAGAGGCAGGCAGGGAGAAAACAAGAAGAAATTGAACAGAGGTGACTTGCCAGAAAGTGGCGGGGGGGGGCGGGGCGGGGGAGAAGAGAAGAGCAGTTTTAAGGCTTGTGTTGCCTCATGTAAGAAGCAGAATAAGAGCAAAGTATACCTGTCCTTAGTCTGCTGGACAGGGACCACAGCTGCTTTGGGGAACCTTTGGAGACTTTGAAGCTTGCTTGGTTGAATTCCCAGGGATGGCGCCTCTTGAAGTGGCAGTGATTTCTCATGGAGAAGAACCAACACAATCCCACGAAGGCCTTTTTGCAGAGGATCAAGGGTGACACAGGTCCTGGACCTTATAGCAGGTACCAGAGAAGGGAGACCTGGCATGGAGCACCCTCTTTTGCCAGAGCTTGTCCTCCCTTTGCATTCTGCTTTCAAAGGACAGCAGCCTCCTGCTGGAGAACAGAAAGAAGCCAAGTGGCTTTTGCTTGGTCTTTTGCTCTTTGAATCTGGCTGGAATCTGGGGCGGCGGGGCAGGGGCGAGAAGCCCCCATCCCTTCCCTTAAGAGTGAGTAAGGATTGGGGCAGTGGCAGCCTCCTTTGTGCGTAGTGAGGTCTTGGAGGGGGTCCATTCTGCCGCCAATGTAACCCTACTTCTCGGCACTTTTAAGGCACCCGTGGCGCCTCAAAGCAGGGAGAGGAGCTTCTCCATGTGCTGTGATCAATGACACAAGAGCGGGGCGCGAATAAGAGTGAGGTGGCAGAGGAGGAGGCTGACAGCTAATCGCCATGTCTCCCCAGCGCCCTGCGGAGTCAGCTTAATCTCTTTTTACATTCTTGTTACATAAAAAGATTATTTTTAGAATTGAAATCACTTTGTCTGCTTTTCTGAGCACGGGTGTGAAGGGGGGGTGGGGCTGCTGCCTGTGCTTGCTTCGGGACACTATCGCATGCCCGCTTTATCAGAAACAAGTCCCGAAGAGTTACTGGGGGCTTGTTCTTAAACAAGTGGGGCAGCCTCAATGCACGCTCTGAGCAGCTGCAAGGGAGGAAACCAGACGTCCTGCTACAATGCTGAGCCTGCTTCTGGGCATTCAAGCAATCTCTGAGGGCATGGTGGTGACTGCCACCTGAACACCTGGGGCACGTAGGCACAGTAAACAAAAAACACATGAATCCTGCCATGCCCTAACCTGCTGTGCCCCCTGTGTGACCAGGAAATTTATTGCCTCAGAAGAGCAAACCCTCAGGGGGAAGCTCCCACCCTTTTGGGTGGCAAGTTCTTCTGGGAAATGTGCAGACATGGGCGGGGGAGGGGTGTTTGCTGAAGGATAATTGGTAGAGCCAGAGAAGGTCCATCACAACCTTTTCCACAAGAGAGCCTTAGATTGGAGTGGGTTGAAACTCATGGATGCATTTCCCCAGAGAATTAACAGCACATTTGGTCTCAGCCTTAGCAGGGCAAAACTGCCTTAAACCAGTCCTCAGTCTTGACTTCTAGTTGGGCAAAAGGAGTGATTCCTGCCCAAGGAAGCCTGGTTGAAGAAGTTTTAATAAAACAGGGGGTTCTCAAACTTTGTTACGTGCCCTCCCCTTCAAAACACACAGACTAATGTACGTTTACATAGGCTCCCTGTATTGCATTCAGTCTTGACCCACACTTTGAGGCCCCTTGGAATATGACAGGTGGCCTTTCTGGCTCATATTGCGTACACTTACTGGCTTTGGCTTTCTGGGGCTTTGGACAGGGGTCTTCCCCAGCTCTACTTGAATATTCCTAGTTGAACGTAGTTCGTCAGAGGTTTGTGATTACCTCCCTGGGGGTCCTGACTACCTGCTTTGGGAAACCTGCCATAAATGCCAGCTCTGCGTTGTCATCTCAGGCCAGGTTGTTTTCAGGGGCTTCTCGGGGAAAGCCTTTGTCTTCCCAATCTGTTCTTTCAATGCTAGAGTAAGCCATTAAGGAATTGTAAAGCCGTAGTATAGATTCAGTCAGACAACAAAGCAGGGATCTCTCCCAATTTATTGAAGCAGGAAAAAGAGAGTTAACTGTCTTCGGTAGCTTATCTCCAGACACTGCCTAGTGCTGGGGTTAGCCTTAGCTAGCTGAGACGTGTTAGAGGGAGAGAGAAAATTGGCTACTGAGATAACAGTGCACAATTGAATTTCACTTTGACCAGCAATATATTTTAGGCTCCTCCCATAACTACTTCGCATAATGAAGCGTTAAAGAAAATTTAAAAAAAAAGTGACTAAGACCTAATAATCCATGGCAGAATTGGAGGTCTGGATATGTCCCTTCCTTGCATCTAATATTCTTTTGTGACAGGAGGCTTAATAGATGAAGGGCTGGTTATCGCTCCTCCCGCAAATATTTTTACCGCCATTTGTCATATTGTGAAATGTTTCAAGTTGCCTGTGGGCGATGCGGAGTGTGAAAATAAATGAACCTGTCAGCAAGCCACTTTCAGGTTTGAGATATGGGCCCAATTTTCTCCACTAGGCACTGAGCAAATGCTTTCCCATGGGACAGCTGACATCATCCTTGAGGCCTGCACAGACTTCTGGGACGGCTCCGATATCTATCCGCTCTCTGGCTCTGACAGGTAGGCAGCCTTAGTCTTTGCCAACTCAGGCACCTGGCCTTATCGAATGAATTGCTGGAGAGATTTCTGCTTAGGTTTACCTGCTTGAGGCATTGTTTGCTTTCTCCATAGATGGCTCGCGGCTGTGTGTAAGTGAGAGCGCTGCTTGTAGAGACTCCCTGCAGAGGAAGGTTTAGGCTGTGTACGGGGGATAGCTTTTCAGCCTCTTGGGGATGAGATTGTAGAGCTCTCTTTGCACTTAGTACACTCCAGCCCTTTTTTTGATCCTCCTGCTGCCATAGTTTGTGGTCAAATTTGGTTTTGCAGGCTTTTGTAATATTATGAAGAATATTTGTGTACTGCTTTTCAGTAAACACAAAGCAGCTGACCGAGGAAATCAGATCAACACACACTTAAAGCTGCACCCAAAGAGTCAAAAATTATTCTCAAAGCTGTGGTCAGCGCTGATACCGCCACACGTGTGTTTCCTCAGAGGTACCTGTTGTCAGAACTTATTTGATTATGCCCATAGCGAGGAATTGGTGTTTTCTCTTCTCTTGTCCTCTCCTCCCCTTTTCCAATTTCTGGAACAGTTTTGGGCCTGTTTAAACATTTTTTTCTTTTTAATTTTTAAATATACGACAGGAGGAGTCCTTATCAGCATTTTTGAAGCTCTTAAAAACATTTTCTTAAAACAATACCAGTTTTTCTTTGATTTCTGTGCCCTCTTTCTTGTTCAGCAGTCTCCAGATTTTGGCATGTGTGTGAAGACTGGGCGATTGTTCTGTGTTCTTTTCTTCAGAGGGGCAAATGGGCTTTCCCTCTTGCATCAAAGCTGCCATCCTCTTCCAAGTACTGATTAGCTTCGTTAGTGTTATAGTTATCCAGATATTAAACCTCAGTTAGGACTCTTAAGGTCGATTACTGGATGGAAGTTGCCTTCTCGGGGCCACTCTTCCCATGAAGTGACCTGAAACAATCCCGTGGAACTCTCCATGCTGCTATTCCACTGGTGGCTCTGGTCAGACTTGTTCATAGCAACTCAAAAGTGGGTAACTGCGGCCACAGCCCCCTTCTCCCTCCATTGCTGCTGGGCTGCAGATTCCTTCTCCCTGCCCACCTGGTGCTTCTGAAACACCAAGTAGGCAGGGAGAGGTGATTTGGAGCTTGCCTACCCCATTCAGTTTACTAATGAAGAGTGCAGTGTGCAGCCAACCTGCTCTGTGTTGCTTCTGTGTACAGTGACCAGGAGCAGCTGATGCTGGGTTCAGAGCATGGTTCATGCATGTAAGTAAGGGAATGAGGGATGCAGCCACATCATTCAGCCACCTGCCCTCCCCCCTCATCCATAAAGGGTGATATGCTAGGCAGAATTTAGGGGGGGGGGGGCTCACGTGGCGTGGGGGTACATTCCCCTCCTAAGCTTTAAGTTCTAGTTCCTGGTGTGGTCTTGCGTAACAGGGGTGTGTGGGGTATTGAGATTCACAGATTCAGTATTTCCCTAACCAGAAGAGGTCTTTGTGTGTCCGGAAATAGTGGAGTCAGGCCACTGCTGCCATGCTTGACTCCACAGTGGTCAGGAACTTTTGAACCCCAGCACCAAGGAAGCAAATGGCGGCTTGTGAGGAAATTTGAAGGTTTGGAAGAGGCCTGTTTTGTAACGGCTGTGAACCGCTAGCATTAAAGGAAAGATACTCGGAAGAAGATGGGTGGGTGGGCCCAATGCCAAGCTGCTCAGCTCACCCTGCTGACCCATGGAGAGGCCAGCTGCTGCAGCAGGTGACCCGCTCAATGTGCTGCTGTCCCCCTGCAGTGCAGGGCCCTATTTGACAACATTGCCCACATTGGCTTAAGGCCTGTTTGCAGGTGTGCGTTCTTTTCCGGTCCGGATGCTGTTTTGTGCAAAATGTGTCTCAGTTGCCTTTGTCCTTGTCTGTCTCTGCTTTCAGGAAGAAAGTCCTGGACTTCTACCAGCGTGCCTGTCTTTCGGGTTATTGCTCTGCCTTCTCCTACAAGCCCATGCACTGTGCCTTGTCCTCCCAGCTCAACGGCAAGTGCATAGAACTGGTGCAGGTCCCTGGGCAGAGTGCCATCTTCACCTCCTGTGATCTCCCCGGGACCACGCCCATCAAGCAGAGCAGCCGGAGGAACAGCTGGAGCTCTGATGGTATGTGCTTTGTGACTCCACCAAAAAAAAAAAAAAAAAAAAAAAAAACCCACGCCCAGAGCAACTACAAAGAGAGGTTTAAAAATGAAATGAAATACAAAGGCTGGTGGATTTCCAAGTTTTAAAATGAACGACTGCAATGCCCCGTGGACCACCCCAGTACTGGCCTACAATGATAATAAGATCAACTCAAAATGATTTAGTACTGTAAGGAAGTTGTCTAATGGAGGATTCTCCATGTACACAAGAAAGGGGTGCCATGCAGTGCCTTCTCTTATTTTTCACAGTTGTCCTCCAATGGGCAGTACAGTGGCTATAGAATGCTCAGCTTAGTGTTGTTTCCACTGCCCCGAGATTCTGTGGTAGTTTTTTTCTTCTGCTTCAAGGTCTCCCCTTGTCCCCTGATGATCTGGCAGTTGTGGAAGTATCCTGCTCGTCTTAAATTCTTGTCACATCATTTGGGCAAGCTGCTGCCTCATCACAAAGACGGTTCACTTGATCCCATTTCTCCAGCTCACCTTCTTCTCAGCCTCACTGTTTTTTGTTTCAGCTCAGCAAGCTTCTTGAGTGTCCTTGGGCAGCTCATGAAGGACGCATTTGTGTATTTTTAAAATAATACAGCTGTATACTGGATAAACGCAAGGCGCGGTGTACAACAAAAAAAGGCAATAAAAATGTACAGCAGCAGACCATCACATATAATAAAGCAATGATTACATAAAATCAAAGCACAAAACAATATCAACACAGTCTGGAACCTGGAAGTGCAGTCGCTGCTGTCCCACCGATGCAGCCTGTCACCATTCCCCTTAAGGGGGACTTGAGTTATTCTAGTTGCCCTGGGGTGGGGGTCACAACCCCAGGTTGGGAAACACTGGACTAGACCATAACCCTGGTGGCAGATCGCAGGGGTCACTGGGCTGATGTTTATAAGCCTGCTTTTCACCCCTGACTTCCTTATTGTTGGTGTCCTTGAGAATATTCTGCCCTTCCAAGGGGGGGCTTCTGCTGCTAGCTTTGCTGATTCTGTCTGTGACCAGTATGACTCCCCTAACGTTTTGCCTCTCCCTGGAAGCTCTTGTTAGCTCAGTGGGCGGGATGAGGTGAAGGGATGGCATCTGTTAAAGAAGCTCTTTTAAAAAGAAATGGGCAAAAAATGTGTTATGAGGAAGGGCATTTGAAAATGGCATTTTCGTCATCCTCCCTCACGTTCTGGTGTTATGGTCCATTTTACTGCCTTGTTCGGCAGCATGGGTACACCAGACCTGAGCATTCTAAAGCAGTGGTTCTCAAACATTTTAGCACCGGGACTCACTTTTTAGAATGACAATCTGTCTGGGGCCCAACCGGAAGTGATATCGTGGCCTGACATTCTGTCCTTGTGACACCAGAGCCTGCTGCTTTCCTGATGAGCAATAAGTTATTTCTCAGCCATTTTCCACAGCAAAGTGAAACAAACACACAGCCTTCCCCTTTTCCAGCATCCCACCTTCCCGTATTGTCAATATGAATGCTCTAGATGTTTCGCAACCCACCTGAAATTGGCTCATGACCCACTGGTGGCTCCCGACCCACAGTTTGGGAACCACTGTTCTAAAGCATTAGGTAGCCTATCCTGTTTTTTATAATTGAAGAGCATCTTACTTTCTTTCCTCTTTCTCTCTCTCCCTCCCTCCCTCCCCGTGTGTGTGTGTGTGTGCGTGTGTGCGTGTGTGCGTGCGTGCGTGTGCGTGCACGCGCCGCGCCATGCCATGCCATGCCATGCCTGCCCCTCCTCACTTGCCTCTTGTTCGCATGCTCAAAGAAGGGATCGGGGAAGTGATGGAAAAGGAGGACTGTATCCAGGCTCTGAGTGGCCAGATCTTCATGGGAATGGTCTCATCTCAGTATCAGGCCCGATCGGATGTTGTTCGCCTCATTGAGGGACTGGTCAATGCCTGCATTCGTTTTGTCTACTTCTCCCTGGAGGATGAGCTTAAGAGTAAGGTAGGTGGTCCTCTCCTTGTTTGACCACTTCTCAGTGTGTGTTGCTCTTGAAATGCCAAAGTAAAGGGAATGACCGTCCCTTCATTTTCCGTATACCTTTTTATTAATGTACCCTCACCATGCCTGTACCCCAGGCATGTACCCCAAATATTGCATCTCAAATGTCAGGCAAATCATGTTGATTCACTATAATTCGGAGTACGTCTTTCCTGCTTCTTTTTTAATCAAAATGACCAGAAATATAACATGCTTCCAGCATCTGCTCTTAAAGATATGTGGATTTCAGAGCTGGGACTTGATCTTGTGTCTTTTCTTCTGCAGGTGTTTGCTGAGAAGATGGGCCTTGAGACTGGCTGGAACTGCCACATATCCCTGACGCCCAATGGAGATGTGCCTGGCTCTGAAATCCCTCCCTCCAGTCCCAGTCACGCAGGCTCTTTGCATGATGACCTGCATCAGGGTGAGGGAATGGCCCTGGGGGAGCATTAGCTGCCGTGCGAGTGTGTGAGTGGAGCAAACCCATTTGATGTACTTATAATACGCAAGACAGGCACCCTCATTAGAGCGGGGCCAAATCTTAGGATTGCTATTCCTGTGAGACAGTCCCACTTGGGGCCCAATCCTATCCAACTTTCCATCACCTGTGCAGCACCTATGGGGCATGCTGCATCCTGCGGTTGTGGGGGGACACACACGTAGTCATGGAGGTCTCCTCAATGTAAGGGAACAGGGCAGGAGAAGGTGCCAAGACCTGCTAAATAAATTAGCAGTTTGGAGTCTAGTTTCTTCATGTATTGATTCAAGTGTAGAAACAACAATCAGCAGATATTTTGAATTACCAGGCTGCCTCAAGCATGTATTGAAATTAAGTTAAGTGAACATTGGACTCTGCATGGGAAAAAATGTCGTGTTGGAATTGGGAATTGTAATCCACTCAGTAGGTCCCAAATGAAGACCAGTTCTCATTGGAGTGTGCTTAGTTGAAAAATATAGCCCCCTGGGTTCCCTGGGCAGTTTAGTCCTAGCCTCGTACCTGGGTTTTTATGGCAGTCCCTGGTTCTTCCTGGCAGCTGACTTTTTGGCTATCTCCTTTCCTAGGAGCAAAGATAGCGCTGTTTGTCATCCTCTCCCCTCTTCCCTATGGGCTCAGTGTAGAGGCTTGTGGTAGTGTGCATGTGTCGTTTCCTTCCCTCTGCTTCCGCAAAACATCCAGGTTCTCCCCAACCCTGCATGGTGAACCATTGTCATGGCAACAGCCTGGTTGCCGGTGTTACTACATCTGATTTCCATGCCTCCCTTGGTAAAGGGGATGATTTAGGGCGCAATCCTAACCTGGAATTAGGAATATAGATTTTTTTTTTTTTTTAGGAATATAGATTTTTTTATTTGAAAATTTTTCTTACTACTTCTTTGTTTTACATCCCCGAGCGCGAAAAAACCGTCGCATTTCGGATTTTCTTCACTCATCTGACTAATACAAAATCTCTTACCTCTGTAGCGTGTGACACCACGGTCCGACCCCAACCTGGAACTAGGCCTGCACAGTCAGGCCAGCAAAGTTTGGCTGGCACCAGGGCCACCATAAAGCATGTTTGGACCTCTCTCGGAGTCAGGGAGGATGGCGCACGTCTGCGTACTGGCCTCTGTCTCTGAGAGTGGTCCAAACATACGTTACGGTGTTGCTTGTGCCGGCCAAACTTGGCTGGCCTAATTATGCCAGCCTAACTCCGTGTTAGGATTGTGCCCTTAAAGAAGCCTGTGTGTGGGCTATAAGGGACACCTTGCTGCTCCTGCTGTCTGAGCCGGCTCCTGGAAGCCGTCCCTGTCATTGTCGTCATTATCCAGGGCAAGGGATGCCACCCCTGGACGGAACTGTTTGAGATTATCTGTAATAAAATGTTGCTGGAGACAGGTCATTTTGGTACTCTTGTGTCCAGGGCAGTTTTCATGTGGCCCCTAAGAATTCAAGCTAACTATAGCCAGTGCATCGAGGCAGCAAGAGCAAAAGTGAAGAGGCAACTCTACTAGCTGTGCAAAATAGTTGCAGTTACTCTAGCCCTCCAATGAACTTTCAGCTTGATGTTTGCATTTGTACTCCTCCACTTGTCTTCCCAGCTGGTCCGTTGTTGTTTGTAGCCCGTAGCTGTGTGATGGGCAGAGGTTCAACAGATGCAGTTCTTTCTAGTGTGGATGTGCAGTGGTGGGGAAAGTTTCATCTTTTCATCTTCTTCCTATTGTACAGTTATAAAAGGCAGGTGTAGGAGCAGTGCCAGGAAGCAATAAGGGAAGCCTAGTTGTATGCAGAAACTGCACCTTCTGGCTAGTTTTCCATCCAAGTTTTTGCAGCTGCCTGTCACATCTGCTTGAATGTTTGTTACTGTGGAGATAATTTGCTGTAATTTAAAACCCACATATATGTTCTCTTCGTGGCCTTTGTGAGCTGGGAGAGTGGAGGCGGATCAGATGGTAGCGAATAGCTCAGTAACTCTTTGCTGATGCTTTTGACTCCTGGTAGATGAATCATTTGAAACACCTTTATTTTGGGAGGAAATTGAGTGGGATCTGCGTGCTGATGGCACAGAAAATCGGAGCTTGAGCTCTCAGGCTGCCGCAGTGCCACGTGAGAATGCCGTGTGGGTGCCTCGTGTTGGATGCTTGTGGCTCACAACGGTGCTGCCTTGGCAAGCCTTGTGTTTATTTTTCATGGTCTGTTCTCTCCCTGATCATCAGTCTCTCGAGATGACGCAGAGGGGCTTCTGCTGATGGAGGAGGAAGGACACTCGGACCTTATTAGCTTTCAGCCGACAGACAGTGACATTCCCAGCTTTCTGGAGGATTGCAATAGGGTGAGCCTGCCTTTGCTGCTTTGAGGATACTCTGGTTGGAAACCTGAGCAGCTGAAGTATCTCCCAATAACAAATCCTGTGGCTTTTGTGTCCAAAACATGCAGGGCCAAAGGGGAATTTACTGGCACGTGTGGTTTAGTTTCCTTGCAATAGCAGCATTCTAAAACACTACATCCGAGAAGATGTTTAATGGCCGATTAGTCTAAATATGTGATCCCCCAAATCACCCCCAGTGGCCTAACGTCACAGTTTCAGCAGACACAAACTGTGCCCATTTCAGAGAAGCCCATGGGGCAGCCAGTGTATTTTGTAAGCGGCATTCAATATGAGTAAGCAAACCAAGGCCACACATTGCCAGGGTTGTGTTTAAAAAGAGAAGAGGAAAATTCTTTCCCGACATCAAATATGGCCAGTTAGCTCAGTCCTGGAAACAAAGCTCCCCATTCAAGCTTTATGTGAGGAATGAACAGCTGTGTATTGTACTTAACTATCAGATCACCCTGTAAAAACTGCAGTCTTTATCCAGTTCTGCTTTCCAGTGCAGTTTTATGGACTGGTGGATCCACAAACTCAGAATTGGTATTAGAGCTGACTGTGTGACACCTGGAAAGGTCAGGCAATAGCCTGTTTGGCCAGATAATCAGAGGCGGAGGGAGGGTGCTGTGGGGGGTGGTGGCGGCAAGTGCGATGCGGTGAGGCACAGCAGCGCGGAAAAACCCGTGCACTTTTTGGCCCTCCTACCCTCCCTTGTGCTTGGATAGCTCCATAATGGAGCAATTTCAGATGCAGGGAAGCATGGCCGGGCGACGCATGGGGGCAGGACGGTCACGCTGGGGGCGCGGTGATGTCACCCCACCCCCGGGCACGCTGCAAGCTGGGAACAGCTCTGCAGATAATGAACACTTTGGTGGCTAACTGGAACACAATACCTTCTTGCAAAAGTTGCTTTGTATTTTCTCATAATACTGTTGCCAATTTAATGCGTAATGGATGGGTTAAAAAGGTAAAGGTTTCCCCACGACCGAATGGTCTAGTCGTGACCAACTGTAGGGGGCGGTGCTCATCTCCATTTCAAAGCCTGTAGAGCCAGCGTTTTGTCCGAGGACAAGCTTCCGTGGTCATGTGGCCGGCATGACTCTACGCCGTAGCGCACGGAACGCCGTTCCCTTCCCACCAAAGTGGTCCTTATTTATCTACTTGCATTTAGGTGCTTTTGAACTGCTAGGCTGGCAGGAGCTGGGACAAGCAACAGGAGCTCACTCCGTCATGCAGTCTTGAACTCCCAACCTTCCGGTCGGAAAGCCCAGCAGCAGTTGTTTAACCCGCTGCGCCACTACAGTCTAATGGCTCTTCCTGATCGTCCCATCTGCAGGAATCTAACTGAAGGATCAGGGCCCCTCTAACTGCCTTGGTTCCAACCTACAGCCTCTTTTTCTCATTTTGATTTGCTTTCTTCTTTCACTGCAGGCCAAACTTCCCCGGGGAATTCACCAAGTGAGGCCCCACTTGCAGAACATTGACAATGTGCCTTTGCTCGTTCCTCTGTTTACAGATTGCACCCCTGAAAGTAAGCTACTGGATTCTTTGGTACTCCAATGGGGAATGTATTGTATATGTATTTCTGGGCAGAGGTTCTCAGCCCCTGCAGACTCCTGGAGAGTGTCCAGGTGGTCAGTCCTCTCTCCTGTTCTCTTGCAGCCATGTGTGAGATGATCAAGATCATGCAAGAATATGGAGAGGTGACCTGCTGCCTGGGCAGCTCTGCCAACTTCCGCAATAACTGCCTCTTTCTTCAGAGCGACATCAGGTAAGACACACCACAGCCCAGGCGCTGGATCTCTGAGAACTGCACAACCCTAGGTTGTTTTTCCCATGTACCATTTAAAACATTTCTGATTGTACGTCTGTGTCAGCTGTTTTTGTCCCTGTTGCATCCACTGTGTCAAAGTCCCACCAAGACATCATCACTCTGTTTAGCTTTGCCTTTCGATGTACATTTCATGCTGAGGGGGCGGGGGGGGGAACCATTAGGAATGGTGTGTGAAGAATGTTCTGGTGCACTGTACAGATGCACTGTACAGTTGGTATCCATGGGGGTCCATTCCTGCACCCCCTCAGATGCCAAGATCCGTAAATCTGATTTGAGCCCCTCTAAACACAACTGGAGCTTGTTTTGAGGCCTGCAGAAGCTGTGCCTGGCCTCTGCGGATCTCAAATGAAGCCCGGAAACCGATTGGGACTTCATTCTGACCCATGCATTGATCAAGAACGGTTGAATGCAGCCTCTCCAGGCATCAGAAAGCCTTTGTCGCATTTGGGAGGTCTTGAAGTGGGTGCCTTTGTGGGCTCAGCATCTGTGATTCTGAAATCCGTGGATACTGAACCCATGGTTAATGTGCGCCCACTGTATAACTGTTCACCTGTCACCCGATGTGGGTTTGGACATGCAGTGTGGGTGATCTTGTGTGGACTTCTGGCGTGGTGTGGGAGACTTAATATTGCTTCATATTTGAGAGAGAGAGAGGAGGGGGGCACTTATGCTGGCAAAGCTGGAAGGTGGCATAAGAATGAGAAGAGCAGAGAGGAAAGCAGGTCAGAGCGGCTGCAGGAATTGATTTTGATAGGCAGAGGAGACCACTTTGGCCTATTGGCCACTTTCAACAGGCACGTGGATGTGGGTGAACCTGTGGATATCATATACCTGGATTTTCAGAAGGCATTTGACACGGTCCCCCACCAAAGACTGCTGAAGAAACTTCACAGTCAGGGAATAAGAGGGCAGGTCCTCTTATGGATCCAGAATTGGTTGAGGGCCAGGAAACAGAGAGTGGGGGTCAATGGGCAATTTTCAGAATGAAGAGAGGTGAAAAGCGGAGTGCCCCAGGGATCTGTCTTGGGGCCCGTGCTTTTCAACGTATTCGTAAATGACCTGGAGACAGGGATAAGCAGTGAGGTGGCCAAGTTTGCGGATGACACAAAACTTTTCCGGGTGGTAAAAACCAGAGACGATTGTGAAGAGCTCCAGAAGGATCTCTCCCAGTTGGGGGAATGGGCAGCCAAATGGCAGATGCGTTTCAACATAGACAAATGTAAAGTGATGCACGTTGGGGCCAAAAACCAAAACTTTACCTATAGGCTAATGGGTTCTGAGCTGTCTGTGACAGCTCAGGAGAGAGATCTTGGGGTGCTGGTAGACAATTCAATGAAGGTATCGACCCAGTGTGCGTCAGCAATTAAGAAGGCCAATTCCATGCTTGGGGTAATTAAAAAAGGGGTTGAGAATAAAACAGCCAATATTATCATGCCATTGTACAAATCAATGGTAAGGCCACACCTGGAATATTGTGTCCAGTTCTGGTCGCCGCATCTCAAAAAGGACATAGTGGAGTTGGAAAAGGTGCAGAAGAGAGCGACAAAAATGATTACGGGGCTGGGGCACCTCCCTTATGAAGAAAGACTGCAGCGTTTGGGGCTCTTCAGCCTAGAAAAAAGGCGCCTGAGGGGGGACATGATTGAGACATACAAAATTATGCATGGAAGGGATAAAGTCGATAGAGGGATGTTCTTTTCCCTCTCTCAAAACACCAGAACCAGGGGGCATCCACTAAAGCTGAGGGTTGGGAGAGTTAAAACAGATAAAAGGAAGTACTTTTTTACCCAGCGGGTAGTTAATCTGTGGAACTCCTTGCCACAGGAGGTGGTGATGGCATCTGGTCTTGATGCCTTTAAGAGGGGATTGGACAGATTTCTGGAGGAAAGGTCCATCATGGGCTATAGGCAATGATGGATTGTGCAACCTCCTTACAAAGGTGGTGGGCTACTGGTACCGGGTGCAAGGGAGTGGCAACAGGATGTAAGCATCTTGTTGTTACATGCCTCCCTGGGGCACCTGGTGGGCCGCTGTGAGATACAGGAAGCTGGACTAGATGGGCCTTTGGCCTGATCCAGCAGGGCTCTTCTTATGTTCTTATGTTCTATTATTGCTCCATTCATCCACCAGGTTCATTTTGCTTACAAATGCTATGGGAGAATCAAAGGCCCTAAAATTAATGATCCTGGGTTTGTTGGAAGAAATATAGAAGCTTACGTTTGTGGGAATTAACTTGGCAGCCAGGAAGCTGCTAGCATGGTACTTGATAGCAGGAAGCTGCTAGCATGCCACCTGAAAAAGCATCAGGCATTACATTGCTTGTGACTCAGATGACTGTCGTTGCTACTCAGACCTCCAATGCTTTCTGTGCTTGCTTTTGCACCCATTCTTTGTAAAAACAATGCAAAGGCTCACATGCTGTCTTGGGTTTTCAGCATGCCCTTTGAGAACAGCCCTTGCCCCGTATCTCCAAACGGCTTTCTCAACAGCATTTGTAAAAGCAGCTGCTGGGAGTGGAGGGGGAGGTATTGAAATGGACCATTTCAGAAAAAGTTTGCTCTGCTTGGATCCAGAGGTGGGCTCAGGTCTCATCCTCCAATCCTGAGCTCACTTGCTTGAGAGTCAACTGCATGGAAAGCAAAGGGATAAAATCAGTGGTGTCATTCAAATGATTTAGGAACAGGAACTCCTTTTGATTGGCACTTGTCGGGAAATCCGGAACGCCTGTTCTGGTCTGTTCCCCCTGAATGACATCACTGCCTTCGCCCCCCTAGGAATCTGGAGTCGCTCCCTTTAACCCTCTGAGTGCCGACCAACCAAGAAGAAAAGCTCTTTGCAGAGGAATTGGGAGGGGGGAGGAGGGAGAGTGAAGTGGGCGGAGTCAGCCCTAATTTTAACTAGTGGAACTGAGTTCCCCCGCGTTCCCCCTGCATGACATCACTGGATAAAATACATTGGCCAGACCTTGTGTGTCTCGGCACAGAAAGGGTGGCTCTCTATTTTCTGGTGGACACGTTCTGTCTGATTTATTTTTTTTCTCCCTGGAGGAAGGAGAGCATAGTATTTTCTGCCCAGCGGCACTATGTTGAGCTGGATGTCTCTTTGCTTTGGGCCTCCAGTGTGTGCTAGACTATAGCACTTCACATATCTGCTACTGGGTTCTGAGCTGTTGGTGACTAACCAGGAGAGAGATCTTGGGGTTCTGGTGGACAGCTCAATGAAAATGGCTACCCAGTGTGCAGCAGCAGTGAAGAAGGCCAATTCCATGCTTGGGGTAATTAAAAAGGGGTTGAGAATAAAACTGCCAATATTGTATTCCCATTGTACAAATCAATTGTAAAGTTGCATCTGGGGTATTGCGTACAGTTCTGGTCACCACATCTCAAAAAGGATGTAGTGGAGCTAGAGAAGGTGCAGAAGAGAGCGACCAAAATGATTACTGGGTTGGGGCATCTTCCTTATGAGGAAAGGTTATATATAGAGTTCTTCAATCAAAGAAAAAGGCACTTGAGAGGGGATATGATTGAGACATATAAAATTATTCAGGGGATGGATAGAGTGGATAGGGAAAACTCTTTTCCCTCTCTTACAAGAATTGGGGGAGATCCACTAAAATTTAGTATTGGGAGAGTTAGAATGGATAAAAGGAAATTAATCTGTGGAACTCCTTGCCACAGGATGTGGGGATGACATCTGGCCTAGATGTTTTTTAAAAGGATCGATTTATGGAGAGAAACTCCATCACAGATGACAAGCCATGATGGGTATGTACAATCTGAGATTGTAGCTGGTCGCTCATTATGAGGGCCTGGTAGGAATTTTTTTTCTGTCACCCAAATTGGCGGTAGATGGCAGTAGTTTTTCTGCCTACCTCAGATGGACACGGGAGGGACAATGTGTCTAGTAGGTTTCATGTTTTTAAAAAGTATTTACTTGTGTTTAGTAAAGCTAAACCAACCCATAGTCTGGTAACTTCATGGAGGTGGGGTGGCGGTATGAGGGTAATAGGTTACTCAGAATGCCAGATGCAGGGGCATGGCAGCAGGATGCAAGCGTCTCGTGTGCTCCCTGAGGCATCTGGTGGGCCATTGTGAGATACAGGAAGCTGGACTAGATGGGCCTTGGCCTGATCCAGCAGGGCTGTTCCTATGACTGGGTACGCTTGGCTAGTCTCCATTCAATCATGTATCTCTCTCTAACCTATGTAGTATGGTCTCTGTACAGCATAGCCCTGGATCCTCTTTATCCTTCCCGCTGCTCCTGGGAGACGTTTGGTTACGCCACCAGCACTAACATGACCTGTGTCTCCGAAGAGCTCACGCCTCTTCAGCTATCTGGTCAGCTGTACAGCTTATCCTGCTCCCTGTCTATTTATCCCGAAGAAACCATTGGGATCATCAGACTCATAGAGCAGGTGAGCCCTCTTCCTTTAAGCAGCTGTGAAATAGTTGTGACATCCACCTAAGGTGGACTACTAGCTAGCCTTACAGTGGAAACAACCATTCCCTTCCTGTTGGCAAAGGGCTGGTAGATACATCTCAGGAGGCGCATGCAGTAGCCTACCTCGTCGATCTTCTCTGGACCTTACCTGCTTCAGAGATTATGATGTTCTGGATGGGGGCTTTTGGATTTGTTGGCTGTGTATCTTTGTGCTTGTCTGTTCAGCCAACCGGTCAAGACAGCTTTGTCCATTCTGACGGAACAAAGCAAATGAACTGGAGAAAGGCTTCTAGCTCTGATCTTGCCCCTGCTGCTTTGCTTAGACTAGGCTATTGTGGTCTATGCCGCTGTATAGTTCAGGGGTGTCAAACTCATTTTGTAAAGAGAGCCAAATAGCATCCATGGCACCCTGCTGAGGGCCAGAAGTGGTATCATCATTAAGCAGGAAGTGATACCATTAAGCAGGTGATGGCCAGAAATAAGAACTGTGTTCTCCTATAGAAACTCATTAGCTGCAAATGACAGATGAGAGTGTGCAAATCTTGTTCATAATTTTAAGATATGAGAGAGCCAGTGGTGTCATCCTGGCAGAACGGCCTGATACGCCGTTCCGTGGATGGGCCTGGGCCGTGCTGCTTCTCCCGAGGACGGGCGAGCTGCTCCTGGGCCCACCCGCCCTCCTGCGCGTCTGAATTGCTCTGAAATGGAGCGATTCGAGGCACAGGGAGGCGTGGCTGCCCTCCGCCATAGGGGCGGAGGGCTGCCAATCATCCGGGCATTCCAGTTCCTGGCGTGCCCGGATGACGTCTCTGGAGAAAGCCCAATTATCATGCTGGGAGAGCCCAGTTATACCAGGGTCTGGAGAAATTGCTTCCGGCAACCACAGCCGGCCCGTGGGCCTCATGTTTGATGCCCTGGTATGGTTGGTCTCCTTCCAGCTCTGCACAGGTGAGCCAGTTGGGGTGGAGCCACTCTTTCGTGGACTGCTGTTGACCCTTTTGAAGCAGCGTCCAGATGAGAGCACTCTTCTTATGACAAGTGTAAACAGCACTCTCCCTCTCCTGGATTCAGGCAGTTTGCCAGCTTGCCAGGACTGTGGACACGTATCAGAATGCACACTGTTAGACTCACATGACCGCTGACAAGCCATGCGTTTTCAGACTGATGTGTAAGGCAGCAGCAGCAGATGGCCCACATGGACTGAATTGTGATCCCCTGGTCAGGCTTATATCCTCACAGCACTTACTGAATGTTGTAGGTCCTAAAAGTGTCCTGCCTGTCACACCGTTCCAATACATTGTGTTTCCTTTTAGGCCCGGCACGCAACCTACGGCATTCGCAAATGCTTCCTCTTTTTGCTTCAGTGTCAGCTGGCTCTGGTCATCATCCAGGTGAGTGGTTCTCAGCAGCATGGGGGACAGGGAGAACTGCTTGGCTTGGAGGAAAGGGGGGGGCGTCCATAAGGGACAGGAACCACCCAAGGACAGGACAGACTATTGCATAGATGCCGGCCAGCGCTGGCTGCTGTTACTGTGTCAGTGCAAGCTGCTCAGAAAGACCTGCTTCCTTGAGTTTCAAAATAAAGGTTTTCCAGAACTTTAAAAGCTGGGCCTGAGGAGGTATAAAGTGAATGGCTGAAGAGGGCTTATCTCATGAGGGAAAGAGTCAGGGAACTTGGATTATAGGAGACAAGAAGCAGAACAGGATTAAAATAATCCTATACGTGAGCTTTTTAGAAGACTCCCACAATACCTTCTGAGGAATTTCTGTTTCTTCTCTATGCAGAAGCTGTCCTCACTTTTTGTCAGGCAGACCTCTCAGACATGTATACAGCAATGAAGGTGTGAATAGTTACATTTTTTTTAAAGCCACGGTTGTCGGGAATCTGCCCAAGCCATGAAACCCTAACCCTGTAGCCAGAATGCTCCGTTGTCACTGAAGCAATTGCTCCTAGGCAGCATACTGACTCTCCTGGACATATTGTCCTCCCCAAGCCTCTGTTGCTAGGAAGAACTTGTGGCTGCAGCCTTTCTGCATTTGATTCAAGGACAGGGGAGAAGAGAGAGCTTCTTTTTGGGGTTTTCCTAGCTTTGAACCCTGCATGGCTTAATATAGCTGGTGCATCTTATTGTTCTGGGCGTAGCAGCAGCTGCCATCTTGCCGCTTGGTTCTTTAGCTACCAA
Organism: Lerista edwardsae; assembly: GCA_029204185.1. Taxonomy (NCBI): domain Eukaryota; kingdom Metazoa; phylum Chordata; class Lepidosauria; order Squamata; family Scincidae; genus Lerista; species Lerista edwardsae. Next base: position 4,255,570 of record JAJKFI010000048.1, read on the forward strand.
ATGGGTGGGAAGGCTTGCTAGTGGATCTGCCTGATCTTTCAGTCCTGCTGCTGATCACACGTTCACTGTGTTTCCTCAGTTCCTCTCTTGCCTGGTGCAGCTACCCCCTATTCTCAGTACTACAGACATTCTGTGGCTCTCCTGCTTCTGCTACCCACTACTGAGGTGAGTGACTGCACAATCCCATTCACGTCTGCTCAGAAGTAAGCCCCACTGCCTTCAGTGGGACTTACTCTTGGGTAAGTGTGGGTAGGATTGCAGCCTGCGTTTCCTGCGGTAATCCATAGGCAGTTTGCAGGCCCGTGGCTTGTCTACCTAAGTGTGAGGTTGGGAGACTCGAGACCAGCATCATCATCCGCAAATGAACTCCCGGAACGCTGGGAGGGACGTGGGCGGGACTTCCACGTGATTGGCAGCCCGCCCGTTTCGTTCTGCGGCTGCCCTGGCCTCGAGGGGGGGGCTGCCCCCGGTTGGTGCGGCCCCCCACTGCTTGCCCAGGCACCTGGCGTGCCCCCCACCTGTCTCCCCCAGCGAGCAGGCACCCCTCGAGGCCAGGGCAGCCGCGGAACAAAATGGGCGGGCAGCCAATCACAGCGAAGCCCCATGTAAGTCCCTCCCAGCATTCCAGAGTTCATTTGCAGATGACGACGCTGCTCGAGACACATTTCTTATTTTTGTCATGTTACGGCCACCATGGTAGAGGCTGCTGGAGGTTTTCTATTCTGCATTTCTGTGTAGATGCAGTCATTTAACGGTTTTGAACTGTGTTTATTACTTAATGATCATCTTTATATTGTGAAAGATTCCAATCTGATAAAACTGTAGCTGCTAGTGGGAAAAAGTAGGTTGGATTATGTGGGTCAGCAGTAGCTGTGCACCCCAATCACATCCAGCGTGGACCTAAGAGTTTGGCTTGAAACAGTCTCTTTTGCTGTGTGGTGGTAGGGCTGCTGTGAAACAGAGCGTCTTCCGAATGCGTTATCCAGCATATGGAATTTAGTTCAAGGAACTGAGGGCCTCTTGTCCCCACCCCCTGCTTTTTTGGATAGATTTTGCAACAATATAATTCAAGGAAAGCATTGTCTGGGTGTGGTGTGGCTTCATTAGGGTTTGCTTCACCCAGTGCGAGAGCTCATTGTATCACCCACATGATGGACTTCTTCCCATACCTAGCCATACAGAATACATTGCAGTATCATACACACAACCTAAATCCAGTGGCAACACTAGGGTTGGTGGTCCCATCTCTATTAGTTTTAATGTAGAACAGTACAGGTCACTCAGCAAATCAATAACCAACAAAAAAACCAGTGGCCAACTTGATGACACAAATAAGAATACTTATTCTTGATGACATGGAAATGTCATCATGATACATGGACATGAGAGCTGACTCATACGAACACCTTATTGGTTCCCTGCTGTGTCATAGTAATACCTCATTGGCTTTCGTAACAGTCAGTCTCATTGGTCAGTTTTGAGTTAAGGAAATCCACTTTTTGTTACAGAAGGCAAGAGTGTTTTTCTTTTCCGGTTATTTGGCTTTAACCTTCGATAGGATGCAGATACTTCAACGTGGTTTGTTTTATTACATTCTGTGTAAAATTCCACATCAAATGATATATAACAAGATGGCATTATTAAAAACAAGATTGTCCCTTTTTGCCAGTAGTTGTCTCTTGTCTGTCTGTCTGTCTGTCTGTCTGTCTCTCTCTCTCACACACACACACACACACACACACACACACACACACACACACACAC
>JAJKFI010000048.1:4257343-4313389 GCA_029204185.1 Lerista edwardsae
CACACACACACACACACACACACACACACACACACACACACACACACCCCTTAAGTCTGTCACCCAGTGTGGCCTGCACCCCTGTAGCAACGCCACTGGTTGCATCGAATTTCATTCACCTTACAGCAGCAGAGTTTGACTTGCATTGAATTGTCAGGAAAATGCACCTGACTCCTTAGGTTTATATCTGTCTTTCATGCTACAAGGTTAGGGTTGAAGGCCAGCGCTATTGGCCTTTACTTCTCTGACCTTTTGGGAAAGGGGGAGATGAATGTGGAGAAAGCCAGGCCAAGGTATGTGGAGAGTGATGCCTGTCACTTGGCTGAATTGACTTGGCAATGGAAGAAAGAATTTTGTGGGAAAAGCCTAACCCCTGGTTGAGGGATCGGTTGAAATCATCCATACCTGTATTTTTAGAAGCAATTTGTCTTGCTGACAATCCAAGCAACCAAAAGAGTATTGCAATCACATTCTCTTAATATAGACCAGGGATCTCCAAACTTCTCAGTACAAGGGCCACATTGTATATTTTACACATCTTTGTGGGCCAAAAAAAATAAAATAAAATCAGCTTTACAAATGAGTAAGTTTTACTTGAATCTTTTTTGTGGTCAGCATAATATGATTCAAAACAAAAGAGAAATGTGACAATTACAAGTGCCATGCCTAGACTGGAAAATGATATGTAGTATGCATAAAAATATCAAACATTAGCAAAAAAAGTTGATGCGGGCTGGATAAAATCTTGTAGCAGGCTGGATTTGGCCCCCGTGCTGTAGTTTGGAGACTCCTGATACAGACTCCTACTTTTCCAGGCTAACGTTGGCTCTCTTTTCTTCCAGCATTTCCCTCTTAGGCAAGCCCCCTCATAGTTCAATCATGTCTATGGCAACTGGGAAGAATCTGACCTCCATTCCTAAAAAGGTAAGAAAAGTAGTTATTTTTAACTGGATGAATTGGGCATATAGAGGTGTGATGGAGTCAGGCTTTGGTGGATTTACCAGCTGCCAAACCAGTCATGTGACAGGTGAGGGGCTGTAAGAGAGATCATGTTTACACTTCCTATCACAACCAGAACTTGAGCCTGCTGGGTTTTAGCCTCCTGTGAACCACCTCCTGCTCATTACAAGGGTGTCGGCTCGGTCTCTTGCTAGTAGGTAGGAAGTTGTGTTCACTCTTCTTTCCTGCTCCAGACTGAGCCACACTTCTCAAGAGGTCAAGACTGAGCCTGCATCTCATAGCTGGGAAGGAGCCGAGTCCTGTGAAAGTGGTTGGATTCCTTCCACACAGCAGAGACGGGCTGAACGTTATCACTGTTGGGCAGGGAGGGGGCACCTCTGAAGAATGTGCGCCAGAGGGAAGTGGGCCCGTGGACACTTGCTGTTTATACTACGCGCAGCTTGCCCACAGGTCTGACATTTCTGCCATGCTGCCTGAGGTTTGAAGGGGTGTTTGCTGAGAGCATTGCAACTGTGTGGCTCCCTGGCCCTTTCTCTAAGGGCACAATCCTAATCTGGAGTTAGGCCAGCAAAGTTTGTCCTGCACAAGGGCCACTGTAAAGTATGTTTGGACCACTTTCAGAGTTGGGGAGGATGGCGCACCTCTGTGTGCTGGCCTCCCTGACTCCGAGGGTGGTCCAAACACACTTTACGGAGTCCCTCACGTTGGCTGAACTTTGCTGGCCTAACTGTACTGGCCTAGCTCCAAGTTAGGATGGCACCCTAAGTGAAGTGGTTTATGGAGCTGCTTTGACAGAAAGCTGAGGCTGAGTCCCTTTTTCCACTCCATGAAAACATTTCTGAACAACGCTCAAAATGTTTGCACATACAAAGATTCCAGGCTGATTATCTTGCAACACAACAAGGGAGAGGTAGGTCAGCAGCCTCCATGTGTTTGAACTGAGAGTCGGGCCAGAGAGAGCCTCCTTGGGTACCTAGTGGGAGTGCTGCTGGTCCAGAGGCAGTCCTCTCCCCTCAGCTGGTAGCCGGTGAGCGTGAGGGCCTGGGCAGGAGCAGGGAGGTGAGGTCACTGCCTCGGATTACACAAATAACTTGGTGTTCCTGGTAATGTTTGCAGACCCAACACTACTTCCTCTTCTGCTTTCTGCTGAAATTCAGCCTCACCATCTGTTCCTGCTTGGCTTGCTTTGGCTACATGCTGCAAGACTATTGTGCAAACTTCAACTCATCTGCCTTCAACGCCACAGGCTGCTCCTCCATCATGCTGCACAGGTAACTGGCAGTCCGTCGGGTTATTACAACCCTGCACCAAAGCCCCCAAATGTTGTTTCAAAGGGGTAAGCTATGCAACTGGCATTCTTTGATATGGCTTCCAACGTTCCATTCTGCAGTTGCACAATCTGAATTTTATGATGGGGTTTTTCTCATTCCGCCCCAGTGTTTTCCCAAGGAGTGGGGAGTGTGAAGGTTGGAAGTCATTACTGGTTTATGGGACTTGGGAGGTAAGAGTAACTGGTACTGTGGTGCCACTGGAAGGAAGCGGCAAAGTGTACAGAAGCAGCAAACCCCTTCTAGCCCCATTCCAACTTTCCAGCCGTTCTTAGTTTTTTCAGCAGAAATAAGGACTAGGAGTTTTCTTCCTTTTTTGGAAAAAAAATCAGAAAGGTTCCAGGGTTTGAGGCCACCACTCTGAAATTGCAGCGCTATGACTGCTGCCCTAGTTCCTGAGATTCCCTGCGAACCAGGTTCTGACACAGCAGAGCAGGAGTTCCCAACCCTTTTACCACCAGGACTCAAGCTTTAGAAATGGCACTCTATCAGGAACTACCTAGCGTTATGAACCGAAAAAATGTGTTTCAGTTTACCAACTGCTCTGTTTTTATCCTTTTTTAGTATAGTTGTGGGGAGGGGGGGGGAACTGCCTTCTGGAATGTTTGAACCCCAGGTTCGTCAGATCAGGACCATTCTGGCGCCCATTTTGCAGCCCTAGAAGCTGCTTATATGTATAATCCTTGATGCACATCTGCCTTGGTAGTTTCGCAACCCACCAAAAATTGGACCACAACCCACTGGTGGTTCCTGACCTACAGTTTGGGAACTTCTACCGCAGAGGCTTATTGCACCACTTCTCTGTGTGTGACCATAGTGGGCATTCATTGTAGAGTTCCCACAGTGTAAGTGAACTACTGCCAGTTTTCTTCCCAAACCCCAGTCCCAGTGCCTGGAGCAGTTTTTAAATGTTTTCCCCTCTAGGATAGTGAAATATCTGTGCAAAATAAACCACTCTTCTGCACCAAGGCCCATTTCATTGATGGCAGAGAAGAAGGCATGCTTTCCAGTTATATTTCTTCAGCATAAGAAGTTAATTCAATAAAAAGGGATTGCCTCCCCAAACCCACAAGAGCTTGTCAATGGCTCACTAGTTCCACTTTTCTATGTCTCAAATCTTGACACATTCTCTCTCTCTCTCTCTCTCTCTCTCTCTCTCTCTCTCTCTCCCCCCCCCAGTCATGCAGAAGGTTCACCTGATTGGTTTGAATCATTTTCCAACGTTCTCCTCTTATCTCAGAAATTCATCGCTGGAATTATTGTCTTACATACAGGTGAGTGATTTGTGTTCCTTGTAACTTAATTGTGGTGATCCAGAACCTAAAGACTTGCAGACATAAAAACACCCAGCTGGTCTTCAGTGGGCCCTGTATTTCTACCCATCTGTGGGCTAATATATGTATTCACCATCGGTGTCAGATAAAGTTCATTGTGTGGGGGAATGCCAAAGGGGAAAGCCCCAGGTTCTGTGTTTTGTGTGTCCTTAATACACACTTGCCCTGCTAGAAATGGTCAGTCATAAAGCTGGAGGAAAATTTGAGCATCACCTAATTGGATCCCTTTCGATAGCTTGACCCTGAATAATGCAAAACAACCACCCCAAGCAACTATTAATCCGGGTTTTTTCCCTTTCCGAGATCTCACAACTTCAGATGCAATGGATTTTCCTTGGAATTGGCATCTGATGCCTGTTCACAGATTACTGCTAGTGATCAGGATGGGAGGAGAGGGGAGAGAAAAGTGGAAGGGCTTGGCTGTAGATGTCCCATCTGATCCTTCACTGGGTAGGTGTTTTTAGGATTGCCACGTGGCTTTTCAGTATTAAGAAGTTATGGGGTGGCCTGTGTTAGGACACGGCATCTCAGGGCTTATGAGCTGGAATCAGATCAGAGTTACAGAGTGATTTGTTCTCTTGGGCTATCAAATTGCCCCAAAGCTGCGACTACTACTCTCTCTCTCAATCTCTCTCGGCATTTGCCTCGTGTCTTTGTTATTGCTGCAGATAAAAATACCGCAATGCTTTTCTTCGCAGTGTTTATATCTGTCACCCACGTCCATCGCACCAAACCACTGTGGAAGAAAAGCCCCTTCACTAACATCTGGTGGACCCTGACGGTGGTGGTTGTGTGAGTATCCTCTTCAGGGTGTTCTAAATAGCTGGAACTGTCTCCCATCAGCTGCATGCTCAACATTTCCTTTGTCTTTGGCATATCCCAGGCAGCCATTCCTTAGTCCACTCTCGGATCCGTCTTCCTTGTGCTTCAGTCATTTTTCGGCATGTGCTGACATTCTCTGCCTGCGTGCCTCTGGCTTCAAATTTCCTGTTTCCACAGCCTCCGATCATGCCATGTGTCTCTTTTCTTGCCTTTAACCATGAATCTGCACTGCAAATTGGTACATTTTATAACTAGAAACTGGACTTGTTTTGAAGGGGTCTTGTCCATTTCTGCATGTATTGCCCCATGGTTGTGTTTGTGTGATGGTTGTCCATTGTCTTAGCTGATGTATGCACCATTGGCTGGTTCCACTTTGACTGCTGATGGAAGAGGGTGCAAAGAGTGGGAGTGGGAGGGACGACCCAGTTTCCCTTACACGGACCAGGCGGTTCCTAAGTCCAAGTACTGCTTTCTTTATGGCAGGTTGCTGGGCCAGGTTGCCCAGACCCTCCTGGACCTGAACCTCTGGGTGAACCTGGATTCTCCTGTGACCTACAAAATGGATGACATTCCCATGGCCTCCTGGCTTCTGGGTATGCTCTCCCTTGTTCTTGTTGTGATCATCAATGAGACGGTCAAACTCCATGAAATTAGGTAAGAAGCTGCACACGTTTGGGGCTCCAATCACTTCATTCGTAAGCATGTTATCTCAGTCAGCCATTCAGCAGCCCTGTCAGGAAACCCAGTGTGGTTGTCCCCACTTTTCAGGCACATAGACTCACAAAAGGCTAGACTTCGGTATGCTGCTCAGCTGTCCAGTTAACTTCTTGTCACTTTTTTTTTTTCTATTTGGAGGGATGAAGATCCCCTTTGGGGATAGTTGTCCTAAATAAACAATGGAGAAATCCAGGATTTTAGCTTAGCTAGGATTGGGCTGCAGCATGACTACCTGAGGAACAAAATTTAAATTTTGTTTCTGGGGTAGCCATGCTGCAGCCCAATTCCAGCTAAGTTTGTGCTCTTTCTCACTCGGCTCATTATTTCAAGTGAACCATGTCTTTTTTGTTTCACTTTAAGAAGTGCAAAGGAAAACCCAACCCATCGTAGTAACTTTACATTGCAGGTTGGGTGCAAAGGGGTTATTGTCGAGGAAGTGGGTGAACCCTGCAAAGGAGCCCCCAGTGTTGGTTGAAATGTGAGGGAGGGCAGAGATTTGGGGTGGGTGGAAGCAGAAGACCAGCCTAGGTTTCCCGTTCTTCAAATGCAGGCACTTTTTCTCCCTGCTCTTCCCTTTTGGCTGCTGTCAAATACTTTATCTCATCAGGAGGCTGACAGAAGAGATTTTTGTTTCAGTAAATTTAAGCATCACTTTCAGGAAATCTGACACTGGGCAAAAGAATCCTCCTCCTCTTTTAGTAAAAGGAGCTTAGGATCCCTGCTCTCCGCTGCAGGGAAGAGGTATTGTCAAGTATCTTCCTGTCAGCAATAGCTGAATCAGTTTAGTGTACTCTGTGCCAGAAGAACAAGACCCAGACGCTGGGCCAAGGAAACCCAAATCCTAACTTGCTATAACAACAAAAATAATGAGAATTTGCAGCATTTATCTGGTGTGTTTTATTCTCGCTATAACACTACAGTATTAGAAATAGTTTGGTGAGGGGCAGTAAGCAGCTTGGAAATGGAAGAAGCAGGTGGCAGGAACTGAGAGCCATTGAGGCAGCCAAGGCTTCTGTCAGTAGATAGAGCCCCTTAACCTGCTCTGTAATTCTGCTGGAATAAAACAGAAAAAAATGGGATATATTCAGAGTTAAACGTCTCATCAGTATGCATGTGCACACCGTGTCAGTAGGTTGGGCAACCACTGGTTTAGCTTTCTCTCTTTCAGGGCTCCCTTCTCCAAATACATTTGCCTGCTGTTAAACAGAAGGTTTTGTGGATGTTCTAGATGACACAGGGCCGTAACCTATCCATTTTTCGAGCCCCAGCACAGCCATGCCAACAGGACATGCACGGTATCTCTCAGTGGAGGGGAAGTCACAGAGGCCTCCTCAAGATAAGGGCATGTCTGTTCCCTTACCTTGGGGTTGCATTGTGGCTGCATCGGAACTGGAAAGTGGGATAGGATTTGGGCCCACAGTCACTTCATTTGTGGTATTGATTAGGCCTCACTGTCACCTCACCTAAAGTGAGGCTGCACTCCCAGAATGCACCCAACTAGGAGTCACTGGCAGCTGACTGATTTTTGTGTGTGTCCTTGAGGAACTTCCAGAATTCATAGAACCTTGGGGTTCACTGGAACACTGGCTGAGAACTGCTGAATTTAAACCATTGCATGACTGTCCTTGTTCTCTGAGAAATTGTCTGGAACAGATTGCCGAGGGAGGTGGTAGATTTTCCTTCACTGGAGACCTTCAAGCAGAGCCTTGACAGGCACCTGCTGGAGATGCTCTAGGCGGATTTCCTGCTACAGGCAGGGGGTTGGACTAGATGACCTTGTGGATTCCTTCCAACTCCTATGATTCTAAACGTCTGTGGAAGGTTGGCTGTTGGGGGCCACGGCCGTGCCCGCTCTGTGCTCTTCTCGTAACCTGCTGCTCTTTTCTTCCTTCCTGTGCAGGGTCCGAGTGCGGTACCAGAAGAGGCAGAAGCTGCAGTTTGAAACGAAGTTGGGCATGAATTCCCCGTTTTAATACCCATCAGTAGGAGAAACCCTGGAGGGCTTGTGTGCTGGGGGCTGCATGTTCCTTTCCCTTACAGCCTTGTTGCTGGGAGAGAAGAAAAACACACACACACAAACACAAACACACACCATGTGGATCTGTCTGGCAGGTGCACATCAGTAGAGACCAGCCCCCTGGGGGTAACTGCCATAGGAGCTCTGGCAAAGGCTCGATGCCTGGATGATGGCACTGGTGGCACGCAGGTGGCACCTTTTATTTATTTTAGGACTTCTTCCCTTGAAGTTCCTTGAAATCCAGCAGACAGGTGTGCATCCAAAACTGCTGTAGGCAAGGAATTCTCATTTATCACTGGTTTTTTCAGCCTTCTGTAACAGGTTGACTTCTTACATATTTTTTTCCCCTCTTGCCTTGCTGATCTCCCCGTCAGTTCCCCTATCCATGAACGGTGATGCAGTTCTGGGGAGCGTTGCACATTTACTCCAGGAAGGGAGTAGAGGCCACCTTTCCTGCTAGCTGGCCCTGCGGAAGGCCCCCCCCCCCAAGGCTGCAGTCCCTGTCCCAAAGACTGCCCCTCGTTCTCAGTTTCAGTGATGAGGCTGCCCTCTTGTGGACAATGAGCAAGGCTGCAGCATGCCTGTGAGGAGTGCTTGGGGGAGGTTTGCTACCCACGAGTAGGATCGTGACTGTGGAGGCAGGTGCTCCTCCTGAATTCCTTGGGTTGTAAAGTGGGCGTGACAGAGTGAATAGGCCAGGCCTTCGCCCCTGTAGTAAGAGCCTCCTTTAAGGGGTAGGATAAGTGTGCTTTTGTGCTCATAAGACAGGCACAGGATGAGGCTTGGGTGCACATGGAAGAGGGCCAGATCTGTGTGTGGGCTGATAGGACTGCTTTTCTTCAAGGGCGAGGAGAGCACCCTTTAATAGCTGTGTCCTTGAGACCTTGGCATGGGAGATGGGGCTGGAGGCGTCTCTCCTGTCTCAGGCTCTGCACAGTTTCTTTCCAGAGCTGTCCAGCAAAAGCTGCTCTTTCAGGAAGCAGGTTCTCTTTCTGGCCCCCAGTAACGACGTTGCAGAGCTAGGGATGTAACCAGCATCTTGGCCTGCCTCCCGTCACCCCTCTTGGTTGCTTGCAAGGAAGCTGCATCTCTGAGGGTGCTGCACCCTCCTCCGTGACTCCCAAACGGGCTTTGTCCCTTGACTTGCCACTTGACCTTCCTCATGGCCCATGTGCCAGCCCAGCCCAAGGGCCTTTTTTAACGGCTTGGCATTGGCACAGCTGTAATGCTCAAAGCTTGCTGTAGGCAGAACTTGGGTTTCCGGGGACCCTCGGCAGTGGCTGGGAACTCTAGGAATGGCTGCTAGCCTATTGGTTGACAGAATTATGGCAGCAATGGAATTTTCAGCACCAAAGCACAAGCCAAATCCGGCACATTCTGGTTCAGTTGTTCCTGTTTCCAGGATGCTGTCATGAAACCCAACAGTTGCCTTTCTTCTGCCCCCTTGCTTCAGCATGAAGACAAAATAATGGGTGTTCCCACTGCCCCACATCCTTTTTGAAACCCGGCTGTGTCCCTGCAGTTCTGCAGGGCGAGAGCCTGGCCACTGCATAGCCTGCCTTGCTCCCAGGGCCTCTCTCTGGGGATCCGCAGTAGCGACGGGTCCGCGTCCTACAACACAGCAGTGGGCTGGACCTGGAAGGCCCAGTAGCTGCGGAACGACACACATCTTGTGCTTGCCTGCTGTTGAAGAATCTCCCTCCTCAAGCCTGGCTGGTCAAGCAAGGGACACAAAACTTGCCATCCCAGGATTTGTTCCCTAATGCATGGAGAGCCAGTCTGGAGATAGCTGTGCCCTTCTCAGTCCACCCTTTCATCTCCCAATTCCGGCCATGGTGTGTAAATGTTCGTATCCAGGAAGGAACTGCAGCTACCTCTGGCCCTTCTCTTTTCCACACTGCTCTGGCTGTACTGGAAACGGCCTTTCTCAGCATAACCCTTACTATGTCTGCTCCCCTGCCAAAGCCAGTTAGACGACAGCATTGTTAAAGCAAAAGAATTGTTTTGGGGTCCTAGGTACTGCCTTTGAATATTCAGGCATACCAAGATGCTCCTCTACCTGCTGGTGCTTGGCCCAGATAATCCGATTTACCTCATACTATATATGTCTTAAAAAACAAAAAACAAACCTACTACCCCACTTTAGCATGGCAGGTACTAAAGTACTAACTCCCTTCACTTCATTAATGAACTGGAGTCATGTTGAACATCCATTTGTCTGTGGATAAATCTGAGGCTTCTGCCATGTGCTTGATATTTTTTCCACAGTGGGCAAGATGGCATTTTTGCCCAATAAAATCACAGGTGTGGCCTAGGTGTAGAGTAGCTGGTATCTCTTTAAGGGTGGTGAGGAGATTTTCAATAGCTGGAGGATTTATTTTATTTTTTTTGAAGCTTGTAGCATATTACTAAGGCCAGAGTGTATTTCCTTAAGCCCTCTACACAGTTCAGAGCTGCATTGTGTAACTTTAGCTCCCATAGTGTTTTGACTGGGAATGTGGTCAATACCAAATTTTTCAATAGCTTATTGTCTATCTGGGAATGTGCTAATGTACTTCCTCCTTGCCTTTTCACTGTTGTTCCGAATGCGTCATTTAGTGACAAATGCATCATTTTTTTAGCAGCACAATGCTGCTAAAAAAATGCACTTTCTGTAGATTTTTTTTTGCCCATGATAGCTGATCACTCTGAACATGATTCTCCTCCCTGCCCTTCACACACAACTTTTCCTCCTTGTTTGTACTCGGTTGGAGTCAAAGCATGAGTCATAAAGTCTCTTGGAGGACTGTCCTATGACGGATGGTCCTATGACAGACCTTGTTGCCTCACTTCCTGTCCGCCCCCCCCCCCCCCCGCGGGCCAGCCAGGGCTTCAGAAAAGCATGGGCGCGGCTTTTGGGAATGACTTTCCTCCATCAAACTGTTTTTAAATGGTGTATATTTTATATTTTAAGAAATTTTTTGGATGTATGTAAAAACAATAGATTTGTATTAAAACTTGTAAATTGTATAAAAAGAAACTAAGAGCACCCGACACGAATGGCAATAAATGATTGTCTTTGAAACTGTGTGCCTTTTTTGAGAGGACGTGTTCTCCCCGGGACAAGCCGGGTGGGCCTTGACACAGGCTGCCCTTTTGCGTACGGAAGTCCCATTCAGGGTGCTCACTTGTGTACTTGGTTCCTGGGGGTGGGACTCGATAAACCTCTACTATTAAGGGAGTATTTCCAGGAGCCTTTGGTGATAATAGAATTTGCAGCTTTAGTACTTTGAAATCTTCAGAGTGTCATGTCAATTATTTGAGTAATCTTTTTAACAACCTGTTAGAGCAGTGCTTCCCAATCTGTGGGTCGTGAGCCACCACTGGGAAGCAAAACTGGGCCATTCCCCCTTAAGGGCTGGTCACAGTGCCATGGGCACGCAGTACCTTTTTAATGTTTTTGGTGGGTTGGAGAGGCCTGCAGCCCCCTTTGTGGGTCTCCCTGATGGGGAAAAAGTATCCCGTTTTGAGCACAAAAGCGCATTTCCTGATTTCATGCACAAACTTAAGGGGGAATGGCCCAGCTTTGCTTCCCAGTGGCAAATCGTGACCCACAGATTGGGAAGCACTGATATAATGAGTTCATGGATGGGGTGGGCTTCCTTACAGTGACTTGTAGCTGACCCGCTTAGCTACCCCAGCTCTCTCTGGACACCCACATTTGTAATACTCCTTACTTTTTGCTGTGCCCTATTGGCCAAGATGATTGCGCTGATTCCCATTTTTCTTCTGTAAAATATTCCTGCTCTCAATACTTTCTTGATCAAATTCTGCTTTCTCCTCTTCTTTCAGCATGGGGCTGTGTGCCAAGTACGGGATGGGAAGACAGAGGCAAAGCAAATTCATAGCTCAATTCTACACATGTTCACAAGGCTTGGAAGTCAGTTCTACTACTATGCTCGGTGGTGCTTACTTCCAGGTAAATATGCATAGGGCCATATCCTCAGATAATCAAGGTATTTCTCAAGTGAGATTTGGAGTCAGGCGGGTTATATTATAGGTCCTAACATTACTTTTTGTCTTTGCTGTCTAGAACACTGTAAAGGCTGATATTCATTTTGTGTTGTGTACACACCTCTCATCTGTACACATATAAGATAGAACATATACCTTAAAAATATATATTCAGAAACCAGGGCCTGATCTTTATGACTGCTTCTGAGTATTTTAAGAGGGCACATTTTACACACTTGCACATCCTCCTTGAGAGACTCATTTTTGTGCTTCAGTCACAATGTCCAAGTATAAAACTCACAGTGAGAATTGGCACTTAGTGGAGTCTGTAAAGTGGTTTTTATGATTTTTTCCCCCCTTTGGGGCGGGGGGACGACACAGCTCTGTTAATTAAAAACCAACAACTATGACATTGATAAGTTGCAAGGAACTGTTGGAAAACAGGATAAGGGAGGAAAAGAGCACAGCCACCAGAAGGGGAAAATGATCCCCAACATTTAATACTATTAACTTGAAACTGATGTTAGTGAAAAACAAGAACTCATGATTAACACAAACAGGCCAGATGGGTTAAAAACTGCCTGCCACCAGGTCATAGTGGCACTTGCCATAATTTTCTTATGTCCTGCTGCACTTAACAGATTTATCTAACCATCCTTGGCCACAATCGCATCCATACATAATTTACACAGCATACAATATTTTCAAAATAAAGAACTAGCTCTTAAAAAATAAGCATTCTCTGAAAGACCAAAAACAAAAAACCAGATGGTACATTTCCCTCATTAGCAATAACAAGAACAGCGTTTTACTGCCCCCTAATGGCTCAGACAGTAATGTGGTTCCACCCCAGACCCTAAAATACAACAGAACTCTGGTTAGTAAATATATAACAAACCACATTTTTTTTTTAAATATATACATTTCTTTTAAAAAAAATTTTTTACAGTTTATCGACAGTGAAAAAATGGACTCATCCTAAGTCAGCTAATGTGAAATTCAAAACCTTAAAAAAAAGTTTAAAGAATCTTTTTATAAAGTGCCACTGGTTGCAGCTATACTTTTTAATTATTCTTCTAGCACTAGTCATCAGCCAGAGGATGACTAATCCACTTGGCGCTATGGATAAAAAGAGAGTCAAAAAAATAGAGAAACTATCTGCAGCCAAGACATGTTAATAGGCTCCATTGTAGATCTAAAACCCTGCCAGCCCTTGTTGCTTTCTCCCTTCCCCATTTGAATTTCGCCTCCTTACAGGGCACCAATGCTCGCTGCTCCGGGCTTCAGTCACAGAAACCAGAGAACAGAGCATCATGGTTCTGCCTGCAGAGGCCTTCCCAGTGATGACAGGCCCTTTTATCTTGCTCTTAAACCTCTGCGTTGCCAAGTTTGCCTCCATCATTGGTATGGCTGGCATAAGTTGATTGGGCTTCCTCGTTTTAAACTGGCTTTAAGGAAATCCTTAGTGCTGTGATCCCCAAACTTTCCTCCAACACGTTGCCTTTGGTGCTGCAGGCATGGAGCTCATCGCTTGGAGGTAAGGGGCAATGACATCACTGCCAATCACTTCCAGGTTGCGAGCATGTAATGGGACTCTGTAAATGGTAGTAAGAAGCACAGGTTGGTCTCTTCCATGCAGCGAAAACCTTATGTATGGAGCTCTGCCTGCCAAGCTGGGGCTCTACTGTGTGGTCTTCAATGTCGCATTGGGGCCTTGCTGCTAAGGGGCGAGTGTTCTGGAATTCCCTACAGCGCAATGGGGACTTCTGCCTCAGTGGGTTGAATTCTATATGCAGCACATTGCACACAAAGAGCAATTGTGCTGATATATCTTCCCCTCGCTTGCTCAAACATGATTCTGTAGATTGCCAGGTTGGCACCATCTTAGGCATATTTACATAGGTGCAGCAGACACACAAGATCCAAGGGGAGCGGACACCGAAAGAGGGGTGGCTTGACCCATGGCTGCAGCCAGGCCTTGGTCAGCAGCACTCTGTTTTAAGGAGGTGGTGGAGTGGAAGATGTCCTTTTGGACCTTGTAAGAGCGGTCAATTTAGAAGGCAGCTTTGGCAGTGCCCACATTCTGCCAACCTGCAGTGTGTATAAAAAGGCAAAAGAATGTTTCACTGTCCAGTCTTTTTTTTGTTTCCTGATGGGCCAAGAATGGGGAAGAGCATTTGCAACTGGGGAAAGTTAGCTTTTTTCCTTCTATGTGGCTACAATGAAGAGCGAACTGGCATTAGGCACCCTTTTACAATCTTTACCACCAGAGGGTACTATACACTGTAACCCACTAATTGGCATTTTCCTCTGAGATTCTATTTGAGGGGGGAAAAGAGGACCCCCACCTCCACTCCCTTGCCCGCCTACCCCATGTGTGATGAATGAGTCCAGGGTACTCAAGAAAGAAGGTCAAGTAGTTTTCAGTTCCCCCTGAAAAGCTGCTTGTTGAAATGTTGAACCCATTTTGCTCCTTTGGGAGGTCTGAGAGCTGCAGGCCCTGCCAGCTGCTTTGAGAGAGAGACACGGGGGGGGGGAGACGGGGCAATGCAGAGGATTTAAATCCACCCACATTACACGGTGCTTCCTCCGTTGACATGAGGAGAAAAGCAGCATGGCCTCGCTTTGCTGAGCAAGCTGCCAGGCTACTTCAATCCCTAGCTGGCACCTGAGGCGGTGCTGAGTGCTCAGTTCCACTGCAGACACATGATTGGCATCAAAAAAAGTGACAGAAATGCTGGAAGTGTTTTTACGAGAAACGGGTATGTCTCATGGCATTATATGGGAGGCGGTCACAGCTGAGAGAAGACTCTTGGTGGCCTCTGGCATCCCTCTGCCACTGCAGCTAGTCAGTGTAGTGGGCCTTCTTTCAGGCAGCCCTTCTCTGTGGCGGTAGTGTGGGAGGGGTGCACATTGAGGCCTGGCAGGATTCTGGTGCATAGATGGAAACAGAGTCTGTGTGCTTTGTGCTCTTGCCCCAATCTTCTTGCAGGCCTTTTGGCTGTGGCGGTTCAGTCCCTCCTGGGAGCCGTGAGGTGAGCAAGGTGGCAAAGTGCGGGAAGAGGACACTAGAAACAGTGGCGGGACTCCTTCCCAGGGCTGTCCAACTGTCCCCTCAGTGGCATGCTCGGAAGCTGGCCTCTAGGAGGGAGCCTTTCTTCAGTCCAACATGGCATCCAGCTGCTCAGCGAGGTCGTCGAACATGTTGCTGATGTCTTCGAGGATGTTCTTGGCGGAGTGTGTGGTCCTGTAGCGGCTGAGGGGGCAAAGGCAGGAGAAGTGGTCAGTTTGGCTGCAAGGTCATAAAAGAGAAGAGCTGACAGTCCCTCTAGCACCAGAATGGGATATGGTGGCCTTCTCAAGCTGTCTCCTTTTTGACAGATTCTGACATTCGCACATGACGTGCACTCATATACCCCTTCCTTTCCCAATCATGTGGGTGGCTTCTGGGGCGAGCTATTTCAGATACCTTCCGGAGCTTCCTGGGCCTATAAAAGTGGATGCCGCTGAGCTTCTGTGAGTTCTGCCTCAACAATTACATTACTCACAGAAGCAGACCATGCATGATACAGAAGAAAGGAAATATACAGCTGATTATAATGAATGGTTTAAATCAGTGGTTCCTAAACGTTTTAGACCAGAACCCACTTTTTAGAATGACACACCAAAAATGATGTCATTAAACTGGAAGTGATGTCATGGCCAGAAGTGACATCAGTAAGCAGGAAGTGCCATCATTGTGACATAATAAAATGACATTCCTGGAATGCAACTTGGCATTCTTGGACTGCATTAATTACACAACAATGACAGATGGGAACAAAATATTATGTAACAAAATTAAGGAAAAAAACCCTCACTTGAAAATTCAAATTGTTAACACTCACAAAAGAAATAAAGCAAGAGTAAGGTCAGCTTCCAAGTTGGCTGCTCCCGGCTTTCCATGACCCACCTGACATCAGTGACCCACAGTTTGAGAAACACTGGCTTGAATGTTTGCTCACGCACCACCTTTCACACTTTCTCCTGCAAGATGGATACCAGACTACAAAACATCCACACATGCAGGTGGATGTGTTTTTCAAACATTGTTTTTCTCTTTAAAAATAAATGGACGTATAAGTGACTTCCTACTTCCATTTATTTTAAAGAAAGATGCTGATGGATTTTATATTTTCCATTTATTTTCCCTGCCTTTTGGCCTACTAGAAGCAGCTTGCAAGAAAAATCACACCCCAATTCGGAGAGCACTTGAAACCATTCCAGAGGATTATTTCTGCTGAGGGGACAGTGTGGCCCTGTGTAGTTGCTGCAGCTACTGTTGTTGAGCCTATTACATTGTGTTTTATTGTCACTTTTCTGATTTTGTTGGAAGCTGCTAAAGAGGAGGGAATAAATGATTTAAATGGCACAAGCAGTCCACTCCTCCTTGTATGTGTTCTTCTCCACCCAGCTAGGAATACACACGTGAAAGCCTCCTTGGATATGGCTGCTAGTTGGATTGCAGTGAATGAAATGAAATGTGTGCATACACTTTCATAAAGGATCCCATGAGTGTGTGTTGTGGTTTGGGCATCTGTCCCAGACAACAATGCTTCTATGAAAAATGATCAAGAAGCTGCCTTAATAAGGACTTTGAGCTCTTGCTTGCCCTGGCATTATGTCCCAGTCCTGGCTCACCCGTCCGACTCTTCTGCAGTGATTTTCTTTTCCGCAGCCTCAAGAGTGGAGACCAACGATGAGCTGGTTTGCTCCAACCTTTGCTGAGCCTGGATCACATCCGGCGATGCACTCAAAGGCCTCATTGAAAGGGGCACTCCCAGGCTCCCAGGCGTCTTGTTGCTTAGCCCCAGTTTCATGGGGTAGGGCCCTGTCACTTCTGACCCCATCTCAGTGGCTGCCCAGGGAGCAACTGTGTTGTGGGAGTTCTGCAGGACTTGTTGGTAGATGGTTTTGGGCCCTGAAAATACCAGCTTGGTAGATGCGATCGATGTGTGTTTGGCCGAGTTGTCTGAAAGAAGAAACAATGCTCAGTGTTCTGCCTGATGCCGGTGGGCAAGATGCAGTCCACCACACAGAGTTAAGCAAACAACTGAGATCAACCTTCCTCCTCCCCGCCCCACCCCCAGGCACCCCTCTTGCCCAAGCATTCTGGCTACACGAGCAGCAATTGCAGATTTCTTTGCAGAATTACCAAGGCTATTCCACAGTCTCACAGAATCAGGATGCACAATTAGATGGGTGACTTTTCTCAACATTGCAGGGCCTCAGAAAACTAGGGCATATTACCTTTTTTCAAAAAAAAAAACACAAATTCATAAGTTCTCCTTTATGCGTGAAAGGCGTTTCTCCCTCTGTTTCAGGGGTTAACTAGTTAGTGAGAGTTGTACCAAGTAAATCCTCTGGTGCAGAGTTCAAGCTATTTTTTTTAACCATTCAGTGTAACCAGTCATTCAGTGACCAGGGTGGGAGCTACAGTTCACAAAGCTTCCTATACCTTGCTCCTTTTTGGAGAAACTAGGCTAGAATATAGGCCAGTTCTTGCCATGAGAGGGTTGCTGATTGACCCACTGCAGGGAAGCATCTTCTGGCCACCACCATCTGTTCTCTACCTGTTAACTTGGCTTGTGGAGCTGTAGAAGCTGATTCACACTGAGACTAGAACAGCCAAGCACACAGCAGCCGAAAATCCCTCTGTGCTCCCCTGTCTCATGGAATGGGTTGTAGCTCAGTGGTTATGCGCCTCCCTTGCCTGCACACAATCTCAGGTTCAATCCCTGACATCTCCAGGTGAAGCACTGACAAAGACCCTCTTTGAAACACTGGGGAGCTGCTGCCACTCAGTGTAGACAATCCTGAGCGACTCAATGGACCACAAGGCAGCCTTATGTGTGTGCACCCTTGTCTGCCAAGCCTGTCTCCGCCTTCCCCTGCCTGCAGTGCTCTTCCCCAGCCGGAAGGGGCCGAGTTGTGTTTTCTCTCCCAGCTCTAGCAAACCAGGGGATCAGGCTGGACTAGTACTGCATTGTATTTTTCTACTTTAGAAGGAGTGCTGCCCAGCGCAACCCTTGCCCTTAGTTTGATTAAAAAAGCATCCAGGAAAGAGCACTGAAGTGGTAGCAGTGGAGTACCGAGTCTGCCACTCACCTGCTCACCCCAGGGGCAGCTGCTGGGCTCCCCAAATGGCAGCTCAGAATGTCGCCTACCTGTCCCCGGGGCCAATGTCCTCAGCTGGACCGCTCCCCCGGGTCTTTCCATCTGCAAAGGCGTTGGGCTGGTTGGCTTCAGGGCGGTGGGGGGCTTCTTGATCCCTCTCTCCAGAGACAGGATGCTTTTCTCTATCTCCGCAATCTGGAGTTCCATGCTGTCGTCATCGAAAGCATCCCCGACAGATTGTGGCTCCAACACATGCAGCGATGGTCCGCTGATGCTGACGGTCTGGGCCTGGGCGTATTGTGGAGCTGTGGCTGGGCATGGGGCGGCCACCCCAAAGGCCTTCAGCACGTTCTGGAGGGGCTCCCTTTCTTTGCACCTGGGCCTCCGCTTGACTGTATCGGATTCGGTCAGATTGAACTCCAACACTGGGGTCTCTGTAGCCGGGCCCCCTTCTTGCTCCTCCTTACCTGGCGCAGCCTGCGTGGAGTCGGTGCCTGGGGTGGCGGCATCTGCCTTGAGATGCCCAATGGGCTTTGGCCGCTGCTTGATGGTCAGGTTGCCTTCCTCCGCAAAAGGAATGCACTCGCTGGAGCTGTTCTGGGAAGAACAGGGAGATTTGGTGCCATCCTCTTTCCCTGCTGCCGCCTCTTCCTCAGTGTCTGACCGGATGTCCTCGTGGCTGTGCCGCAAAGCCTCTGTCATGGTGACTGCGGGTTCGCTAAAAGTTCGTCTCCTGGGGACGTTGCTTTCGAAGGCCTGGCTTCTGCCGCCACCCGTGACTTCGCCGCTGCTGGCATCTCTTTGAATGGAATTGTGTTGGCCTCCTTGGTTGGTCGCCCCCTGGTCAGAATCCAGAGGCTTTGGAGGCTGAAGAGGCTTGGCTGGGCTCCCATAAGCTACAGGCCCCTCAGGCATGGCGCCTACACTTCTCACAGGGCAAGCCCTCTCACAAGTATTGTCACCTCCGTCTTGGGAAGGGGAGGGTTCTCGCTGTAGTTCTAGGCCCTGTTCTAGGCCCCCATCCACAATCTGAGCGCTGGAAACGGAGCTGAGACGTTTGGGAGGAGGGGGTGGAGGACCTTTCCTCCTGGCCCGGATGGCAAAAGACTGACTGCGCAAGACCTTGGCATCAGGGGAGGGCTGCGTGCGGGGGAGCTGGCTCCGCCCAGTCCGTCGGGTTAGGGTAGCATAAGAGCCCACTGAACTAGTTGGTGGCTCCTCCTCCTCAGTCTCTCCATCAGACAACGCGTAGCGGTTCAGGCTGTGTGAGCGTTTCTTGTGCTTCAAGCCCTCGCCATTTTGCTGCTCACGGGAGTTGGAGGAAGCGCCAGGCTTTGGGGGCACGTGGGGTGGCTCCGTGGGGCCACAGTGGGAATGAAGATAGGAGAAAGCTTTCTGGGCGGTTGACTGCAGAATGGTCCTCTGGGCACAGAACTGAGCTGGAGCTTTGGTCTGCTCAGGCACGGAAGGCGAGGGAACTGGCTGTGACTTCAGTGACACGTGGGGGTACATGAAAACATACGGGGCTGTCCCTTTGATGGCTGGGTGGGGTGACAAGCCGGGGGATGTGGCTGATAAGGGATTGGGTGGCTCTGAAGGAGCTGTGTGGGGAAAGACGTCCCCTTTCAGAGCACTTGGTCTCTGGTACTGATCCATCCCCTCAGGCAGATTCCTCTCCCTTAAAGGACTTTCGGTGCAACCATTGGAATAAGTGTTGATGCCAACCGGGCTGCTGAGCTGTGGCACAAATCTCCCACAGTTATCTGGGTTGGATCGACTCTGGGGAATGGAGTTTTCCACGGGGTGGAGTTGGCTGGAAGAGCACCCACCGCTGCTGCCACTGCTGCTCCCGCCGCTGCCCAAACTCTCCTGGGATCGACTGGAGGTGGTGCTTTGGGACAGCATGTTCTCCTGAGAGTGCCCTGACCCCCTAGATCGCACTCCGATGCTCTCTTGGCTTCTGGACATGCCCTGCGTGGTCTTGATGGTCAGGGTCTCCTGGCAGCTGTTGGACATGGCTGTCTGGAGCTCATAGCTCAGCTCGCTGTCCTGGAAAGTGGTCATCTTGGGGGTGTGAGGAGAGTGGCACTCCCCATTCTCAACAGCCTCGATGGTGACAATGTCCAAGGCACCAGGGATCTTCCGCCTTAGAGTGCTGGTGTCTGCCTGACTGAGGCTCTTACGAAGGTCGGTCAGCTTCTTGACAGCCAGCATGATCTTCTTTTGGTGGCCTGAAGGTGGCGCAAGAGAAGCATAAACTAAGCCCAAGGATTATGGCTGCTGAATATCCCTCCCACCACCACCCCACCACAGTTCACCTGTCTAGCATTAACAAAAGGCAGCATTAAGTTCTGTCTCACTGCAGGCCACTGCTTGAGAGGCAGAGCTGGTGTAAATCCATGACTCTATATGAAAGAAGCACATCCTCTGTTGCTTAAGAGAGACATTGAGTGGCCGTGGCATTAAATGAGAAAACAGCAGAAGGCTCCTGACAGCTCCGTATCCGATGCTCCAAACCCCCAAATTCTACAACCACAGCAAACTGCAAGTTGCAGCTACGCACGCTTGGCTTAATGTTCTGGACTTGGGTTCATCAAAAAGACCTTGCTGTGAGGTGGACCGTGTCCAGTGATGTCATTCAGGGGTAACGGACCAGAACGGGCATTCCGGATCCTAACGGGCTCCGAGGCTGGTTCCGGGTTCCCGACAAGTGCCAATCAAAAGTGAGTTCCTGTTCCTAAATCATTTGTATGACACCACTGACCGTGTCCCTCGGGGCTTTCGCTCTTTGTCAAGGAGCCAGGAGGCACTGGCTTCAAGGGCCCTCCCGCACAATGTCCAGCGATGGCTGTGAGATCTGGAAGGAGCCGCCTCTAAATCCTCACAGCACAATCTATGTCCTGCATGCTCTGGAGCTGCTTTTTGGGATATGTGTGAAACGTTTGGATTTGGGACCCTCTTTTTCCCCCCCCGCCTACAGAAGTGGTGCTGCATTTGCTGACATCTTGAGCCAAGCAAGTGGGAGAAACTGGGTGAAACGGAAGAACGAGAGTGGACCAAGGCACAGGGGCTGGGTAGTGGGACATAGCAAGTGGAAAATGGGAAGGAGGCACCACACGGACCGCTTGTTTGAAGCCGGTCACGGGACCAGCTACTGTTGTGTGCCCCTGTTAACTTCTAAGTGTGGCTGGTGGCAGATGAAGCCAGTTGGCATATTTGGGCAAGGGTCATGGTTGGGCTGTCTTCCCTAGTGCCAAGCAGGCATCCAATTACCCTGGGAATTTGGCTCGGAACCAAATACCACACTAATTATTACCTCCAAAGAAGGGAGCAAGATTTCCCTCCCCCCGCCCCCTTTTGTAAGGGCTGCATTTGGCCATGAGCCAGTCTAACATTGCAGGGCAGAGGGGGAGGTCTAGCTGGCTAACACAGTAACGAGTCTTTCTTCCTCAGATCCAGCCATGAAAAGAGGTGGGAAGGAAATGCTGAGAGTCGGCCACCAAGACCAGCTATTTTCTATGCCAGGAGGACTTCTGCAGCACGGTCTTTTGCTGCAGGCCGAGGGAGGATCAGGGTGAATGTTGTAACTTTCGGAATAATGCAGCATTGATCTTCACAAAGTGTAAGGCAAGGCAGACGATCTCCCTGCCCCCAAATGTAGTGCTGTCGTCCTAGCAAGGACAGGAAAAAGCTAGGTGATCAGCACTTCCAAATACTGAAAGATACTGAAATACCGAAATACCAAATACTGAGAGGGAGCATGTCGGAGGGAGTATTCCTTACTAGAATGGCAGAGATTGGTGTAGGATGTGTAGCCTGCACCGCTTTCCCTGACCAGTGTTTTTGGAGCAGAGGAAGCTGTA
The DNA here is from genome assembly GCA_029204185.1 of Lerista edwardsae. NCBI lineage: Eukaryota > Metazoa > Chordata > Lepidosauria > Squamata > Scincidae > Lerista > Lerista edwardsae. Next base: position 4,278,534 of record JAJKFI010000048.1, read on the forward strand.
ATCTGGCCACGCCCTAGAACAGTGGTTCCCAATCTGTGGGTCATGAGCCGATTTCAGGTGAGTTGTGAAGCACCTAGAGCAGCCATATTGAAAATATGGGAAGATGGGATGCTGGAAACGGGGAGGGCTTGTGTCAAGATTGTAAACCAGCTTTTTTCTTTCTGATTCACTTTGCTGTTGGAAAATAGCTGAGAAATAACCTGTCTTATTGCTGCGTTCTCAATCAGTCCGTCGTTCACAAATTTTAAGTGTTGCAAAGGCTTATGGGGCAACTTGCAGAGTGATCTCTCAGTTTGTGCCATAAGCCAATTGGGCCTTGCTATTGCCTTGCACACACTGAGAAAGCACCCCAGAATATGCCCAACACACCACTGTGGCTGTAAGGTGCGGAGGAAAATTGGTAGTGGGGCCAGGTTTTGGGCAGTCCAGCAGCCAGTTCCATTATTCTTATCACAGAGCCCTTGATAAGCCTCTGCTGGAGCCTTGGTTTCCTAAAATGCAGCCTGAAAGAAAATGGGCTCCGTGCCATAGCAGTTTAGCTGGCTTTAAAAGGGGATTAGACACCTTAATGGACGGGAGGTCTCTCCATGGCTGTTAGCCATGGCAGCTCCATGCAACGTCCAGGTTCAGGGGCAGGAGGCCCCTGAATACCAATTGCAGGGATACAGTAGAAGAGGGTTCTTGGCTTCAGGAGCTGGATGTGCATTTCCTAGATTTGTTGTGGTCATTTAACTACCCCTTTGGAGCCTGCCCTAGACTACGGTGCTCTATATGGACATGCTTGGATGACCAAACAATGCAGAATTGTTTGTGGATAACTCCAGGACAACTGAAAGGACCACTGAAAATGCAGCATGGTTAGATACTAAGCCTTGCCTGAGGTCCCTTTTCGATGTAGGGACCACACGAAGGGTCATGTGGAATGGGCTGGACAGCCCAATACAAAAACCAGCCATTACGGTATGCCTCCTTCCTTCTTACCGAGCTTGTTGACTCCAATCTCCTGCAAATCCTCCCAAGTCAGGTCGGTCACAATGCTGATGGAGTCATAACCATTGCTCACTAGCTTCTTGTGATACTGGGGTAGTCCAATGGCACTCAGCCACTCCATCAGGTCATCCTGGAAAACAGCATAAGTGGGGTGGCATCAGAGTATGGCCTGGGGAGTATGGCATCAGGGGTGGCATCAGAGTATAATATCAGAATATTAGGGACCCTCTAGCCAGGCTACCCCCTCCATTCTCAATATCAGTGATAGTTCCCAATGTGCCATCAGGGAATGGTGGTGAGTTGCCATAGGAGTCCAGGGCAGGACCTTCCCCAGGGCTCCCAGCAATGTGATGCCATCAAGATGAGTGCAATCCTAATGAGACTTGAACAACCCAACACTTTGCTGATTTTCTCTGCTGAGCAAGTCTTAACTCGGTAACATCAAAGGACATCCAAAAGCTCAGTCCTAACCAGTTAGGCCAGCAAAGTTAGGCCAGCAAAGTTTGGCTGGCACAAGGGACACCATAAAGTGAGTTTGGACCACTCTTGGAGTCAGGGAGATGGTGCACGTCTGTGTGCTGGCCTCTCTGACTCTGACATACTTTACAGTGGCTCTTGTGCTGGCCTAACTGTGCCGGCCTAACTCAAGGTTAGGATTGCGCTCCAAGTGAAGGAAATAAATTGTTTCTAACCATCCACTTTGCAAATATCCACTTAGTCTTGGACTGAGCCAGTGTGGCATAGGAACTTCCTTTTCCAGGAAGACTTGGGTTCAAATCCCCACTCTGCCACAAAGTTTATGTTCTGGCCTTGAGCTGACCGTTCCTCCCAGTCTGACCTATCTCACAGGATTGCTGTGAGGATGAAAGAGGAAGAGGCAGAATCAGATATCCTTGAAGAGAAGCAAGATAAAAACAAATGTGATAATTATTGCAATACTAATTTTTTTAAAAATTATCTATTATTTTTTAAATATCTATTAAAAATATCTATTTTTAAAAAAATATCTATTTTGGGAAGGTTGCGGCCATCACTGGGCGGTGCATGAGTTGATGCCTTGTGAAACCTGGAATAGCTGGGGGAAGCCCAGGCTGTGAGTCTTCGAGCAAGAGTTGGTGCATAATATTCTATTGTTGATGTTACTTTGCATAGCATAGCACTGGTAGAAAAGGGCTTTGCAACAGTGCTGCATGCTGTGCATTTTCATAGATGGGACTCAGAGGCAGGGATGCAGAGAATGTCCAAGGCCACCCAGACAGAGGTGGGACTTGAATCCAGCTCTTCTGGGACCCCAGTTCTGAAACCAGGATGCTTCGTCAGCTGCATTTTGCAGCTACGTGTTTGTTTGCCTTACAAATGTTTCTGCAGTCTGGCAAATGTCTGCAAGCCCCCTGGCTACAGCCCTGCAGATCCTGCTTCCAAACAGGCAGGCAAGTAGCTGAGCCTGTGGCTCCCTCTAGGTTCCTGCCACCCACACGCCATACTCACAGGGATGTAATGGGGGAGCCACTCCGCGATGCTGAGCTGACCGATCTCTGTGGAGATTTTCTTCCTGTGGCCTGGCTTGGTCACCCCGATGGCTGTCAGGTCCTGGAACAAACAGGGGACAGACGCCTTCATTAATGCCACCAAAATCACGAGGAAGGCATACTAAGGGGACGAGGAGGAGGAGCCTGGGAAGTCCTCAGTGCATGCTCTGTGAGACCACCAGGAGAAGGTTGAGAAGAGCACTGCGTGCCCAGAAACCAAAAGTGGGGTTCTCCTCCTCCCCCCCTTTTAGCCCTAGAGTGGCTCCTTTGGCTTGGCCCACTCCGCTTGACCCCCCCTTACCTCTGGAGTCATGCGGCTGATGGTCGGCACATCATAGCCTGCATTCAGGAAGTTGGCCGTGTAGCACTCCAACTGGAATTCGCACAACCAGTTGTAAATGGCTTCAGCATCCTAGTAAGGGGAGACAGACAAGTCCCTGAGAAGGCAAGGACCAGGAAAAGCCCAACGGTTCCAGCCATCACTTCACAGAGGTAGCGATGGAGCACCTGAGCTTACATGACCATTAAACTTCCCCCTGTATTGTTATATGGGTATACAGTACGATAAATGCAAAAAGGGTTCCTGGGAGGGATTTCAAAGCCTGATATAATTTCCTGGACACTCTGCTGGGCATGGAGCCTGGTCTCCACAAAGCATCCGTCCCTGGAATCCATTCTTTATAGGGACCTATTTATCAGTCTCATACTTAGCCCAATGGTGACCTCATCTGTAATCCATTGTGCTGTTCAACCCTCCCCCAGCCCAATGCTTCCTCCTGGCAACTCCTTCCTTTGTCTGTATCTGTTTAGTTGTCAGCACCTGGAACAAAGATAGTGCTAAACATTTATAGGAAATATTTCCTAAATGAGCATTTCTACTTAATCCCTTCAACAGGCCGGTAAACAGACCACTAGTATTGTGCAGCTCGCAATGCAACTATGACCTTAAATGTGGGAGGGAGGCAAAGTTAAACCCAGTCTATTAGTCTATTTCCACAGGCTAAATTTGCCCAACTCTGCTGGATTGGGGCCAGCACTAAACCAATGCCTTTGGTTTATACTAAACCAATGCCTTTCACAACAGACAGTTCAATTATTCTCATGGATTGTGTGTTTTGTTTTTGTTTTTTTACTTTAAACCATTACTTGATCCCTGGCCTGAACATTCATTCCCAGTGGATTTCCATACCTTGCCTTCCAGGAGGTGTTCTGGGCGCAGGTACTGGTGGGAGAAGATCCTGTCATTGGTGTTGCAGTTGGAGAGATTCTGGGCTACCAGGGTCCCTGCAAAGAGGTGGAGTGAAGTCAGAGCAGGACTTGGACAGAATCCATACTGGGTACAACCCTTTTTACCCAGCGTGTAATTAGTCTGTGGAACTCCTTGCCACAAGATGTAATGGCGTTGGGCCTGGGTGCCTTAAAAGGGGGATTGGACTGATTTATGGAGGAAAACTCCATCACAGATTACAAACCATGACAGGTATGTTCAGTCTGAGATTAGCTGGTCACTCATCATTAAGTCCGGGTAGGAAATTTTTTTCCTGTCATCCAAATTGGCTATGGATGGCAGTTTTTTTTGCCTACCCCAGACTGGCAAGGGAGGGATGGGTGTTCAGTAGGTTTCATGATTTAAAAAATGGTCATTTGTGTTTAATAAAGTTAAAAGTTAGACACAATCTGGTGTCTTCTTTGGGGGTGGTGCAAAGCTAATAGGCTACCTCAGAATGCCAGATGCAGGGGAGTGGCAGAGAGATACAAGTACCTGGTTGTCTTGTGTGCTCCCTGAGGCATCTGGTGGGGCACTGTGAGATACAGGAAGCTGGACTGATTGGGCCCTTGGCCTGCTCCAGTGAGGCTTATGTTTTTTTGAGCTGGTCTCCATAGCTAGACTATGGAGGGCGAGACTTGGCTACAACTGAGGGATCTCAGGGATTGGGTTTGAATGATTCATTTAGGGCTCCACATCTCTTCCCCCCCCCAAATAATCCTGGTGCAGTTGACCAGGAAGTCCTACCACTGCACTACCTTTATTTGTTTCAATGGGGCTTGTGCGGACGTCAAAATGAACTGGCTGCACTGAAATAAATGAAGGCTGTACAGTTAACTAAAAGACAAGCTCAGACTAGTGTAATTTCTCTCCTGCTTCTTCCTGTGGGCTCAGGGCTGGTAATAACAGTTTAAAGAGAAAGAAAGAAAACCAATACATCCAACTGATACGTAAGTAACCTTGCACCTCCACTCTGCCAGCTTAACTGAGCTGCTGAATGCTAGCCCAAAGAAGAATGTCGCATGGCTCTTCCACAAGGTACTCAGGCTTAGATCAACCTTTAGGGAAACTGTGCTTCTCCTCATCCCCTTGCTGTTTGAAATTGATGTTGAAATTGAGCAGCTAATCCCCCTAGTTTTCCCCTACTTGTCACTGTGAAGAATTTGTCCCATTTCTTTCCATTTTAAAAGCGGTCCTGCTTTCTCTTACTGCCTTTGCAACATGTAATGTGCTTCTTTACCTCCCAGCAGTCCCCCCAACTCTGCCGTCTTACCTATTATAGGATTTGTCTGGCCATTGTAAGAACTGGAACTCAAGAGGTGCTGTTGCAGATCCTCACCAGCTGGGGAAAGTGGCTGCATAAAAAGGAAATAGAGAGGCTGGAAAACGACTGCATTGGAGGACCGTGGATTTGGTGCAAGGTGACTTTCTCTTAGGTGCAACTTCTCAGATGCAGAGACAGCCAAAGGGCTGGTTCACATTTGTGGTCCAATTGCTTGTGATGCTTAATACCTAGCTGTTTGCTCACATTAATTTCCAGATAACTGAACAGTAGTGCTATCCAGCCGGTACGCTGGGCGGGACTTACGTTTGATCGGCAGTCTGCCCGTTGCGTCATGCCATGTTCCGCCACTTTCCCGCACACCCGGCGGGTGCCCCCGTGGGCGGGAAAGCGGTGGAACGCGGCGTGATGCAACGGGCGGACTGCCAATCAAATGTAAGTCCCGCCCAGCGTACCGGCTGGATAGCACTACTGTAACTGAATTCCAGGTGTGCTGAGTGTTTGCAGCATATTTCTAATATTCCTAGAATCAGGAATAAACTACCCATGATGTGGGAAGTCTGTGATATCCTAAAAACAGCAAAGGGGGTTGGTTGCTTCCCCACCCCTTGCTGATTCACCAATGCAAATCTCCCTTTTCCACACATTGCTTTTAACCAGGGATGGCAAACCATTAGTCTATATGTTTCCCTTCTATGGCTAATAGCAGCCGATGGTAAGATGGGGGAGGGGGTAATCTGCATTCAGAAATCAGCATGGAATAAAGGATTAACACCCCCCATGCTACAGTTCCCCTCCTCATGGCTGCCTTTAGGAGTGTATATTGGGAGACGACAATAGCAGATCTCCTTTGTTACGTGTAATTTGGTCCTTAGTGGTAGAAGCAGAAAAGCTGTTCTTTTAGTCTGTGGAGAAACAAAATTAGTCTAGGGATGCCAGGTCCTGTGCTGGATTGCACAGGACCTTAAAGGCCTGGGTGAGAAAGATGGATGGGGAGAAACAGCTGCAAAGGTATCTTCCTTTGACTGCAAAGCTAGCAAAACATCTTTCCCCGTTCATTATGTTTGGACAAGTGCAATGTTAGTGCCTTTGAATGGATATATGCCCTGAGAGCCCCTATCACTAATTTTAGAGAAAGGGAAGGAATTCTACCAACATAGAACATGCAGCGATACAATGAAAAGGACACTGTATATAGTTGCTCGAACTAGTGCTGGGAACTAGGCAGTAAATAGATATGGGGCCTCAGTCGTTTTTCTCCTCTAAGGAGAAAAGCTACTGAGGAATAGAATTTAATTGGAAAAAATGGCCCACAGGGCTTCAGTACCTCCTGCTGCTGTTAAGGTTTGCATTGGCCATGCGCCCCAGCTTGGAGAAGTCTGATAAAAGGCCGCATTTCTTACTTTTAAGCTGGGCGATTGTTCCCATATCTCAGGTGGCTGGACCCAAAGAACTGCATAAAGAACTTATCTTTATGAGTTTGCTTCCTCCCATTTTTGTTGTGCATGTGAACGCCTTTTACCTAGAGGCAACAGCCTGTGTTAAATTAACTTGACTACAATAAGTGTCCCAGAGTCTAGCCAGAGGGAGACAAGAAGGATCTTATAGGATGAACGGTGGGAAAAGATTGTGGCAGAGTCAAGGTTGATTGGGGTGTAGAGAGGAGAAGGAGACCAGAGGAAGGCGTCTATGTCTGGGTGTTAGGAAAGTGATGTATCCTTACCTTCATATTCTCAATGAGGATTCCAGTGGTTTGCCCATTGGTGCCCTCAGTGCTCTGCCCGCTGCCAGCACTCCGGATGCTGCCAATGCTGCCCTCACTGCCAACGCTGTTCCTATCTCCTGCTGTTTGGGAGAAGAGGAGAGATTTCAGCAAGTGTGATAGTGGTGGTGATGGTGGAAGGGTTTTCCTATTGCCCATGGGGCACTAGACAGCCTGAGGAATGGGGGGAGGGATCTACTGATAACAGGAGTCCTGGTGAGTCCCACCATGATCTCTGTTCAGAGGCCTTGGGTTTCCTTACAGGCTTTGCCCCAGAGCATCTGAGTAGGTTCCCCCTTGCTGTCAATAACTCAGTGTCTGAGTCTGAAGAATTCAGCTATGGGGCTTCTTTCTTACAGCAAACATTCAGAGCACAATCCTGACCAGGAGTTAGGCCAGCACAGTTAGGCCAGCAAAGTCTGGCTGGCACAAAGGACACGTGGCCGTGAAGTATGTTTGGACCACTCTCAGAGTCAGAGAGGCCAGCACACAGATGTGCACCATCCTCCCTGAGTCTGAGAGTGGTCCAAATGCACTTTGCAGTGTCCCTTGTGCCAGCCAAAGTTTACTGACCTAACTGTGCCGGCCTAACTCCAGCTTAGGATTGCACTCTTAGTAATTAAGAAGCATCCAGCAGCAGCCTCCCTCACACAAGACTGGCAGGGGAAAAGAGACAGACAGGGACAGGAAGAGATGTGGGGATGATGGCACTGCAGCAGATGGTGGGAAGGAAGGTTTGCATGCTTCTTCTGGCAAGGTGCATCTCTGATGAATGGCAGGTGCAGACTGATGAATATAATAGCCATGGCAGGGATGTGCATGCAGCACTGGGGAGTGTGAATTTTGGCAGAGAATGTACGCCTCTGGCAGCTGTGCCCTGATGCATAGGAATAGCAGAATATACATTTAAGATATCTGTGAAATGAAGGAATTATTTTAGTATGTCAGTGGCAGGTGTGTAGAGGCAGATTGAAAGTATCCACAAGTGTCATTTGCAGGGTTTACTGATGATGTATAAAGGTGTGCATGTGTGTGTTTGCATATCCAAGAAAGTGCACTCCGTGACATCTAAGATGCACAGTGGTTCTCACTACATGCACAGATGACTAGATGTATAATTTGACTATATCCATACTATGTGGCTTTCAGAAAGGAGAAAATATATATATATATGATATATATATATATATAGTGTGTGTGTGTGTGTGTGTGTGTGTAAGAACCTGCCTTCAGAGGCATATATTGGAATACTAAATACGAACAGTTATAGCTGATAGACCTATACCCCCCTGAAAACCAACTGCACTCTCCTCTGCTGCTTCCCTCCTCTTCCTCTGCCCACCCTAGAGTTTGCCCTCACTCCTTCCCAGCCAGCATGAGTGCAGGAAGTGCTTGCCCAGCCCAGCCCAGCCTAGCAGTGCCCCTGACCTGGGCTCTCAGGTGCTGGGGCTGTCCTGGTCAGGGCGAGGTGGCCGCAGGCTGCGGGGAGGCCAAGGGGTGCCTGCGGCGAAACAGGTGGAGAGGCGTCTGTGTATGGCTGCAGCCCACCGTGAGGGGTGGTAGTGGCAACCTGCTGGCCCTTGGCAAGGCTCTGGCACTGGTGTGAGGGCACCATGCGGGGAAGAGTCAGGCCTGCACATAGAGACAAAACACGCAGGTCAAAACAGAGCGTGTGAAGGTGAGGGAGGGTGGGGAGTGAACTCAGGTACAAAAAGCATGTGTGTGCGTGAACAGCACTGAAGAAAGCCATCCTGTCCTGTGTAATCGTGACATGGAAGAACCAAATGCTGTTTGCCTTCAGTGGCGTTAATGCAACTACATGGCAACTACACAGCAAACACAGGTCACTGCCATCAGCTGCTAGGGCATCATGGGAGGCTACTGGTAAAGGGATCCTTCTTACATGGTGGATGAGAAGGCACTGAAGGCACATGGCGATCAAATGGGTAATGGAGTCACAGATGTTGCTCCCTCTATGGTCACATCTTGCATCTCCCCCGAAGGTAATTCTGGGCCTACCTGTCCGCTTGCTGATGACCTCTACAATGGATGGAGGGAAGTAGCCCACGCGGTCGGTGCCCTTCTGAGAGTCATGGATGTGGCCCTTCCAGCGTCCATCTGCATGCTGCTCCAGGACCTGCTGAGAGAGAGAGAGAGAGAGAGAGAGAGAGAGAGAGAGAGAGAGAGAGAGAGAGAGAGAGAGAGAGAGAGAGAGAGAGAGAGAGAAGCTCCTACAATCAGTGGGACAAGACAGATGTTGGATTCTGAAGTCCTAATATTGAAAGAGACCTTCAGTTCCAACCCTCTCCCCCACAAAGCCCAGACTTCAAAAGGAATTGTTTTTAGAGCAAATCGTGGTAGTTCACACATTGAGCCGCTAGCAGTGGTGTTCTGGGGGGAGGGGGAAGCTAAATTTTGCAGGAGCCTGAGCTCCTGTGTAAAGCAGCCCCTCCCCCTTACATTCAGAGCCATTTTTGCTCTCCAAGCCACAAATGGCTCTGAAGGCAAGGGGGAGGAGCTCAGGCTCCTGCAACACTTAGCATTTTGTCGTCGTCCCCCTCTAGCTGCTAGTCCCCCCACTGGCTGCTAGTCACTTGCTGCTGTTAGCTGCTACCCACTGCTAGCTGCTACCCACTGGCGGCTAGTCCTTGGTTTCAAACTCTTCCATGATCTCTTCTTCTATTCTATGACCTCACAAGATGATTTTGTAAAAGCCACTTCAGCAGTTAAAAACTCCCCCTCTCTAATAGAATAAGAGAATAAGAGAAAAACCTTGTTTTACAAGAGAAACATGTGAAGTGCTTCAAACGTTGCTGAAAGTGCAGAATAAATGTCAAGTGTGATTCTTTCTGTCAAACACTCCTCAGGAATAGGTTAGGTCTATCAGCGTCTCCTTAGGCTTAAAAGCTACAGGGACAAAGATCCTGCAAGGTCCCTGGTATTTGTTGCCTTTTTCAAATTTCAATATTGTTAGAATGTTGTCCTCAGAATTCAACTGAAATGTACTTTGCTACAACTTGAATCCACTGCTGGATTTTCTCAGGTAGGCTTGCTCTCCTTTTTTCTTTCTGGCATTTTTTTGCCATTGGTTGAAAATATTAGCATTGCACCACTCTTCCTTTCACTAAGCTAAGCAAAGTTAATGCCCAGTTAAAAAACTATGCATGCATCCCATCCTTGAAAAATTAAAATTCTGTGCCAAGGCAATCAAAATCCTGCAATCTGAATAATTCTTCACAGGCTGAATATTTTATTCTGCAGCTTGAGACACCAGGTGAGCTTGAGACACCAGGAGTTTTATGGTCTCCATCACCCTCTCACCGTAATGATATCTCCGGCACGAATGTTGAGAGCTGTTGGGTCATGGAGGTTCCAAAAATCCTTCAAAGCTCGGACCTTCAGGATTCCTGATGCCTCTGAAGACAAAGGTAAGAAGGACGAGAAAAGGGGTGGGGGAGTAGAAGAGACAGGACATGGGGGGAATATTAGCAAGAAGAGGACAACGTTACTCACAGGGCACTCGTTTCCTCCTATGCCCACAGCATACTCAGCACCACCCCTGACAGCCAGCTGATCTTCCCACTGACTGCAACCGTTCTCAGGTGGGTTTGTTTACAGTAGGCTTCAGTGAGAATGGTCAAAAGCCTGAGTATCTATGTGCCCCCCCCAAGAGAAGTCAATGCTAATGCACACACATCTCACCAAAGGACCGTCCTGCTGGCAACTGAGAAGATGCCAGGTGACTTTGCTCACATCGGGGACAATAAGGAATAGACATGGCCTGCTCACCTCGCAGTAGTTGCTTGATGTCCTTGCTGGCATGTGAAGTGGTGAATTGGTTCACAATGTCTAAGGCTGTCTGGTTGTAGGTGTTGCGAATGTTGACATCGATGCCGCCCTATCCCACAGAGAGAAAGTTAATGGTGGGCATGGAAAGGGGATGCCTTCTTGCGGGTGCTACTCTTGTTCTGAATTGGGTTTTGCAATCTGAGCACCTGACTTAGCTAGATTCAGTGCTGGTGCTGAATGGATATTTAGGGCAACCTCCAAGATCACAATCCTTAATAGGAAGAAGCAATCTAATCTCCATGGCCTGCCTTCCCACTTTCTGGGAGAGGCTGAGTTCAGAGGCAGATCTAAGGGAGGGCAAAGCTCTAAGTTTTGCAAGAAGCCTTACCTTGCAATGGAAATCACTCCTCTCCTGCACCGTTTTAGCCAATCCTCACAGGGAAAAGCAACATCTTGGCGTTGCTTACTGGCTATAGCAGCAAGGGAGAGGAGGGATTTACATGACAGGGTAAGGCTTCTTGCAACACTTAGAGCTTTGCCCTCCCTGTAGATCCGCCTCTGGCTGAGCTGAAGGAAAGGTAAAAGTTAGTGGGATCGCTGTGGGGGCTTTGGTTCACTTATTCTCTCAGAACACTTCCCATAATAATATTAGTATCCATCACATGCATACTGTAGAGACAAAGATAAGAATTGTAATGGATGGTGTATGTTAAAAGTGCTAAAGCTGCCCCCTATATCGCTTTTGTGACACTGTGTGCAGTAACTTCCTGTCATAATAGAACTGAACCAGAGATTGGAGCTCCTTCTCAGTGCCCTGTGTGGCGCCAGGTTGAGCACCATATTATTCCTCTGTCCACAGCTGTCAATTGCCAGAAGCAGCTTAGTTATTGTGCTCTGACTCCACAGAGTTCTGTCTAGAACTGACCCACAGATAGTCATTTCTCTTCTTGGTGGATTTTTCTCCCTGCTCTTTGCTTCTGACTTCTGCCTCTGCCCCAAGGCCTGTGGCCCTTCTGAGGGCTTTTGGTCACCCGGCAACCGTTCCTGTCCTTGACTACAGCTCACCTGCAGCAGCAGGCGCACCACTTCAGTCTTCCCATACAATGCTGCCTCGTGCAGGGCAGTGCCCGTCTTGGTCTGTCTGTTGATTTCAATTCCAGCTTTCAGAAGCTGCCTGTGAGGGACGAAACACAGAGAGGTTGAGTCTCAGCAGCCAAAAGATGTGACAAATGACTCAAGCTTGGGTACACAAATCCTGGTGTGTGCCATGTGGCAGCTGAGAGGCTGGGAAGGAAAGGGAGATGGATGGGAGGCATCTGTATTCCTGGAACAAAGTGGGTTAAGTGGAGGAAGGACACTGTGGGCCTACGTAGTTTCATGCTAGTTTATGACAGTAACACCGTTAGCTTATGGTTTTCACTTAGCCAGCAGTAATTTAGCGAAAAATAACTTCTACTGTGAGAAGACCCAGGAGCCACTGGGACACTTAAGAGGAAACATGCAGATGGTTCAGGAGCAGGTAATGCCTAATGCTGTCCTCTTGGACAGAATATCTATTGAAAGGCAGCATTTTCTGTATTCCTTTTATGCATGGCAATGTGGGATTATCGCTGCTTTTTCCCCAATATGGTGTCAGAGCAGCGGGGAACTGCAGTATCCCTTTTATAGAGCTGATGTGAAACATACAGAAATGAAGTACAGGCAGGCCTCTGTATCGGCCGATCCCATATCTGCTGTTTCAATTGGATTATCCAGTTATCCATGGATTGGGGGGGGAGGGGAGCTTACCTTCTTCCTTCGTGTTGCTAAAAAACCTTCTTGCTTTTACAGGTTGCCAAATATGAACACAACAACCAGGTTGGCAGAAGGCATGATAGTGGGAGAGACTGTCAGAACGTCAACAGGAAGCTGCTTTCTTTTGAGGTTCTGGGAGTTTCTCCCTCTGTCAGGCCTTCTGCCTTCCTGGGATGTTGCATTCCCATTTAGCAACCTGTAAAAGTAAAGCAAGAATAAAGGAAGGTAATGCGGTTGGTGGGAGGCAGAGAGAACCCTATACTTAACATAGGGTTCCTTCTTATCTGCTGTTTTAGATATCCACGGGGGACCAAGAAGGGACCATGGATACTGGGGCATACCTGTACTTTACCTCTGAAAGTTGTGTAATAAAAAGTAAGCAGCTTTTGTTTGCAAGGGTATTCCTGACACTTCTGCTGTCTGAGAGCCAAGAACGCAAATGCTGCCCCCCCCCCCGCTGACCTGGAAGTAATAGCAGTGATGTGATGACATCACTGCAATTACTTCTAGCACACTTGGAGCATTGTGCACCAGTCCGAGCCTCACCACCTACTTTTTTCTGCGGTTTTTCAAAGCGATAAACTGGGCAGCCACTCAGAGCAGTACAGAACTGCTCTGAGCGGCTGCCAAGGGGAAAGTGGATGGTGGCATAGCCAAGCATATCCCAAGCATATCACCTGGGAACACCTGTCACCATTGACCTTCCCCTAGTGGTTGTTTGGAAAGCTAGATAAAAAAACACTCCTATGACCAAAGCCACTAGAAAGGCCCTGTGTTAGATGCTAGCACACCTGGGCTGCTGAGGTCAGAGACGTATCTGTGTTGGAATAATGCATCCCCACCCCTCTTCCTGCAAAAGCAAAGTGCCCAGAGCAGGTACCTGATGATCTCCTTGTGCCCGTTCTTGGCTGCCAAGTGCAGAGGAGTGGTGTAGTTGGGATCACTTGTGTCTTTGGATTGTCCCTCAAGGAGAGCCACACACATGTGGCTGTTCAGAAGCAGCTGGGCCACCTAAGACAAAAGGCAGAGTCATGAGACAGCCAGAATGGTGTAGTGGTTCTGGAGTTGGACTTACACCTAGAAGATCCAGGTTCAAAACCCCACTCAGCCATGAAGCTTCCCGGGTTACCTTGGGCCAGTCCTCTCTCATTTCTCAGCCCAAACTACCTCACAGGGTCGTGAGGACAAAAGGAGGGGAGGAACTATGTATACCACTCTGAGCTCCTTAGAGGAAGGGTGGCACAAACGTGTGAAAATAAATAAATACAATAACAGTGGACAGATGAGAGAGGCATGGACGAGTATTCATGACAGCACACCGAGCAGGGTGAGTGACACATGTATTCCTGGCTATTCTGCCTCATAGTGTGGAATGATCTATATTGCCGATGTCCATTCTGCCTCCACCTCTCATTTAAGATGACTGTAGAGCACTGTTTCCCAAACTGTCGGTTGTGACCCACCAGTGGGTCACCAGCCAATTTCAGATGGGTCGCGAAGCACCTAGAGCAGCCATATTGCAAATATGGGAAGATGAGATGCTGGAATGGGGAGGGCTGTGTGGTTGTTTTGCTTGTGTCAAGGTTGTAAACTGGCTTTTTCCCTTTCGGATTCACTTTGCTGTGGAAAATGACTGAGAAATAACCCAATTTTTTGCTGCATTCTCAGGAAAACAGCAGGTTCTGGTGTCACAATGACGGCACTTCCAGCTGTGACATCACTTTTGGTGAGTCCCAGACAGATTGTTATTTTAAAAAGTGGGTCCTGTTGGTAAAACATTTGAGAACCACTGTCGTAGATTATTAAAATGTCAAAAAATAGGCAATTCTTCTGTAGTTACATACTTCTGCATATCTAGAAATAGCTATTGCTAACATGACTCTGTTCCATAAAGAATTCAGTTTCTGTCTCTTTAAGATCTCCATGGAAGACAAATGCTCTACAGATGCCATCCCTTGCATTGCAGGGAGGAGGGAAAAAATGGGCACCTGCTGTTCATTGCCTTGTTTGAAATATCTTAAATTCTGCGCCTTTTGAAATATGGTCACTCAAATTATCTCAACCTTCTCTTTTCTGGACTGCACCTGTCCACTTCCTTCAACCTCTCTTCACAGGTCTTACATTCTGTGCAGCTTCTTCTCCAGAAAGGGGATACAAAGAGGGTACAAGTGTGGGACTTGGGAGCAGTAAACTGGGAAAGGTGCAGAACTATTTCTCTTCCAAGGGCCTTTCTCCAATAGGCTTTGGGTTTGAGCTGGCCGCACCCACAGGGAACCCACACAGTGCAATTTGTACTCAGAGGCCCAGGGAGTACTTATTTGTGTGCCTCTGTGACTCCCTAAATGTATTTATTATGCTATTTATAGCCCACATGTTATAAAAATGGACATGAGAACCACCCCCTGTCTTGTGATGAGAATAGAATGTTGCCATCCCTTGGGCTACATCTCCCCCAATACACACAGATCTGTAATCTTGCTGTCCTTCTCTTTCCCTCCCCCAGGAATTCTGAGTAGCTTCTGCACCTGTCCTGAGTATGGGAGGCAGGAATCCACAGCCACCCCCCACGGTTGCCAGGTTGGAATGCCGGGCCTTCGTTCCCAGCTGGCCGTGGTTCTGCCTTCTCAGCCTGGAGGATTAGTGGGGCTCAGCCACTGTCTGGTTTCTCATGGGAATGGTGGTGAAGGCCCTGGTTCTAGTCCTATGAGGATGCGGCTGGTGTTGAGACTCCTGGACCGAGTTGTGTTCCAGAGGCATCACAAGGTCTTGCACGAGACGCAGCTCTTTGTGATTCTTTGGCCGGTTCACGGGCACCTGTCCCAGCACGGTTGTTGCAGAAAACCACTTTGGCATGATGGTGGTGGAGGACGAACAGTGGAAAACGTTGTTCCACGGCATCACATGCCAGCAGCCTCAAGGGCAGTGAGAAGCTGGATTAGGAAAATTCCATGGGTGGAAAAATACAGCAAACTCCTCGCCTGTTCTTGGCAGTGATGTGGGCCTCCTGCCAAGAGGAATGCCCTTTCCAGTGATAACTAGGCCAATTCAGGTGCCTGAGAATTCAGCCTGTGAATCTTTCTTAGCTGCAGACTTCATTGCTCTGTGCAAGCTTTGTTGCAGATTGTCACTCAGTGAGTAGCTCCTCCCCGCTGAACCATGAAGCTTCCTTAGGCCGGTCACTGCCTCTCAGCCTCACCTACCTCACAGGATTGTTGTGAGGACAAATGGAGGGATGGTAGGAACCATGCACACCACCCTTGAGCTCCTTGGAGGAAGGGCAGTATAACAATAAGAAAAAGAATAATAAATAACGGTGACTGCTTCTGCTTACCTTCAGCCTCCCAAACTCACAGGCCAAGTCCAAGGGGGTTTTCTTAGCCTTGTTAATGAGGCATGGGTTGGACTGGTGCTGGAGCAGCATCTCTGACTACAGGAGGAATGCAAGGGAAGAAAACACACACAAAGTGAAACTGGAAGTCTACTCTCCAATCAGGCATCTCATGTCCTAATGATCTATGCACAGCAAACTCAAAGTCCTCCAGTTGAGGCCCTGCTAGAAACCCACCACAAAACACAACTTGTTCGATAGTCATAGTGGGCCTGTTACTGGCTTCTGCTGCTTCTCCACCCTGATAATTTAATCCCTAAACTCTAATCTGTATCAGTGAGAGATTCAGTGAGACAATTTGACAATCAGTGAGACAATTAGAGGTTGTTTCTTAGGTGGTTGTTTCTCACATTTGAGAACAAACTCTTCCAATCTTTCCCCCAATTAAAGATCAGCTCATGGGGCTCTCACCTTTCCCTAGAAATCTCCACACCCATGGAATGGAAGGGCTGGCCCCATGAAGGGAGAATCTTGAATTGGATGCATAGCCCTGCGTTCATAACTTCACTGTGCATTTACAGAATCTGGTGTCTGATGCAAAACTTGACATCCAGGGGAGGTCAGCTACCATATTTTGTTTTGTTTTAGAGCAGATTTTTAGTCCTCATTACAGTGCAGAGTAATTTGGATACATGGCCATTGTCTGATGAAGGATTAGGAACCACTGAGAATGTGGGTCGTGCTCTGGAACAAGGAGAGGTTTTAATGCTGTGTGTGTATTCTTGGCTGCATTTCCTTGCCCCCTGCTTTTCCTTGCTTTTCCTTGACGTTCACTATGTTAGCACTATACTTTTTTGGGGTGATAGATTTTCTTGATGTAGGACTATATTCTTAAGTGTGAATGTATACGCAACCTAAGCCCTGGGTCTAAGCCAGGATGAAACACCACACAGATTCTTGCTGTTTCTCAGACCAGCATCACCTTTGACATTGTTTTTTTTTCTCCTCCTTTTGCAAATCCTGGCAGCAGGTGGTTATCATGGGGTGCTGAGTGTTACTCAATATCGTTTCTAGCAGGTACTTCATGGTTCAATTTGTCCTGTGTGCTGGGACAATCTCATCCACACAGAACACGGCAATGAAATTCTCAGCTAGTTTGTGAGATGTGAGATGGCATGGGAGAAAATCATTAAGGTGGTAAAGTGGGTATACCCGAAAACATAGAGATTGGTGTCCATGTTGTAGTTTGAATTGTCAAGGGCCACCTAATGCACTCCCTCCCACTAACTACCTGGCCCTGCACTCACCACCTCATAATGGCCATACTGTGCAGAAAGGTGCAGTGGGATCTGTCCATCCAGTGAGGCCATGTTGACTGAAGCAGCTGACCGTAGTAGCAGACGCACTGGCTCCACCTTCCCTTGCCAGGCAGCGTAGTGCAGAGGGCGCATCCCTGTCAGGATAGAGAGGATGATGGTGAGATGGGCTGGGCAATGTGAGGACGACAAAGCCACAGATGGGAGTGGGCCTAGGCAAGAAAAGCCAAGTGCATAACAGCATCTGAGGGACTAGGCCTCACCTCAGGCCTCTGGCCATAAGAAAGGGCATTACACTAGTTGGAGCAGAGAAAGGCAAAAGGTACTCTTAATGAACAAAAATATTCCTCCAACTATATTTCCCTGGAAGCACTCTTTCTTTTGTAGCAGAAGGCACATTTTTTTCTTGTATAGATGAGAGGTAGAGAAAGATCAGTCCCTCACACCCGGTGCTGGAGCATCTACAGGAAGGGACTTTATCCCCTGGCTAGGGTATTGGGAGAAGTCTGAGGCCAAGAACCTGCTTACCATTGATGTCCTTGATGTCCACTGTGGCCTGTGCCTCCAGGAGCAGGGAAATAAGCTCCAGGCTCCCAACCAGGGCTGCATGGTGCAGTGCTGAAAACCTGAGAACAGGGAGGGCAAAAAAGCATCCTTAGTTGCAGCGAGCACCAATGCCTTCCATCTTACAGCCCAGTCCACCCTATCTATACTCTCTATTGGCAGCCATATTGGCCAGAGACCCCATTTGCAGCTCAGACACCAACTTGTCTGTCAACGTATTGTGACTTTGGTCAATTCAGACAACTGGGAGTCATGCACTGATGGCATAAAATCTCACAGCAAAGTGCCAAAAAACAAACCCACAAACACCCCACAACCCAAAGGAGAACCCAATTGTATGTTAAGCCTACCATTACCACCCTTCTACTTCCACTTGGACGTTCATAAAAAATGAAATAATGGCAAAACTGGGCTTAACTCTGTCTCTTCTCACAATTAATGTCATGCAGCAAATATTTCCCTCTGGATGGAAATGATAACTACCAATCTGGATAGAGGATCACTATGAAGGAGGGGAGAAAGGGGTCGTTCTAACACGGTCAGGCCACAGTGCATTCAGGATAGTTCTGCGGCAGTTCCAGACTGCACCGCATCATCAAATGCATTCCAGTTAAAAGGCACAAAGCAGAGGATTTGATTCCCTTCATTTGCTTCTCAAAGCAACGTGCTTCAAAGAAACTGTCCACCGCCCCTTTTGAAGGTTTGATATTGACAGCTGTTGCCATGTTAGACATAGGGAATAAGAACTACAGGGCAGGTAAGGTGATACTTCTTACAGGACCAGCCTGTATTGTACAAAACTAGGGAAGCTTTTGAGTCCGACAGAGCGTTCTGTTTGATGAGGCACTCTGTGTAATTCAAGCTTGCGTCATTTTAACATCAATGGCAGGCAGCCGAATAATGGCCTCTTTTGTATCTTTCTAGGTTCGTTAGACCGGAATGAAAGAAACCATGGTGTCAGTGTTATGGTATATCAAGGAAACAGAGGTATTCTGAAACATGAGGTGTCTACTATACTTCGTGGACCTGTTCCAATTTCAGGGAAAGCCTTTTAAAATAAGAGGCATGCCTTAAAAAGAAGGAATGTCTGGCAACCCCAGGTCTCTGTGAGCTGCTGCTATTTACAGCTCTCCATTACGGATCAGACAAGCCCCAAATGTTTAGTGACACCAGTAGCATCACAAGCGGGTGCAGTATGTGCGGTCTGTACCAGCTTTTCTGGGTGTTGGGAGGGGTGACAATACACTGCCCAAGCCTCTGTTTGGTGATTTTCAGCCTGCTCCAAGCCCAGCTGCTGCACACTCCCACCAACTATCATGTTTTTGGCACTTGCTGGCAAGATATGAAGTGACTGGGTTTGGAGTGGGCCAAAGAATGCCAAATGGAGGCAGTCCTGAGGTAAATGTTTCACATTTAAAGCAGTGCAGTAGCCCGGAAGGTTGGGGGTGACATGATTATGTCATTTCGTCACCTTTGAAAATCTGGAATGCTGAATTTCACCAGATAAACGCTGCACTGAGTGGTACCCACTCCAGGGATATCTCTAAGGGCGCAATCCTAATCAATTTTCCAGCACTGGAGTAAGGCAATGGAGCTCTGAGGTAAAGGAAGAAACATTCCCTTAACTTGAGGAGGCCTTTGTGACTGCTCCTCCTCAACTGCAGGCTGCAGCACATGTCCCATTGGCACAACTATGTCAGTGCTGGAAAGATGGTTAGGATTTGGGCCCGAGTGACACATCACCCTTTTCCTGAATTTCCCAACAAACCAGCTGCTCACAAAATGGCTTTCCTCTTTAGAAACTTCACTATATATGCCCTGCGGATGGCTTTATAGAAGGTTCTGCTGCATGGTTCCTGGGGGTGGGTGGGAGCCGGACACACAGAACAATTTTCAGTTTTCAGTCAGGGCAAGGAACCATTTTGTGCTTCAGTACGTCTAGTTTTTGAACTGGAAACACACATCCGATGAGAAGACATGGAGTGACCGAGAGAAATTGCTTACAGGTACTGAGGTCGAAATAAAAACTGTGATAACTGAAATACAGTGAGAAGTTCCTAGATCAGGCCAAAGAGGGCTCTTGCCTTCCATGTTCTGCTTCCTGGAACCATCCTCACTGGCCACCACTGAAACAGGTAGACTTGGTCTGATTCAGCAGGGTTCTTTTTTTCTGCAAGTGCAGCCTTTATTATTTTATTTCGAATAATTATCCTAAAACAACATGTGTCAAATGTCTCCGTGCCAGGGAGCTCTTAAAGACACAGGAGCCGCCTTTGGACCTTTCATCTCTCTTTAAGGGAAGAATAGCGTGAAAAGTCTTTTTAGAGACAGCCTAACAAGTTATGACTTGCAGTTATGATCTTTCTACTGGTGAAATTTTTATTCCACCCTTTCTCCAAAGAGCTCAGGTAGCATACATGGCACTTTCCCCCTCTCCCTACACTGTTATCCTCACAACAACTTTGTGAGGTAGCTTAGAGGTGTCAAAAATAAAGCCTACAGGAGGGATGTGACCCCCAGAAGCCATTTTATCTGCCCCCTGTTATAATTAGGCTCTCCCAGTGTGATAATAATTGGGCTCTCTCATATCTTGAAATTATGAACAAGATTTGCACATTTTCTCTTCTGTAATTTTTAGCTGGGTTTCTATGTTGAGAACAAGGTGCCATCACCGGCTTAATGATGTCATTTCCTGCTTAACCACTTCCGGCCCACTTCCACAGGTGTCATGAAAGCTATTTGGCCCACTATATGAAATGAGTTTTTGACAGCCCTGAGTTAGGGTGACAGGAGGTGGCTGATCCAAGGGTGACATGCATGGTTGTGTACGTGGATTGAACCTGGGTCTCTTTGGCCTAATCTAACGGCTACACACACTGGCTCATGTTTTCTGGGCAGCGACAGAAAGGCAGAGAAACTAACCCTGGGGCCTCGGGCCTGGGTACGGATGACAGGCTATCTCTGGACATGGAGTGCACTTCCTCCCATTTCCTACCTCTTCAAGCCTGCCCTGATCATGGCGGTCTCTCTCCCAGCATGGCTTTCCTACTGGCTGAATGTGTGAGGCCAGCAAGAATGAATAGATCCTGTGTTTCGGGTTTGTGAAAGGGACTTGTTTATCCAGAGTCCTCCCCCCCGCCCCACCGCCACCCACTCCCGCTTTCCCCTTGCTTTAGCGCCGATTTCATTTATTCAAAAGGAGCGAGGCCGGCTGGGAGCCCACGGGAACCAAGCCCCCATGGCAATGGCGAGCCTGGAGTCTTCAAAGCAGAAGGGCATTCGGCTGAAAGACTGTGGAGAGCAGGCAGACAGAGCCCAGCCCCTGGAAGGGCTGGCCGAAAAGGGGGTTGCCATAGCAGGCTGGAAGCTCTTGTTGCGCTTGCCTAGGAGCCTGCCTGAGTGCATGTGTGTGAATATGTGTGAATGGCAGCCACTTCAGTGCAAGGCACAAGGGAAAAATCCCAGTGCATAATGGGGGTACCCACCAGGGAGGTCTCTTCCTTAACCCCAGGCAGCCAGCTAGCAGTCAGCTCATGCTGTGTCTCTGCTGCAGGCGGGGGTGTTCCAATTATCACCACGGTAACCCCTCTGTGGAAAGACGGAGTCCCTGAGCCAGGAGACTCCAAAGGGGCACCGTGCCCATGCAAGAGGCAGGCCTGAAGAGCTCTGATGAATAAGGCTGGAAAGCTGCATTGCCTTTGCCCAGCAGGGGACGGCAACGTGTGGGCCCCAGAGCACTTACGAGCAGGCCACCAACCCTGGTTAAACACCTCTGTTTCATTTCAATGAACTGAAAGGAAGCTTTCTACCCGGTGGACTGCAAGAAAATTTCTCAGGGCCCACTGGCTGCTATATGACGGTGGCCACACTATTTCATTCTGACAGAGCTCCTGAAGCGGGAACAGTTTTTATTTTTTATTTTTTTGAAGAATTTATACCCCTCCTTTCCCATGCTGAAGCAAATGCCCAAGGCGGCTTACATGGGCAGACATATCTTAAAACACCATTTTTCAATCATTTTTTACAAATATACATTATTCTGCGATTCACCAAATCCTCAGTCCCAGACGGAAGCCGGCAAGGGGCACCCGGTTCCTCAGCTTTGCGCCGCTGTGGGGGAGGCCGGCAAGGTCTTGCTGGCCCTTGCTAATTGGCCCTTGCCGGCTTCCCTGGCAGCAGCACGGCTAGGGGAAGCAGCCGAACAGCATACATTTTCGCCCCACATGGCTGCTTCCCAGCTGGGCATGGCCGCAGCACCAAACCTAGCCAGAGAAGCAGCCAAGCGGTGAGCGTTTTATCTCCACACGGCCCCTTCTCATTCTCAGGGGTGGCGGCTGGTGTCTCCCCCCCCCAAGGCCAGCGCCTGGGGCAATTTGCCTCCCTTGCTCCCCCCCCAGATAAGCCACTGTGGCAGATTAATTCCTAGCATGGAGTCAGCGTCTGACTCTGGGGGTTGACAATTCTAGAACCAATTGTTGGACGGCGCTGGCATCAAGAAATTCTGTAGCACCTGCTAAACCCTGCAGGAGTGCCTAGCCTCTTGGGGCAGGTGCCTGCTTTTCACTCACTGCTTTACACGAAGGACTGGATACATTGATAGTGCTATTTACGCAAACAAGCAAGCAAAGCAACAAATAACTTGGGGCAAGAGCAGGACAGAGTTTAGGCAGGGGCACCCTGATATTTTGGAATTATATAGTGCTCTCCTTGAGGGATTACAGGTACCTTTTAATACTTGCCAAAAGTCCTTATGCACAAAAAAAGGGCACCTTCAGGGTTGTTCTGCAATATCAGAGCATAAAATACAAATGTGCTGCATCAACTGGGAAAAGAACATGCCAATTTCAAATGTGTTACTTTCTGTCACAGCGTGTGTTAATAACAATTTCAAATGTATGTGTGTTTCTTTCATTGCTGTTTGAGAGTGAAAGTACTGTAATGGCAGACTGTGAACTGCAAGCCAAGCAGTCCCCCCGCAACCAGCCACTTTGAATATTTCCTTAGTCATGAATTCACTAGCTGGCTTTACACAAGCCACTGAGAGTCCAATCCTAACCTGGAGTTATGCCGGCACATGTTAGGCAAGCAAAGTTTGGCTGGCACAAAGGACACCGTAAAGGGCGTTTGGACCATGCTCAGAGTCAGAGAGGCCAGCACACAGATGTGCGCCATCTTCCCTGACTCCGAGAGTGGTACAAACATGCTTTACGGTGGCTCTTGTGCCGGCCACATTTTGTTGGCCTAACTTGTGCCAGCCTAACTCCAGGTTAGGATTGCGCTCTGATGCCAACCCCACACCTGAAGCATGGGGAGAATACTAGGCTCAGTCCAGCTAGTCCAACCCAGTTGCCACCATCATCATCTGCTCTGCTTCTTATTTTGTGAGGCCAAGGTAGTAAGAACATTCTAAAGCACTGATGAGAAAAACCAATGTTTTTGGATCTGATGTTTTTACACACCATGTGAGGTTTGGGTTTTGCCTTGGAGTACTTTTGCTGCAAAGTGCTTATTGGTCCTGTTAAATATGAAGTCAATTCACCCTTCCATAGCAAATTCACCCTTCAGCAATTGATGCGGCAGTTCAGTTCCGCTGATTCCAGTGGAATGTACTTCCATGTATGTGTACTTAGGAATGCCCCCACTGCCATCTTAATTGCCTTTTGACTTGCAGAATACAAATAAGGAACTGGAGCCAGAGGATAATTTACAGAACAGCCTATATAATTGCAATAGAGAAGGGAGTTAGCTCGGGGTAGACAATTAATGTAATTCTCACAGGCATTCCTCAGCTGTTTCTGAAAAGTTCACCCAACTGCCCTAGCTAGTCACAGTATGGGGAAGTTTTACTGTGAACAAATCTCTCTCTCTCTCTCTCTCTCCCCCTCTCTCATATATTATATGAATGCATGTGCATATGCATGCTTTTTAAATTTCATGCTTTCAGGTTTCAGTGCAGTATAGGCCAATAGGCTTTTAGTTAGCAGTGTTTGTTGCCATTTGTAATACAGGCATGCCCAGTATCCACAGGATACTGAAACAGTGGATAACCCTAACCCCTGTTAACTGGGCAAGAGGCCCTTTTTCAAGCGGTCTTTTTAGCAGGGGGAGAGTAATTGTCCCTATTCACCCCGGTGCAGTGTCTTTTCTAGTGGCTGTTATGGGGTGGTGTTCTGTATTTTTTTTTTAAGATTATGAGCCCTTTTGGGACAGGGATCCATTTAAATTTATAATTATTTTTTGTCTTTGTGAACTTCTTGTTGAAAAGCAGTATATAAATACGTTTTGATTGATTGAGGAAACCTACGTTAGGTATAGGGTTCTCCCCTGCCCCCACCCCCAAGCAAGAAGATTTTTTAGCAATCCAAGTAAGAATAAAGAAAGCCCCCACTCCGATTCATGAATTAGTGAAACCACAGATATGGAATCCATGAATATGGGGGCCTATTTGTACTTTATAATGACCTGAAATACAAGTGCTTCTGAGGAATGTGGTCTCAAATTTGGGAGGGGGGGGGAGCTTCCTCCTTGCCCTACCTAATTGTGCCCCTGATATCAATTTTTTACCCTTGAAAAAAGTAAGGCCTTTACAAGGCAAAAACTGGCATCGGCAACCCTAACTTAGAATCTCAGAATCTTACAATGTCCACAGTCATTGTCTGGAATCTTACAATGGTCAGAGTCTTGTTTTTGAGATGAGGATTTGGCTGCTGGAGCTCAACTGCCAACTCCTTTTATGTGACCCACTGCCTGCCCTGAATATATCCCACAGCCACCCAGTTGAGGACTATC
The DNA here is from genome assembly GCA_029204185.1 of Lerista edwardsae. NCBI lineage: Eukaryota > Metazoa > Chordata > Lepidosauria > Squamata > Scincidae > Lerista > Lerista edwardsae. The sequence goes on from JAJKFI010000048.1 coordinate 4,302,944, forward strand.
CACAAGTCACAATCATTACACCTTTTCTGACTGCTCACTTTTGACTCGTGATGACATTTGCTCCCCAATTTTATTAAATAATTGGGCTACTTGCTTTGGTTTGCTGTTGTCTCCAAATCTGGCTTGCCCGTCGTCTACATAATTGTTCTGCAGTTTGCCTATTCTAGGTCTGCACAATTTAACCCATTGGGGACCCAGGGCAGAAGAAAGTGCTGTCCACAGTAAAAAAATCAGATTAGTACAATGAATTTAAGTATCTTGTTATACTTTGATTAACGGTGCATTTATGCCCTCGTGGGAGGGGGGCAAATGTCTGGATATAAGTTCCTGGCAAACTTCTAGACTGCATGCCCTGGAAAGTTCCTTTGTACAGATGTGTATCTCAGACCTCATCTTGGCTCAGAATATGGTGTGCGGCTTGGCCTTACCCTTTCCACTAGGACCGAGTCACAGGACTGAAGTTTAACAAAGCCGCATTTGCCTCAACACCCGTTTGAATGTTGGTGGGATTCAGAGGCAACGTCCATGTGACAATTATTGGCGTGAGAAAGCAAATCAGGTGGGAAGAGAACATGTGGGGGAGTAAAATGTGGGGCTTCAGTGCTGTAAGAACAGAAACGCAGGAATTGACACCACATAAAGCAGCATAAGCTAAAATTTAATGCAGGCAATGACCTTAATCTCCAGTGATTGCTTGTCAGTGTTCTGCAAAGCTATTGTGTTTTTTCACGATTGGAGACTGTTTTTTTCATTGGGTAGGAAGAGATCACATCCCTTGGCAGGTGCCTACAACCAAAGTTCTCAGTCCACAGGCAGCCCAATCCTAACTTGGGCAGGAGCAGGCAGGCTGGCTGGCCTGCGCTGCATCCTATCCAAGGTAGGAGTTGCAGTTCCTCCTCCCCTTACCCTGTGGTAAGCCACAGGCAGCCCAACAGGGCTGCTCAAACCTCCACATACAAGACAGCTGGCACAAGTCTGAGCTGCTGGTGGCAGTCCGGATAACTGCCTGTCCCAGCTCCTCCCCGACATTGCATGGGGGCATACATTTACCAGCACTTTGAGATCTGGGCTCGCTGCTCCATTCTTGGCTTGGGATTTTGTCCTTTATCCACCTGGTTCAAAGTTAGCACAGGCAATCAATGGCAGATATAGGAGGGCAGGGAATTAGCATCACTACTATAAAACCTTTATCCTTTTTATTCAGTATTATGCTCACCATCACTCACTCATTTTAATAATAATAATAATAATAATAATAATAATAATAATAATAATGTTTATGAATAATAGCAATAATAAATAATCCAACTAGTACTTACCCATCCACATCCTGGTAGTTCACATTCAGCCGTTTAGTTGATCCTAAGAGTTCTAGAGAGGGAGAGAGAGAAAAGCAGGTCAGTTTGGGATAATGATGAAGAATGGCACCTGTATGGTTTCTGTATCTGGCCTTTGTTAAAGAAGAACGTGCCCAGCAGTGATTGCAACAGGAATTGAACTTGCAACTCACTCTTTGGAGATTCTCGAGAGGCGTACTCTAGGCACCAAAAATGGTTCCAAGTCAGAAAGGTGCCGTTGCATACAATGTGAATGATATCAGAATAGTCACTTATTAGAAGGGGTCAGGACCTGATCCTCTTGCCCAATTTCCTGTCTCTGATCATACTTTGGAACAAATGCATTAAAAGATGGTTGCAAAAATCAGGACTAGTATTGGGTGTTTTCCATCATATCGGCTAAATAAGCTGCAGAATATTAGATACAGGTTGACAGGCAGCATATTCAATAAATACCCCTTGCTGGTCTCTCTGGTTGCCTGCATCCACAGGCCCTGCTTTCTCAGACAACCCCAGGGATTGATCTGTGATTGGTGTGGGAAAGGGAAGAGCACCTGCCTTGTCTCAGGTTCCATTTTGGGCACCTCGACGAAGGGCTGGGATAGCCTCCCATCGACAGTGCTGAGCTGGATGAACTGATGGCCTGGCTCATCCTGAATCAGCAAAGGCAGCTTCCTATCCTGCAAGATGGGTTCAGCTTCCGATGAGTTAGAAGGAGAAATCCTGGCAGTGGCAGCCCAGGGCTCTCCTTCTCAATCTCTTCTGTGGGTGCAGGAATGCGCTGCTTCCTCTTCCCACTCGCCCTATTCCACCTGCTTACAGAAGCCAGGGAGGGACTAGCCCATCTCATCAGGCCTCCAGACTAACCTTGCTGAGCACAGGACAGTGCCTGACCCATCCCTTCAGCCTTGTCTGCTCTCCCACTCCTTCAGCATTGCCTTCCACGCACTCTGCTCCATGGGCACCAGCCCGGTACTACATTCTTCATTCCCCTTTCCCTAGTCCAGCTGCTGCCAAGCCATTCCCATCATCAGAATCTCCTCCATGCCACCACCGTAGAACCAGGAGGGAAAATCTTCCATTCCATTGCTGTGGGGCAGTGGGTCACTACCTTCGACTCTCTTCAGGGAATGCTCCTATTTATGGAGCCTGGGGGGCCAGAAAAGTGCAAAGCTGAGGCATTTTGTTCCCGCCTCTCAGTGCCAAACCCTCTGCCAGGGGAAAGCCCACAGACCAGATAGCTGGCATTTTTGCTCCACAGGCAGGGGGCGGTGGGGCGGGGGTCCAAAGGTTGTGAATGTAGCTATTGTTGTCTCACATTCCCGTCACCTTGCCCAACCTCCAAATCTCCATCTTCTGAATAATTTGGGCTCCGAGGACGTCTCACAATGAAGAGGAGCTCCCTTCCATATTTCTAAACCATACGTGCAAGCTGAACAGTTTAGGTTTCTTCACCCTTAGAGTGAAGCCAGTTTTTTTTTTTCTTCCACCTCATAAAGGGGCCTTTTATTTGAGAATTGGGTTACAAAATAAAAAAAAATCAACAAGACGGAATTGCTGCTTATAAGAGGGAAATGCAAGTATAATTAGGCTTAACTAGAGATGAGTGAAATTTTTCAAGTTTTGATCTCAAAGCTCATTCAAAGGGATAGCTACATCAAAAATTGAACATGCCCCCACCCTCACCCCATTGTACGTATGATGTTCCAATCAAATTTGGTGCACTTTTAGGATGTGTGAGAGCAGGGGTGGTGTCAGGGATTGGCCAGGTCAGGCACTGTGTCGAGGCTTGGGAAGGCTCTCAGTGAGCCATTGGGGTGCAACACGGGGACCCTGATGCAGAGCTTTGCGCCAGGTCCACCAGCAAGCTCATGCTGGCACTGTGCAGGAGATCCTGGCTGAGCAGGTGGGAGGGCAGATGTCATCACTGCCGCAGGTGCTGCTGCTCCAGGAGCTACTGGAGCCCCTGAACGCTCCATGGCTAGCAAGTACTTCTGAATATCATGTGATATTAGACAGCCTGTTAAGAGCCATGTTGTCAAAAATCTGACATTAATCACATGGGTCAAGGGGGCAGCAGAATCTCTCCAAATATGCTGGTACAACATAAGGGCAGGATTACAGATGGTTGGCGTCAAAGGTGCCAATGCAAGTCCCAATTGTAAACCAACGTGAACAAACAGGATGAGGGAGCTGCTTGTGGAAAGAAGCCAAACACGGGCCCCAGTTTTTTGCAAACGGTGAACTTGAATTTGAAAACAAGTGAGCCGTTTTTGCTCAGGTCTAGTTCCAACAAGTCACTTTGACGGAGGGCGTGCCCAAAGATGCAGCAAGAATGAAGATCCATTCTGCAAAGTGTTGCGGAGATATAATAACAAACACTGTCTGACCCACAGAACTTGCATTTCAAGCGAGGAATGGGGCAAGCAAAAATGACCCCATAAGGCAAGAGTTTAAAGAACAAGAAGCAGAGAGTAGGCAAACATGGGCCATTTCCACAATCAAGGGAAATAGGAAGTGAGATCCTCAAGGATCTGTATTGGTTAAATACAGGGATTTCTAAACTTGTTCATAAATGAACTGGTTAGGGATAAACAGCAGATTGGACAGGTTGCCAAATGACACCAAACTATTTTGAATGGTGAAAGACACAGCACATTGTGAACTGCTCCAGAATCCCTGCAATTTGGGTGAATGAGCAACCACATGGCAAGGGTGGTTCACTGTCAAAATGTGCACACGGAGGCAGAAAAATCCCAACTCCACTTATACACTGATGGGGTCTGAGCTGTGTCAGCAAGCAGGAATGAAACCTTGGTGTTGTGGTGGATAGACAGCATAGTGAAAATGTGTACCCAGGTGCAGTAAAGAAAGCGAATTCCAAGCTCGTAAATTTATGGTGCAGCCACATTTGGAATACTGTCATGTTCTGGTCCACACCCTTTAGGAAAGATATTGTCGAGCTGAAAAGGTGAAAAAGAGGGCAAGCAAAATAATCAGAGGGCTGAAGCACCTTTCTTGGGAAGAAAGATAACAATATTTGGGGCTTTTTAGTTTGGAAAAAAGGCAATTAAGAGGGGGCATGATTGAGAGTGCGATCCTAACCTGGAATTAGGCCGGCACAGTAAGGCCAGCTAAGTTTGGTTAGCACCAGGGACACTGTAAAGCACGTTTGGACCACTGATAAGAAGTCAGAGAGGATGGCGCACGTCTGTGTGCTGGCCTCTCTTGACTCCGACTGGTTCAAACATACTTTACGTGGCCCTTGTGCTGGCCAAACTTTGCTGGCCCAACTATGCAGGCCTAACTCCAGGTTAGGATTGTGCCCTGAGACTTTATAAAATTATACCTGGTATAGACTGGAGGGAGGGGTTATCATAATACTAGAGAGGTCATTAAATGAAACTGATTGACAGGAGAGATTGGATAGCCAAAAGGAGACACTTCACACAACACATAATTGCTCTGTGGAATTCATTGCCACAAAATGGGGTGATGGCCACTAGCTTGGATAGCGTTAAAGGAGAATTGGGCAAAGTCATCAGAAGACAGTTTGCTCAATGGCCTCCAAGTTCACCACCAGTGCGCCTGTGAATACCTGTTGCAGTGGAACACGGTGGGATAGAAGTATGCCTCTCTCATACTTCTAATGAGCCACTCTGGATAACAGAATGCCAAACTAGATGGTTCCTTGGCCTGATCCAGCTGGGCTTTTTTATTTTCTAAATGTAGATGTGTTGCAAATGTCATATGCATTTGTCAGTTCTGGTTGTACCACTGGATTTTCAGTTTTGAATCCAGGCTTTACCTTGCATGATTCCTCTTTTCCCAGTGAGGCAGACTCATTTCCAGACCCTGATCCAGATTACATTCTGATTCTTATTAGGACCAAAGACATTAAATAATTAAAGCTACACCTAATAATATAATTATTAGGGAGGCTGTGTTATTCCATTCAACTAGTGAGATTGATTTTTGGGTAATCACGCTTAGGACGCCTAGTTCAATGGGTTGACTACAGTGTATTTTTCTCTCTCACAAAAAAAAAAAAATTAAAAGAAATAAAAAAGACTGCAGTTACAGCACTCTTGGGCTGTGGAAGGTAGAGGTTAAACGGTACAACGTCAAACTTCCCAAAGGTAACTGGGAGGTCTATGCTTGTAGATATGGAAACTACCTTTCATTGATGCCAAGAATTCTGACTAATTGCTAAAACAAGCTGTGAAGGCATTTCCTCTGCTATCAAAGCTTTGTGATAATTTAAATTCAGCTTTCTAGTTCATGTTATCTTTAGGATACCCCTACTCATGGGAGTGTAGTCTGATCAGCCACTATCTCCATGAGATACAGGAAGCTGGACTAGATGGGACTTTGGCCTGATCCAGCGGGGTTCTTGGTATGGAGCTGAGACCTGATCTGATGAACTACTGTGTATGCTCAGACCACCATCCTATGACTCAGCAGATGTGTGCAGTGTGATTAAGAGGCAATGTGGGGGGTTCTGTGCTTCCCAGACCTAGGTACTGGGAAGCATAGCTTTCTGACCTTGTCTGGCCAACAAACCAGTACACATTTCTGCCTACTGAACTTCTGGGTCCACCTTTCTGCTTCTTTCAGTTTCCATTCCAGCTGCTAATCTTCTGAGCTAAAGAAAACACCCTCAAGGCCTTGTTTCTGGGACAGCCACAGCTTTGTCCCAGCTGTTCATTATTGTGCAGTCCAACCCCTCTAAGGCACTAGAGAGTATTCTTCTCAAAACTGGACAAGTCAGCTTCATAGGGTGTTTCTATGGTGGAGTGGGAGAGTAATGGCAAGGAGATACAAATACTAGAAATCCCTAACTTTTGACTGGCGAAACTGACTGGCTAATTTATTTAAGCAAGAGTGTCATCGTGCAATCACCGTTAAGTGCTACTGAGGATGATGAGAGTGGCTTCCTAGTATGCACAGGACGGTAGCTGAATTGGTTTAAAAAATAATAATCTGTTGATGTCTCAAATTCCTGCATCAACTAACTGGGCACACAGACATCACAACAGTTGCACCTGTTAATATGGGTAAAAATAAAGAAGTAGTAGTAGTAGTGGTAGTAGTAGTAGTAGTAGTAGTAGTAGTAGTAGTAGTAGTAGTACCACTAGTATTTATATACTGTCTTTCTGGTCATTGGATTTCTCCCCTGACTTTACAATCATAAGTTCTAATCTTGCACAGAACTATTTTCATCTTCTAAAATAGCTGACAGGATAATTTATGTTGCTACATAGTCCCTGTTGTTGCAGGACAAGAGGCTCTTCCAACACTACTATCATTAACTGCTATTTAGAAAGGCAAACTTTAGTGGGCAAAGTACAAGACAGAGAATTACAAGACGGAGAGAGAATGCACAGGTAAGGGGAGGAGAAAAGACTTCAGGGCTGCAAGGAAATGCTTGTGGCATGCACACTTCAGTACAGCATGAGGGATAAAAAGAGAGGACCTGTTTCATTGTGGTGCCTACACTACAGAAAGACTGCCCCAGAGAGGTGTGGTTGGCCCATTGCGTTGCTGCTTTTAAGTAGGAAACTCGTTTGTTTTAGTAGCCATTTTTAGTTAGGTCTTTTAGGGCACAATCCTAACCTGGAGTTTGGCCAGCACAGTTAGGCCAGCAAAGTTTGGCCAGCACCAGGGCCACCGTAAAGCACATTTGGTCCACTCTTGGAGTGAGAGAGGATGGCGCATGTCTGTGTGCTGGCCTCTCTGAGTCCGAGAGTGGTCCAAACATACTTTACAGAGTCCTTTGTGCTGGCCAAACTTTGCTGGCCTAACTGTTAGGATTGTGCTCTTTGTCCGGTTTGGGTGGTTTTATTATCTGCATTTTAATTGTATTTTATATTGTTTTAATTTGACTGCTGTTGAGATTGAGGGAGCAAGACAGAGGTGCAACTGGAGCAAGTGAGGATGAGAGAGGTGAAAGAGTGAAGTATCAAAGAGAGACAAAGAAAGAAGCAAAAAGCTGGGTGTTGCAGGCCCAGGGCATGTGGCCGAGACCTGAGGAATAAGAACAAGTTTTCACTGGGTGCAAAGGGAAACCAGGTCACAAAAATGTGAGGTGTGAGATGTGACATGATGCAAGCTAAAAGCAAGGCCTCCATATTCAGAGACAGCAGATTTCTACACAGCAGGGAAAACCAATTGAGGAGAGTACTGTCATCTTCCTGCTGCCTGCTTCAGAGCTTCTCAGGTGCATCTGGCTGGCCATTGTGGGGGAGAGAACGCGAGATGAGATTGGCCTTTGGTCTGACCCATCCAGGAAGATAATTTGTACGTTCTGGAGTGGCAAGAGCGATAAGGACACATCTGCACAAAGCTTATTTGGGTTACTGGATGCAACCATTCAAGGCATGAAATTCCCACAAGCCATCTGCACCACAGTTTCGGCCGAAAGCAGGTCTGCTTTTCAGCTGCATAACAGATGGGGGTGGCTGTAGAGCTGGGGTGGACTGCCGCTTCATCATCACACTGCTGGGAGGTCCCAGGGGAAAAGGTGCAGCAATACTTGCACTTTCACTGGTTAGTGAACAGAGCACAAACAAAAGTCAACAACGAATGCTGGTTAAAGCAGAGCCTTATTTAGCTTGCAAATTTAGTTTAGCCAGTGAAATACATTACTAACTAACTACAGGCAAATCCACTGATTTGGTATCCACGGTTTCAGTTATCCATGGATACCACTGGGATGCCTATTAAAAAGATAGAGGAACAAATCCCGTTTTTTTTTATCTTGCAGCAAAACCACCCTGTCTTTAAAAAGGCCTCCCTAGTGTCCATGGTTTCAGGTATCCACGGGGGAGGGGAATCCCCAGCAAATACCAAGCATGCCTATATATAACACATGTGAATGCATGTGAATCCTAAATAAATAAAATATAAATAAATATAAGAATGTGGAAGTTTGGGTAAAAAATGGATGAATAGCACGTGGACAAATTTTGAAATGTGGCTATAATTGAAAATGGCTGAAAGAGCAAAGTGATGAAGGTCAGGTGGGTGGAAGTCAAGGTATTGCTTGTACCTGCTTATGCCAGGAATGTTTCTTGCCAGTTTGGTTTAGCACTTAAAGCACCAAACGGAAAACACAGGAAGCAGCCAGGCAGGCAGATTCAAATCCTAGCAACCGAGTTTGAACAGAGGTGAAGAGTTCCGGCGTGTGATAAAGGGAGGCCTGAGGCCTCGGCATTGCAAATGTCTGAGGTTCATCCCTTTCCTCATTGCCACTTATAAGGTCTCAGCTAGGATTTTCCCAGGCTGACTATTGTGGATTTGGTGTGATCTGCATTCCAATTTCTTCCAGTTCCTTGGAGTTCAGCGTCTGTCTTCCTCTGCTCCAGTTGCCTGGAAGATGCAGGCTGGAATAAAGGCCGCCTTGCATGGAGGGGAAGGACACGACCCCCACTGGAGAGACCAGAGGGGACTGAATGAGAGGTGGGCTCACTGACATATGCAAATGTGCTGTGAAAAGAAAACCCAAGCAAGGGTGCTTTTCCTCCCTCTAATCAAAATGTTTTGTAAATAGGTGTATTAATGCAGGGCCACTTTCAAGGAGCTGATTGCACAATGCGCGTGACAAACGCGGCTGACATTGTCAGCCTGGCGGAGCAGAAACTGGGGAGGTCTAAATGGAATCAGAATAATTAGGTCTTTTAAGGGCTTTTTCATCTTCAAAGTGCTTTACAGTCATTTCTGTGCCAGGAGACACGACTGAGTAAAACTGGCATGTCCTTCTTCCGTGGGTCTGTCCCAGAGGTTCCCTAGGAGTGAGACAAACATTTTTTGTTCATGCTATTCATGCACACCCAGTGCTGCAAGGAGAGATGGAGCTTATTCTTTGCAGTGGAACCAGGAGCTAATGGGAAGGAACTTTTATTTGGGGATGGCTTGTCTTTCAGCTAAGCCGCCTGATCCTATATGAATCTAGCAAATAAGCGTGTTGGATTGGCATACAGATAATCTGGATGCTGGGGAAAGCTCCATCGGCTGAATCGCTGCTTATCACCCAGATGCCAAATGCACGAGAGCCCTCCCAAGAACAAAACAGCAGAACGGACCGGGTGGCAGGAGTGGAGACCAATTTCTTGTGCTTTATCCAATGGGGAGGGAGGAGTAGGAGTGCAAAGAGCAGGAGGAGGGGCTGCCCTGACAGAGCTCACGCGGGTCTATTGCCTGGTGAACTGGAGACAAGGAAACTCTGCAGCCTGAGGCGGTTGAGGGGCTGAGGCTGTGACCATCAGCCACTTAGTGGGTGGTCTTGCCAGACCTCATAGCTTGGGATTCATTTCAAATAATGCTAGGGTGAGGGAAGGCTGTGGAAATTCAACAGGTGCAGCTGGCACCAACATAAGCGGTGGGTTGGATTCTGACCTTCGATGCCGCAGCACTTGGGGGCCAGAAACTCCTTCAGCACAAAAAGATTAGGATCCAACCCAGTAAAGGAAAAGGGCTGCGCCTGTTGAATTCCTCGTGTGTCATTTAACTATTAGAAGCACAGGGTTTTGGTCAGGAAAAAAAAGACACTAACTCTACATTTTGGCATTAAGCTGACCAGAACAGACATGGACACCTGACAGGAAAAAGCAGGAGGAGGAGGAGGAGGAGGAGGCCCAGGTCAGAGGTGGGGCCTGCTGCACCATCTATAGGCCACAAAACTACTACTGCAGATGTCATTGCCACTCCTGAGCGATGTTGTAATGCGTGGGCACTGTAGGACTTCTGACAAGAATTAGCAGGAGCAGTGGCGTGCCAAGAGAGTTGTTACAACCTCTGTCAGCAAAAAGCATTCTTTGGATGTAGGCCCGGGCTTTTCTGGGACCTTCCATCAAGGCTTTCAAAAATCCATGATAGGGCTTGAATTAATGAGTGAAAATGTAAAGCCCTCCCGGGAAAGTGAGACACAGAATGTGCCCTCATTTAACTAGTGGGTAAATTGGGACAGAAGAAAAGATGAAATGGTGTGTTCCATATCATAGAAAAAAGTTTATTAAGGGGGATGTGAGGACAAAACCCAGATGTGACTCTAAGGACCTTATGTAAGAGAGAGAGAGAGAGAGAGAGAGAGAGAGAGAGAGAGAGAGAG